>JACEFZ010028177.1:0-280000 GCA_014155875.1 Cepaea nemoralis
CCCGACGGGCGGGACAGACAGACAGACAGACAGACAGACAGACAGACAGACAGACAGACAGACAGACAGTCGGTAACGGGAACGAGAACTTATATGACTACTTATATGAATTAAATGAGATGCTCCCCACCAGGGTCTGGGCGAAGCCGGGCAGGGTCAGCTAGTTTATATATATTTTTCTTCTTCTTCTTCAGCGTTCCGAGCCATTGAGGTTCTTTGCTGCAGATACAATCCGTCTCCATTCGTCTCTCTGGTTGACCTTCTCTGCCAGCCGTCAATTCCAAGTGCTTGTAGGTCTGTATATATATATTATATCTCCACCATCTTCTTGGTCTACCTTATATGTAAATTGCCTAAGATTAATCCATGTAGCAGACTGCGCTTGGTAAGGGGACATAAACATCTAATATTTATACAAGGGAAATTACTAGACTTTGAAAATTAAAATGGTATACCAGGTATAATACCAATAACTAACATTAAAATCTTTTATTTTTCTTTGAGCAATAAAGCAGTTCATACTGCAATTATTATTCTACAATTGTGAGAAGAAAACTATTAAAGTGTTTATACAACATTTGTTTAATCTTTATTTACTTACATTTCATTACCCACTTTTTGAATTCTATGTTTATGTTTAATTGTTAAAACTGTACTTTTGTTGATAAGAAGGTTCTGGACTATTCTTAAAAATTCCCCCTCTGTGGGGAAACATTTTTTTACTGGCCTCTTAAGGCCACCTACAATTAAAAGACAATTTACTTACATTAACGGCGAAAGACCTTGGAAGTCTATGGAGTTTATTATGATAAATATGTTTAGAGGAAATGTCATTTATGTTTGTAAATTTCATTCTTCTTCTTCTTCTTCTTCTTCTTCGTTCATCCGGAGTTTTTTTTCCGGATGTGATTGCGTTGTGCCTGTTTACAGCAGAGCTGCGTTCTTGCGCCGTTAGGCCGACACATCCGACTTCTGCGGGCATTTGTTGACCGGGTTAACCTTCCCGGGTAAATTTCATTCAATTTGAACAAATAGCTCTCTCTCTCTCTCTCTCTCTCTCTCTCTCTCTCTCTCTCTCTCTCTCTCTCTCTCTCTCTCTCTCTCTCTCTCTCTCTCTCTCTCTCTCTCTCTAATTAATGTGTATACGAGCAAGATTGCATACCTAGAAGCACCAGGGGTTGGAAGGTTTCTAACATTTGCAGATGATATTCTTGCATACAGGCAGGGGAGAAATAGGGATCAAACAGCCCAGGAGCTACAGGTGACAGAAGACAAAGTGATTGACTGGTGCACTGAAATGAGTGCTGTCATCAACCCGGAAAAGGCGGCTGTGTTGTGGTGCTCTCTGGACAACAGGATTGTGAGAGATGATGCCCCAAGCCTCACGATAGATGGTAGAAGCGTCAATAGAGAGAACAAACTGAAGTATCTGGGAATCACATTTGACAGGAGTCTGTCCTTCAAGGACCATGTGGAGACGGTTGTGATAAGATCTCAAAAGGGACTCAATGCACTTAAAACTATGGCTGCAATGGACACAGAGCAGAGAATGCTCTTCACACTATACCAGCACTTGATCCTCTCAGTGATTGATTATGGACTAGGACTGCTCACTGTCTCAAAGAGTCAGCTGATGAAATTAGAGCGCATACAGAATGAAGCGATGCGGGTCATTCTAGGATGCACCAGAGACACTCCAGTAGTGTGTAGGCACAAGGTGATGCAAGCGAAGGCATACTGTCATCACCTCACCAGTAGATAGTAGTAAAGGGCTGCAACTCTAGCCCAAGAGAGACAACCGAGTTGCTCAGACTAAGAAAAGTCCAGAAACTTCTCGAAGGTCAAACAGTGAGTCCATGGGTCCGTGGACACTAATGTGGCCCGCCTGAAGCGGGGTCCACGAGGAACTCGAACAGGGTTACCGCCCGTCGAATAGCGACACGCGGTAAACCATCAGAGGACAAACGGACTGAGACCAGGCAACAAGTGTCTGCCTGAGAGGGACTCGTTAGCTCTTTGTATAGAGATAGAACATAGACTAGATAGTGTGCTAGTTTGTTGTATGAAATGTTTGATGATATATAATCTGTGATATGATGATGATGTAAAGCGCGGGCTGTTAACCCACTGCGCCAACTGTAGATTGCCACAATAAATAGGCTATATCATAGCGAACGTATTTATTGTTTGTATTGCTTAACACCTGTGTGAACCCATTAAGTTACCTAGACAAAGTAAGACGTCAACAGGTTTTTGGGGGCTAGTACCGGTTTTGACATAAGATGTTATGAAATAACTGTAAAATGCCATGTAAAAATATTTATTCATATCACATTGATTTTGTTAAAGAATAAGAAAAAATTGTTAACCATAAATTATTCAACATATTTAGTAGCTATCTAGCAGTAGAATAAAAATAATCAGAATAAGCAGAGTCCCTCAACAGTCTCAAAACAAAGTCCATACCTTACACCACAATATTAGTGGTCTATAAACGATGTATAACTGTTTAACATAACTATGACATTTTTGTTTTTTTTTGTTTTTGACCGTGACTAATGTTTCTTGCTCTACGAGCAGATTGTGCCGCAAAGAATACCGTGGGCAACACATGTGATTTTTCCAGCCACTAAGTTGTGTGACAGAGAAGACCGCGTGCAACGCAGTGTAACTTTTCCCAGCAGTGACGAGAGAACGACAACATCGAGCGCTCCTATTCAGAGCTAAGTTTCACTTCATACTCATTGTAAACTCTAAGCTGTGCTTCCCATTCTCATTATCATCAATATATTATTGTATTTCATATTTATTTATTCGGATATTCATGACCTTGCCACCATTATAACCTTGCATTTTGAGTTACACATTAGTACGCAAGGTAGGCAACCAAATTTTTCCACACACCAAACTTTTTGTTAAGGGAAATAACTTTATAAACATTACTAATAAATAAAATCCAAAATGTCAAGCTTAGATAAATGCATTGAGCAGGGAATAAAATTAGGTTATAAAGAAGAGAAACTGTCAGAATGGGCACAGAAAACACATGCAGATAACATTGCCCGTGAGGAAAGAGCAATTGAACGAGAGGAAAAGAAACTGCGAGAGGAAAGAGATGCAGAGGAAAGAAAATTACAACAAGAAAGAGAGACCGAAGAAAGAAAATTGCAACGAGATGCAGAGGAAAGAAAATTACAACAAGAAAGAGAGACCGAAGAAAGAAAATTGCAACAAGATGCAGAGGAAAGAAAATTGCAAAGAGAGACCGAAGAAAGAAGATTGCAACAAGATGCAGAGGAAAGAAAATTGCAAAGAGAGACCGAAGAAAGAAGATTGCAACAAGATGCAGAAGAAAGAAAATTGCAACTAGAGGCAGCGGAAAAGAAATTGCAAATGGAGCTCGACGCAGCGGCCAAGCAAGCCCAGTTGAACGCTGATACACAGTTGAAATTGAAACAGATGGAAATAGAGTCCAACACAGAGATATCAATAAACAAATTAAGAAATAAAGAAGAGGAACAGAAATATAGTAAATATAAAGGTCTCGTTAAGGCTTTCTGTGCAGGAGATTCCATCAGCGCCTATTTAGAGAATTTTGAGTGTCTCATGGCCTACCATAAAATCATTAAAGCAGATTGGGCTTTTATACTCATGAGAAACCTGGCTCTCGAGCCACTTAAAGTGATAGAAACAGTACCACAAGAGATGCGGAAAGACTATGAATACCTTAAACAACGCATTCTCCAACATTTTTCTTTAGACACTGCAGGGTACCAACAACAATTTGCAAAATTAGCTCCCCAACCAAACCAAACATTCATAGATTATGTTAGTACAGTACAGGACATATGCACTAAATGGATAAACTCGGCGAAAACCAACAATAGCCACGATAAACTTAAAGAACTAATCATCATAGATAAAATAGTGAGCACCATCCCCACGCCGTTTGCAAAATTTTTAAAACAGATGGATTGCAAAACCATCCAAGAAATTGAAACCAAAGGCAATGCATTCTACACAGCAAACAGGGATATATTTCAACTCAACATTAGCCACAATGACACAGCAGCTGCAGTAATAAATACTAAGTACTCCAAACAAACACAAGGCAAATTTAAACCGCGCTCCAACAGTGGTAAAGTAGCAAAATGCCAGTATTGCAGTCTGACGCACGACGCTTACGAGATGTGCGACAAGTCTCCGAACTATCCCCACCACCTAAAAATGATGGTGGATAAACAAAAAGCAAAACGTAACGCTTACCAAAAAGCTGTAAAATGTTACTTTTGCAGAAGCTGGGGACATTATTCACGATATTGTGAAGGTCGTAAGTTATTGAAGCAAGCTAATGCTGCGTTAGTAGCAACGTCTTCTGATGATGAGACGGATTCACTGATTGAAGGTTATAATCAGCATGACAATGAGAGTGAGCTTGGTAATGCTGTACATATAGTTAACACCATTGTAGATGAAACATGTAACGCTTGCACGAAATTCCAACTAGATCCATCATTACCATGTGGCCACACGATACCTATTGCAAATGAGACAGCCAACGCTGCTTTGTCAGCCACAGGGAAGCTAACATTTTTGACAGGCTTCGTGAACAGAAAAAAGTGCTCATTAATCCGCGATTCCGGGGCAACACTCTGTGGGGTAAAGAAAACATTAGTCAACACCACAGACTACACAGACAAACATGTTAACTGTCGCACATTTTCAGGTACTATAGAAAGATACCCCCTTGCGATGGTCGAAATTCAAACACCATATATATCAGGACAACTTTTGTGCGCTGTCCTTGAAGACCCAATCGCAGATATCATACTTGGGAATTTACCTAACATCCATCCATGTTCTGACAAAGAAATTAAAGACTGGGAAGAAAAACACGGTATCCACCACACAAATACCGATGCTAGAGAGAAACACCATGTTAATTTGTCTCAAACTGCCGAAATACCAAGGGAGACAAACACTGAGGTTATTCAAAAAGAAGTCACCGAAGTGCACAACGCAGGGGCGGTCGAATCTTTTAACGAGACGACCGAATTAAAACCTCGAATTGAGGTCACTCCCATGCTACAAAGTACCAAACCTGTAAATGTGTTACAAAACACACACGACACAAACGCCATTACACGACAGACAACCCACAAAACCAACACGGACCAACTACAGGAATCACTGGAAACAGCAGCGCCGAACACCACTAACATCAATTTCGGAAACGAACAGAAAAATGATCCTACGCTGACACCATATTTCAGATTAGTAGGAATAAAACCTAAGGTAACGAAAAACGCATCGTGGGTATTTAGGTTACAAAACAACATCCTTACGAGATATTACACTACAAAACAAACCACGACACAACAAATAGTGTTACCATTAGCACATCGAAACAACGTTCTAAAATTAGCCCATGACTCCCCTTTTGGAGGTCATATGGGATATGAAAAGACCAGAGCTAGAGTACTGACACAATTTTATTGGCCGAAGTTTTGCCACGATATAAAAACTTTCTGTAAATCTTGTGAAGTATGTCAGAAACTGGGTAAAAAGGGAAAGAACCCTACAGCAGAAGTGCAATCAACGACAACTGCCTCGAGGCCGTTTCAAATCGTGGCAGTTGATCTTGTGGGTCCATTAAATCACATTTCGAATAAGGGCAATAGATATATTTTTACTCTTGTTGATTTATGTACAAGATGGCCCGAAATGTTACCACTAAGATCTATCTCCTCTAAGGATGTAACGGACATATTACTGAATATTTTCTCCCGTTTTGGCTTTCCGGAGAAAATAATTTCTGATAGGGGAACCCAGTTCATCTCAAATGCCACCCAATCAGTAACAAAGTTACTGGGCATCAAGCAGTGCTTCACAAGTCCATATAGACCAGCCGCAAATGGCATCTGCGAAAAATTAAATGGAGACTTGAAGCACATGCTTGCCAAAGTGACAGCTGAAAATCCAGCCGATTGGGACATACTTCTCCCAACGGTGCTGTTCGCATATAGAGAAGTCCCACAATCAAGTACAGGGTTCTCTCCCTTCGAATTGATGTATGGAGCGAACCCAAGAGGACCTCTCACCATCTATAAAGACATAATATCACAACCTGTAGATGTCCACCTTCCCATTTCTACATATGATTTGGTCACTGACACCAGAGACAAAATCATACGTTCCTGTATAATGGCCAGAACATCACTACAGGAGAAAGGTTTTAAATACAGGCAATACGCCAATAAAGGTGCAAAGACTGTTGTGCTATATCCAGGTCAGGACATTTTACTACTCTTACCTGACAAAAGAGATCTACTGTCAACGTCATGGCAGGGACCTTTTAAGGTCATTAGAAGGATTTCAGAAGTAGACTACGAAATCTCAGTAAATGGAAAACTTAAAATATTCCATATAAATATGCTAAAACCCTATTTTCTGAGACAAGACAATGACACGAATGAAGGGACGCAACCTGGTAACATGCAGGAAACGACAATTCCCCGACAGAATGACACGTCGACAAACGAAGCATCATTAACGACTCACGCTTACGACAACGAAGACGACGAAGAAATATGGACATTACCGACATTCTGTGATAGCAACAATGACGACAAAATTAACGACTTATTGACTATTGACCTTGACGACGACGACAACGACATTGAAAACAACTTACAAACAGTAGCATCTGTGATAAATCAGACAGACATAGACAACACGGAAGTCCCTGTACCAATCATGACTAACGACGGGAGCATTAACGACATCCATATCAGTGACACATTAACACAACGACAGCGACAAGACATTTGGACTATCCTGAACGACTACAAACAAATCTTTTCTAACAAACCTGGACGCACCGATAAAATAACCCATTCAATTGTACTGACGGATCTAAGACCAGTCAAGTGTAGACCATACTCGATTCCTCTCCATTACAGATCTAATTTAGATAAAGAAATTTTAGAATTAGAGAGGAATGGCATTATTCAAAAATCAATGTCACAATATTCATCACCGATTGTCCTGGTTAAGAAAAAGGACCAGACCATTCGCTTGTGCATTGACTATAGAATTTTAAATACTAGAACGACTACGGATGCAGAGCCAATGTGCAGTTGTGAAGATCTTATCTTAAACATGGCTCAATCATCCTTATTTTCTAAGATAGATTTAGCTAAAGGATATTGGCAGGTCCCACTACACCCTTCTTGTAGACATATTACAGCGTTTGCAACACCTCTTGGATTATACGAGTGGCTATACCTTCCTTTCGGCCTGAAGAACGCACCGGCCACCTTTGTAAGGCTTACAAGATTATTATTACACGGAATTACACATGTAGTTGCCTATATAGATGACATATGCGTCCATTCATCTGACATGTCTTCTCATCTACTTACCCTAAAACAAGTCTTCAACCAAATTTCTCTTTTCGGACTTACTATCAAACCTTCCAAGGTTGAAATAGGTTATACAGAAATAGACTTCCTCGGTCACAGAATTTCTCAAGGTAAATTACTAACTGATGAGAAAATTGTTTCCAAGATTTTGAATCTAGAAGTACCTACTACAAAGAAGCAGGTTAGGAGTGTACTAGGTCTCATTAATTATTATTCCAAATTCATTCCACATTGGGCAGAACTCACCTCAGTTTTTTCGGATATGTTAACTAAAGATCATCCATCGAAAATTTGTAAAAGTACCAGCTTAGATGATGCAATGTGTAGATTGAAACATATTTTTTCAAATCCTCCAGTGTTACGATTACCCAACATAAAATTACCTTTTATCTTAACCACAGATGCAAGCGCCATAGCTATAGGAGGTTGCTTGATGCAGGAAGTCGACGGAATTAGACACCCTAATCTCTACGTGAGCAGGAAACTGAAGAAGGCTGAAACTCGGTATGCAACAGTTGAATTGGAGTGTCTAGCCCTATTGTTTTGTATACTGAGGCTCTCGAAGTTCCTTTTAGGGAGCCACTTCCTGGTTCTCACCGACAGTTCACCATTGTTAGTCCTTAACCAAGGGTCGCCCAAGAACCACAGGTTACAAAGATGGCGTTTATTGTTAGAAGATTATGATTTTGAAATACGCCATATCAAGGGCACCGACAATATTCTGGCCGACATGTTATCACGCCAGTCAAATGCGCCAGTAGAATGACACTACTCATTCAACCACTAGCCATATTATATACTGTGATACTTTTATACCGTTTCATATAAGTGTACCTATACACCGGCTAAAGTACTCTTAGTGATTAGTTTAGTATAACACCCATGAACACGGTACTTAAAAAGCTATACCATCAAGTGCCTAAACTCTATTACTAGACCATCAAGAGACAGTAACTGTGTTTATTTCAACCAGTAAGATCAACCAGAACAAACCATGAACACTGTAATATTTCATACGAAACATGGAAAAGAACCATAATTTACTGTTGCTACAAACATTGCAAACAGCTGAAATAGTACGACATCAACTACGACACGCAAGAGACAGCTATACGAACTTTAACAGTTATAGCAAAACACAGGAACAACAGGACGGCAACACGCACATCATCGTTGGAGTTAATTAATTAGTTAATTTAATTAAATATGTATTATATTTCCATTATTGATGTATATAAATTATGTTAACCTGTAACTTGTACATATTCTACTTTAATATTACAGGCGGTGCCATTCATAGGCTAAGAAAACCCGTCCTATACAATTGTCTCTATTTAAATTATAACCTAGTTTTCCTTCATCGTACAGAAAGTACGCTTTTTCTTAAAGGGCGAATAGCGCCTAGCCCAGTGTTTCCAAGGGCAATAACATTTACCTTAACTTAAATTATATATTTTAATCAAATACTATTGTGTGTGAAAGACGAATAAATGGATGTGTGAAAGGATTAAATATGAGAACGATACACTTGGCGGACAAATTGTACGCAACACGTATTTATTTTAATTTGTCTGCGTTTTTGATGTAAAAGTACATAACTTGTCTAATTTGTGAATACATGTATAGAATTTAGTTTAGTATTCGGGTTAGTTAGTAAATAGTTAACATACTTAGGTTAGCATTTAGGATCTAACTAAGCATCACTACTTGGAATGCCGGATCATGTAGTGCACACAGTGCAAAGATTCATGATTGAGGTTATCCCAACTCGTGACGCTTGGAAATACACCATCCATTCAGCACATACACAAACCTAAAAACTCAACACGTTCAATTTAAAATACAGTCACTTTAGTATAGACATCAACTTATTAGTCAAACACACTAACAAGCCAACAGGGACACATGTAGTCTGAGGGGGATAAGAGAACATTGTAACTACATATTTAGCATTGGATGACATACGAGAGTAAAAGTGTATTAAAATGCACTCACGAATCAAGATTTGAAAGTGTACTTAACTAGCCAGGACTTCGGTCCTGTTAACTCTCTTTAACCAGAGATTAATTGTCTGGGCACCAATAGGGTGCGTGAGAAGGGCGAGTTGTCAATACAACTATTAAAACGCCACGTAACTTCGGTCTGATAAGCATTGTTAAGGACATAGGAGACAGAGTGATCTCTTTAGCAAATCAGAGAAGTAGTGTATGGTAGAATACATGAGTTACTAATGCCATTGTGTAGTTTACCAGGTTACTGTCCACCAAACTACAAACCCCAACTTTAGATGAGTCGATGACAGAATTAGAATAAATCTAATTAACCAATAACAAGCCAGATCAGGAGGGGAGAGGGGAATCCTGTCATCACCTCACCAGTAGATAGTAGTAAAGGGCTGCAACTCTAGCCCAAGAGAGACAACCGAGTTGCTCAGACTAAGAAAAGTCCAGAAACTTCTCGAAGGTCAAACAGTGAGTCCATGGGTCCGTGGACACTAATGTGGCCCGCCTGAAGCGGGGTCCACGAGGAACTCGAACAGGGTTACCGCCCGTCGAATAGCGACACGCGGTAAACCATCAGAGGACAAACGGACTGAGACCAGGCAACAAGTGTCTGCCTGAGAGGGACTCGTTAGCTCTTTGTATAGAGATAGAACATAGACTAGATAGTGTGCTAGTTTGTTGTATGAAATGTTTGATGATATATAATCTGTGATATGATGATGATGTAAAGCGCGGGCTGTTAACCCACTGCGCCAACTGTAGATTGCCACAATAAATAGGCTATATCATAGCGAACGTATTTATTGTTTGTATTGCTTAACACCTGTGTGAACCCATTAAGTTACCTAGACAAAGTAAGACGTCAACACATACCTCAGAGTAGCTGCAGACACAGATCACCTGTTGCATGAGGCGCTGGACGTAGTTAAGGGTCAGAGACTGATAAGAGGGAAATCATGGATGACTCAGGCGGAGGATACGATCAGACAGGTGTGCCCCTTGGAGAACATCAGGCGAGGAGAGGAGTGGGTCAGAGTGCCAGCCGTGCAGTCAGACTTGTTGTCATGATTTCACTGTGTATTAACCAGATAATGACAATGCAGACGGTCAGATTCATTGCATGTGTTCAGGGCCACATTTGTTTTTAACCGGGACAGAAAACCAATAAGGTCTGTATGCACAGCTGAAGTTGTTTACTACAGTGTCGGTGAGATCAAGACAGTCGAAAGACCTTGAGAAGTCTCCGACATCAAACAGGAAAATCGTCTTTGACAGTCCCCACAAGACGGGAAATTGTAGGCATATGTTGAAAAAAGGGGGAGGCGACTTGTGCATGGATTGTCCAAAGGGGGAGATAATCTACTCTTGTGACATTGATTAAACCCAAGGGAAAGAATTTATTCAGAAACTAGCAGACCCGGCCCGACTTCGCCCAGTCCCTGGTGGGGAGCATCTCATTTAATTCATATAAGTAGTCATATAAGCTCCCGTTCCCGACTGTCTGTCTGTCTGTCTGTCTGACCCTGCCCGGCATCGCCTAGCTCCTGATGTGGAGCATCTCATTGAATTCATATAAGTAGTCATATAAGCTCCCGTTCCCGTTCCCGACTATCTGTCTGTCTGTCTGTCTATCTGTCTGTCTGTCTGTCTGTCTGTCTGTCTGTCTGACCCGGCCCGGCTTCGCCCAGCCCCTGATGGGGAGCATCTCATTTAATTCATGTAAGTTCCCGTTCCCGACTATATGTCTGTCTGTCTGTCTGTCTGTCTGTCTGTCTGTCTGTCTGTCTGTCTGTCTGTCAGTTTAATCATTTATTGGTTGCGGTTAGAACAACCTTAGATAAACGAAGACCAACTTACAAAAAGCATTAGAAAGAGCACTTGAAAGATCTTTACATATTCCCCCAACAATTAACTTGGGTAAATGGAGCGACGGCAGCAGCAGCAGAAGAAGAAGAAAAAGGAGGAGTAGGAGGAGGGAGGAGGAAGAGGGTGCAGGAGGGAGGAGGAGGAGGGAGGAGGAGTAGGGAGGAATAGGAGAGAGGAGGAGGGAGGAGGAGAGGTTAGGAGGAGGAGGGGGAAAGAGGAGAAGGAGGGAGGAGAAGGGAGGAGGAGAAAGAGGAAGGAGGAGGAAGACAGAGGAGGAAAAGGGAGGAGGAAGAGGGAGAAGGAGGAGGAGGGAGGAGGGAGGAGGAGAAAGCAGGAGGAGGAGGAACACGCAGGAGGAGGAGGAGGAGGAGGAGGAGGAAGAGTGAGAGGGAGGAGGAGGACGAGGGAGGAGGAGGAAGGAGGAGGAGAGAGAAGGAGGGAGGGGGTGGAGGGAGAAGGAGGAGGGAGGAGAAGGAGGGGGATGAGGAGGAGGGAGAGGAGGAATGATGAGGAGGGAGGAGGAGGAAGAGGGAGGAGGAGGGATGTGGAGGAAGAAGGAGGAGGGAGGAGAAGGGAGGAGGTAGAGGGAGGAGGAGGAGGGAGGAAAAGGGAGGAGGGAGGAGGAGAGAAGAAGAGGAGGGAGGAAGTAGGAGGAGGATGAAGAGGGAAGAGGACGGAGGAGGGAGAAAGATATAGGCGGAGAGAGAAGGAGGAGGGAGGAGGAGGGAGGAGGAGGAATAGGGAGGAATAGGAGGGATTAGGAGGAGGAGTGGGAAAGAGGATAAGGAGGAGAAGGGAGGAGGAGGGAAGAGGAAGAAGAGGAGGAGGAGGGAGGATGAGGAAGGAGGAGGAGGAGAGAGGAGGATGGAGAAGGAGGAGGAGGGAGGAGGGAGGAGGAGGGAGGAGGAAGAGGGAGGAGGAAGAGGGAGAAGGAAGAGGAGAACGCAGGAGGAGGAGGGAGGAGGGAGAGAGAGGAGGAGGTGAAGGGAGAAGGAGGTGGGAGGAAGAGGTAGAAGGAGGAGGGTGGAGGAGGAGGGAGGAGAAGGAGGGGGAGGAGGAGGAGGAATGATGAGGAGGGAGGAGGAGGAAGAGGGAGGAGGAGGTATGTGGAGGAGGCAGGATGAGGCAGGAGGTAGAGTGAGGAGAAGGAGGGAGGATTAGGGAGGAGAGAGGAGGAGGAGGGAGGAGGTAGGAGGAAAAGAGAAGAGGAGGGAGGAGGAGTAGAGGGAGGAGGAAGAGGAAGAGAGAGGAGGAGGATGGAGGAGGAAGAGGAGGGAGAGGGAGGAGGGGGAGGGAGGAGGAAGAGGGGAAGGGGAGGAGGGGAGAGGAGGAGGGAGGAGGTAGAGGGAGGAGGAGGGAGGAAAAGGGAGGAGGGAGGAGGAGAGAAGAGGAGGAGGGAGGAGAGAGGAGGAGGAAGAGGGAGGAGGAGGGAGGAGAAGGAAGGAGGAGGAAGAGGGGGAGGAGGAGGAAGAGGGAGGAGGAGGATGGAGGAAGAAGAGGAGCGAGAGGGAGGAGGGGGAGGAAGAGGGAGGAGGAAGGGGGAGGAAGAGGGAGGAGGAGGAAGAGGGAGGAGGAGGAAGAGGGAGGAGGAGGATGGAGGAGGGAGAGGGAGGAGGGGGAGGGGAAGAGGAAGAGGGTAGGAGGAGGAGGGGAGAGGAGGAGAAGAAGGGAGAATTAGGGAGGAGGAGAAGGAGGAGGAGGGGAGAGGAGGAGGGGAGAGGAGGAGGGAGGAGAGGAGGGAGAAGAAGGAAGGAGGAGGAGGGAGGAGGGAGAGGAAGGAGGGAGGAAGAGGGAGAATGAGCGGGGAGGAAGGAAAAGGAGGTGGAAGAGGAGGAGGGAGGAGGAGGAGAGTGGAGGAAGGAGGTAGAGTTAGGAGGAGGTAGAGGGAGGAGGAGGAGGAAGAAAAGGGAGGAGGAAGAGGAGGAGAAGGGAGGAGGAGGAGGTAGAGGGAGGAGGAGGAGGTAGAGGGAGGAGGAGGGAGTAGGATGGAGGAGGAAGAGGGAGAAGAAGGGAGAAGGAGGAGGAGGAGGGAGGAGGAGGGAGAAGGAGGCAGGAGGAGTAGGAGGGAGGCAGGAGGAGGAGTAGGAGGGAGGAGGAGGGATGAGGAGGGAGAGGGAGGAGGAGGAAAGAGGAGGGAGGAGGAGGGAGGAGGCGGAGGGAGTAGGAGGGAGGAGGATGGAGGAGGTAGAGGGAGGATGAGGAGGTAGAGGGAGGAGAAGGAGGGAGGAGGAGAAAGGAGTAGGATGGAGGAGGAAGAGGGAGAAGGAGGGAGAAGGAGGAGGAGGGAGGAGGATGAGGGAGGAGGATGAGGGAGAAGGAGGCAGGAGGAGGAGGGAGGAGGAGAGAGAGGGAAGAGGAGGGAGGAGGAGGAGGGAGGAGGCTGAGGGAGAAGGAGGAAGGAGTAGGAGGGAGGAGGATGGAGGAGGAAGGGAGAGGAAGAGGGAGAAAGAGGAGGGAGAGGGAGGAGGAGGGGGAGGAGGTAGAGGGAGGAGGAAGAGGAAGAGGAGGAGGAGGGTGGAGGGAGGAGGTAGAGGGAGGAGGAGAGAGGATGAGGAGGGAGTTTGCCATTCCGAATTCATACTCGTCTAGGTTCTGTGATTTCGGTCCTTCCATTGATTGTTCTTCCCTTCTACATAACTGTAGATAACTTCCTTACACATAAAGAGATGAATTGTTATTGATATTGCCGTGGCATGGAGGAATATCAGCAGCAGAGTTGATACAGAAAACCAAAGACCGAGATCTACGGAGAGCCATGAACGCCTACGCCAGCCGGCACGGCACTTGATGTAGATGATGATTGCCGTGTGACGATTCTGTGTAGTCACGTCATTTTCTTCGCTTTCCCTAGCGTTTTGGTTCGGGGATTCTTTCATCATCATCATCATCATCATATATTTACGTACGTATTTTGGGAGGGGGAGGAGGGAGGAGGAGGAAGAAGAAGAAACAAATACGACAGTTGGCAGCTCTGGAATGAAAGGAAGACGTGTAGAAAATTTCATCTCAATCGGATGGGCCGTTCGCGAACAAATAAAGGACATACATATATATTTACATACATACACTTTGTTTTATATATATATAGATGGATAATCTGCCCTTGAACCACTTTTGTTAACATCAAAAGAGCGTCACGTGAACACTCAAGGCTGTTGGGTAAAAACAGGCTTTGTTTACAAGTAGTGGAACTCTGAGGATTGACTTGCACGGACGTGTTTGTCACTGCAGTGGATTTAAAAATATCTACCGTGTGCGGAAATTAATTAGATTTAATTGTACACGTGCCTGTCATGGCAAAATGTAGATGTGATTTCGAAGACACTGCTGTGTTGCATAAGGTAAACATATGGTGTAATTAGGCCTAGTTGATTTAAGTAGTAGCCTCGGTAAAACTAGCTAGAGTAATGAAGTGATGATTGGTGCTGCTAGTTGAAAATAGACTAGTGTAAGAAGGCAGGTGGCTCTGCTGATGGGGAATAGTGAAATAGGATGATATTTGGGGAGATTGGGGATGGGGAGAATGTACAATGATGGGATCTTCCAGTGAGGTATGCTAGGGGTCTACACTTTACATTTTGCTCTGTCCTGATCTTAACCCACTGCAGACCGGAGTGAAGAACTCCTATGCCCATGACAGAGTTGGTTCACTGTCATGTATCTGAGTGAGGCGGACACCCCCCCCCCCCCCCATCTAATGGAGGTCAGGGACAGTTGCTATCACCAAATGTGTTGTTCTCTCGTTGACAGGTTCCTTTAGGTCACTCAAGTCACTGAGAATTGAGACTTTAGTGCAGGCAGTTATTCAGCAGCTTTTGCACTGGGCCCATGAGGAAAGGGGTTAGAAGGAAAAATCATGAAAGTATTTATCAAACGGTAGCAGAATACTAGTGATTGTTTTCTCCGCATCATTGTGGAGAAAGACCAAATCGTGAGATTAATGGTTTTTTTTTTTCAAACATCACATATGAACAGAACACTAGAGTTGGGTTTTGTTACACCACATGGGAAAAGTCCAGTGGGTATTATGTTCTCACACGACGAGTAAAAAGACTAATAGATACTGTTTTTCCACATCACATGGGAATAGAACAGTAAAAACTGATTAAGTAGTTATTATAACAGTGGTCATGTGAACAGTAGAAACATTAGACAGAAATTACATTTATTTCAAGGAACAGTATTTTCGTATCATGTTATAAGTCACCGAACAATAGGGACAGGTATTAACGGTGTGTGATCCAGGCAGGATCAATTTCAGACTGCGACTAGGTATATACATGATCAATCAACGACCGGTGGAAGTCGACATCTAGCAGGATGGATTCATGCCTTGGTGAGGTCATCGTGGACTGAATAAAGATGTGGTGTGATCCTTTCTGGGATGATCGGGCTGGGCTCTTCAGCTACTTGGTCTAAGTCTGCACCCACTAGAATATTCGACACACATTCTACACATTACACACACACACTTCTCACACCTATACTCTTTGCTTAATAAATTATTTTGTATTTATTTGTTAAAGCTAAAGTTGTGGAGTATGTTATGTTGGGGAGGAGTGAGAGGGGGCATGATCTAAGGGTGAGTGAGAGTAAGAAAGAGGTGTTTGCAGACCGACGGAGTTTTGTGGACGGAGTCTGGTGGTTTCTCTAAGACAACAATATTGGGGTAATAAAAATGTGGTGTTGATTCCCATCAATCCAAGGACGACACTAACGTAAGTAAGAAAGACTTACGACACTTGTGCAGAGTTGTAATAACATTGAGCCGAGAGTGCAGGGAGTGGCCAGCAGGGGCCACGGAAGTGGAAATTCAGCAACTAATTTAGGAAAATTCTCGCCCGGGTGATGTGATTATCTACAAGGATGGGTCAGTGTTGAGAGGTAGGAGAAGTGCTTGGGGGTTCTTGGCAAAAACTAATGGTCGGCGTTTGGTGCAGGAGAGCCTGGCGTATGATGACACTACATCTAGCTTAAGAATGGAGGTGGAGGCGGTCAGTGCAGCTTTCCGCTGGATAGAAAACACGATACATACACACATTGTGATTGTAACTGACTCAGAAAGCATGCTGAGAAGGGTGAGAACAGGCAAGCTTCGTGCAGAGTGGCTTGCTTCGCTTTGGAGGTCACGGGTGGCAAGCATCGTCTGGAACTTTTCTCCTGGGCATGCCGGTGTGCTGGGGAATGAACAGGCGGACAGATTGGCTGGCTCGGCAAAACTTGGTGGAGTATTGATGCATGACAAGGCAGACGTGGTTGCGGCCTTGTGGGAGCACGTGTACACCTCGGAGGAGCAGATGGATCACCATAGTCTGGCAAGAATGAGACAGCGAGGTGTGACGAGGGGATCTGGCCGACGCTCGACGCTCAGAGGAAAGGCGAGACGGACATATAATCAGATTGCTACTGGAACTATTAGTGTTGGAACTCTTCGCTGGCTGCTGGGGATGGGGACGGAGCGCTTATGGGAATGTCCCGAATGCTGTGATGTCGGTTCCTAAATCAATCAATCAATCTCTCTCTCTCTCTCTCTCTCTCTCTCTCTCTCTCTCTCTCTCTCTCTCTCTCTCTCTCTCTCTCTCTCTCTCTCTCTCTCTCTCTCTCTTCTCTCTCTCTCTCTCTCTCTCTCTCTCTCTCTCTCTCTCTCTCTCCCAAATGCTGGTGCAATTAGTTTCCTTAGAGAATATTTAAAATATAATAGCATGATAGTAATGCCTTGATGGGTGCCTCCTTGGGCAAGGTGGAATACCCGTTTAGCCCCCCGATCAGGGTTACGTGTAGCCATGGGTGCAGGTGGTGGATTAAGTTGAGGAGCAGCCGACAGATAGTTGTAGGTTATGGTCTCCAGTTTCACGACGGTAGGCAGAGGATCTCTTTTTTGGGGGAGACATTGGCTACGGTCATCTACCATTATGGTCACTGCTAGGAAGGAAAGCAATGGCAAACTACCTTCTTTACAGATGCCAAGAATATTATGTACTGCAGTCTTATCGATAATCGGAGAAACAGCGTAAATGTCTGCTCCATAGGAGCAACCTCGCCCGGTAGGGGTAGTCATGTGCACCAGGTGATTCCAGACCGTCATCAGGCGACTGGGAGCAAAAGAATATCAACATTGAAAGTAGGAACTTGGAATGTAAGAACTATGAGTGGGGATGGGAAATTTGATAACATTAAGAATGAAATGAGAAGATTAAATATTAACCTGTTAGGTGTATGTGAGACCAGATGGACAGGAATGGGCATTATGACATCTGAGGAATATAGAATAATCTATTCTGGTGGAGAGCAACAACAGCGAGGAGTAGCAATTATAATGGATACAGAGAGAGCAAAATCGATCAAAGGATATTGGGCTGTATCAGACAGACTGTTACTGGTGAAGTTGAGTGGAAGACCTTTTGATGTCAACGTCATGCAAGTTTATGCACCAACAGCAGACAGTAGTGATGACAGCATTGATGAATTTTATAGTGATTTAGAGAAAGCCTTCAAGATATGCAAGGATTCTGAAGTAACTATCATAATGGGTGACTTGAATGCCAAAGTTGGAAATCAACAGGACGGATGCATAATGGGCAAGAATGGACTAGGGCAGGGGTGGGCAAACTTTTTGTCCGTAGGGCCGCATTGACAAATGTAAAGCTATTGGCGGGTGGCATGTATGTGTGTGTGTGTGTGTGTGTGTGTGTGTGTGTGTGTGTTTGTGTGTGTTTGTATGTGTGTGTGTGTGTGTGTGTGTGTGTGTGTGTGTGTGTGTGTGTGTTGTATAAAATGTCCATTTTGCTTACAGCAACCTATCACAATAAGTAATTATTAATTATTTATAGGTTATTAAGCAGTATAAATAAATAATGATTGCAATGTTATTTTACTTATATACTTATACATTATATTTGACAATATGGACAAAAACGTTTACTAATTTGTTAACAAGATTTTACAACATGTTATTGTAACAAATATTCTTTATTATCTATCGATGGCTTTAATGTAGACACAAACCGACTACACTGTCACTATAATTGTTGATTTCTAATGAGATGTATGTAACTGCTTGCACTTTTTGACAATATTCTTGAAATCTAGAGCAAGTTTACTTGTTGAAATTCGCATGACAGCATGCAAGTTGCAGTCCGACAATAAAGACCTACTCTTAGATTTGTTGATCTTCAAGGAAGAGAATGCTTGTTCGCAAATGTATGTTGATCCAAACAATGATAAAAGTTTAGCTGCAAAGTTTTTCAAGTTGGGAAATGATTCTTGTGATAAAGATCCATGGAAATCCAGCAAACCATCTGACTTGAATTTCTCTTTCAGGTCATGATCTGCTTCTAAGTCAAGCAGCTCCAACTGTATATCCTCTGTGGCTGTATCAGCTTCTGCACTGAAAGGGGAACTGAGAATATTGAATTGTGGCTCTACGTTCTTGACATCTTGGAATCTCCATCCAAATTCTTCAATCAGTGCATCTAATTGGGCTTTGTACTTTTCAGTCATTTCACCAGAAATGGTTTTTTGTTTCAGCAAAGGGAAGTGACAAAATCTTTTTCACTTGCTTGTCTGGAGTACAGTGAGAGTTTTGCCTGAAATGATTTTACATGTACATACAATTCATGTGCGAACACACAATTGCCCTGAAGTTTGTCAATTCAGTTCATTTAACTTTTCCATAATTTCAATGGCAAACATAAAGTCTAACTTCCACTCTTTATTGACAATATTAGTGTGATAGCGCAAAACCAACGATTTATTTTGGTTTGGTCTGCCTCAAGAAATTATCTGGCAACGCCGGAAACCCCACTCTGAAACAAAGGGACTGGGGTCCATTTTTCCTTGTAACAGCCAGCTAGACCATGTGAAGGAAGGCGCTTGGGCTCTGTGTTAATAGTTTTGTGGCCAGCCCGCCTTGAGACGAGAGATGTGGGGTTTCCCATCTGTTCGTCTGTGAACAACATATGTCAGAGGAAAAAGCTGTAAGTTTAAAATGTTTAATTTAATAAATATTTGTATAATCGCAGCACACGCCATGTTACAGGCTTGAAAAGCGTTTGCGTGGGAAAACCGATGTGTGTGAACAAAGCTGTTAGGCAGAGTTGTAGGAACAAAGAAATATAAATAGATAATGTAGATGAATATTACTAAAGTGAGTTCTACAGATCAATGTAACGTCCCTGAGGTTTTAGGAATATAACATTTAATTCATAGAGATGCCAGCAATCAGACAATGGTGATGTGAAATACGAAGATAGGTCATTAGTGGTGGTTAAATATGGTAGAGACTGATGTCATGTCATGCCAGCCATGCTGGCACAAGATTATTTTGTTGAGAATGTATTTTACATGATTATCCTAGGACACTGTGTTACTGGCCAAATAGGTAGTGATTGATTTTGTGCTGTCCCTCTGTTAATGTTCCAAGCTAGAAAAAAAGTGGGAGATTCACCAAGATATATGTATGAGGTGTAAATTGAAATGTATGAGGTCATAAAATATTAGTTGATGAAGAGACCATGCCTAAAATTGAATGCTTATGAGTAGGGGAAAATAACCATAATATAGGTGTAATATTTATAACATGTGTAAAGCAGAGAATACTTACATGTTATATGTGGCAATGATGGGTTAATGTTTAAGCTATGTAGTTAGGACATGTAGGTAATAAATAGAAGTGAAGGAAATAATGTGTTGAATTGTAGGGACGCCATGCAGATTGATAGCCACTAGGCGTAGGAAATAATGCATCTTAATATGCGGGGTGCGTATCAGCAATCATTGTGTAACCGTAACTGCGAATGAAGTGTGGCTTTACTAAGGGAGAACAGGCAGGTGCATCTGGAACTGATATTGGTAAAGGGGTTTCTCATCTAGCATTGAAGTCTGGCATCACATCTGTTAACAGAATGCAGTAATGTTTGTCTAGGTGTATCAAGTTGTTGATGGAATCAGTGACTGCGATTCTGTCCTAAGTTAAGCATGGCGGTTGTCGCACGGTGGAGAGGATGTGATTTAGTACTGCGTACCACCCTTCGCAGAGATATTAATATGTATTTGTCGTGTGACATGAAGCGTAAGATGGCAAAATTTATAACCGGTGTATCATAGGAAGAATTGTGGGGAACAGAGCGCACGACTGTACATTTGCTGTCCACTCACAAATAATATTACACTGATTGTGTTGAGCCTTGAATAACACTTATTGGTCATAAGTGTGTAATAATGACATAATATATATAGTACACTGGTTGTTATACTAGTGCTGATATTTTGTTTCTGCCCATGAACATGGTTATGACATAATATATATAGTACACTGGTTGTTATATTGGTGCTGATATTCTGTTTCTGCCCATTAACATGGTTATGCTTTGATCCTGTCTCATATGAATGGCACTCTGGTCACTATTTTGTGTACTTTCACTTGGTAATACTGTGTGTTTATTTTATGAGCTATCTTAGGGGCCTCGAAGAGGGCCTCAATTGAGTTCCTGTGTAATACATGTTTATCTTTATCCTTAACTTTCTGTGAATGTTGTGATTATTCTATTTGGAAGGTTACATTGTCACATTCTACAAATATGTTAATTCCACTGGGTATATGTGTCTGTTGCTTTTCATAGTTAGACATGTTTTGCTTGTTGGTTGTTAGTTGGTGATGCTAATCAGATGCTGTAACTTGCACAGTATCATATTAGTGCTGGTACTCTTCATGCAAACTGGGACATTGTTGAGGTAGTTGTCTAGTGAAGTCCCTATGTTGAGGTAACTTAGGGTCTGATGGTGGCAGAGTTCATAATGTTGTGTATTGTTGCATAGGAGTAAAGTGTACTATCAGATGTGGAGCACAGGAGTTCAACCTGTCAATATATGTTTTATATTAGGGAAAAGAGTACGGTGTGTTAGCAAAACAGTTGCCGGTGTGCGTAACAGTGGATAGGGAATTGTTGAGCATTAGGCTGAGAATATAGTAGTTAGTGTTTAGTTGTGACAATATCTTGGGTTGAACATTGATAGTGTTCCATGAACTTGTGGTTTATAGGGAATATTGTGTTGTCTGGTGTTACCGGTGACTTGGTACAAATTAATGTATAAAATATTCTGGAAGGTGTAGACAGGGAACTGATTATGGGTTCCTTGGCAAATGTAGCCACTTTGGTAGGTAGGAATGACAGCCTAATTTACCAGAACAAAGATGTCATTCTTATGCCTGTTAACTGAATCAATGCTGATATGTTGTTTGTGTGCAATGTCTGTTATATGTTAACCAAATGTGTTGAGATGTTGTGGCTGTTTGCAGTGGCTGATGTATGTACTCTGTTATTTGTAGCTATGTGTTTACAGCTGGACAAATGAGATCAATCTTCCACTGCTTGTGTGTGTAGGAGCTGTGTGGTGTAGTTAATGGAGCTGAGAAGGTGGAGCAGATTGACATTGTTGCATTAGGTTTCCATTCTAGCAATATCAAGTGTAATCTCATGATAGCAGTGGCACAACTGGAGAAGATAATAAAGTGGGTGATCTGATGATGCAACATTGATTGTTGTATTTAACAATTAGATATGTAGTCACCTTTAAGAAGAATGAGGCAACACAAGAATGATCATGCCAGTCACCAAGGGTTACCTCAGAATAGCAGTAGTACAACTAGAGGGGCAAGGTGGATAATTTGATGGAAGACATTTATGACCTATGGGTTAATTCATGTGTTATATTGTATGTGCTCATTGCTTCATGTGTTTAATATGTCTTCTTTATAATGATAATCATAGATTGTGTTTTCCATTGTTACAGGAGCGGCTGACTAGTTAGTGTCAGCAGGCCTGGGTTCTTGGTGGGATAGTAAATTGTGTCACAACTCTTTGTTTATGTCGTGTCTTGGGGTTTATGTTGTGTAACCTATGTTTTTGTAGTGCCTTATTGTCTGTGCAGTGTTGCTTGTGTCAAGGTTCTTTATTGTCAGTCTAACCAGCTATTGCTTGGAGCACCTGTGTTGTGGTACTTGGTGTACCCTGTTGTCTTAAGTGATGTTGATTGGTTAGGGGTTACCCACTGTGGTGATTTGATATATACAGTTGTCTCTTGTATCTGTTATTGACATGCAATGTGCTGTTAGAAGAAATAAATAAAGAGCTTGTTTATTTGTCCTTGATTTGTTTGTTTAGTCTCTTTTAGTTTTTACTGTTTACAGTCACTATTTCTACCACAATCTAACACCTTAATCCAATGTCTGGGTCTCAAATATGACAGTCAGTCCAGAGTTGAGGCCCCTGCCTGAGATCTCGTATATCTTCTTATCTAATTACTATCATCTTTTTTTGTTGGTTGAGGCGGTGTGAGGTTCTCTCTCTTTTCATTATTTTCCTTCTTTGGCCGTAACGAAGTCAGAACTACTCTTTACCTCTTAGCACCGTAGTGAAGGAAGCATCAGTCTTTATGATTGTCTCCCTTTCTCTTTTACCATCGACTACATTAGTATTAAAGCCACATTCTTCTTCTTCGTTCATCCGGAGTTTTTTTCCGGATGTGATTGCGTTGTGCCTGTTTACAGCAGAGCTGCGTTCTTGCGCCGTTAGGCCGACACATCCGACTTCTGCGGGCATTTGTTGACCGGGTTAACCTTCCCGGGGGTTTCTTAGGACGTTTGACTCTCACTGTTGTGGTGTTATCCCCCATCCCAGCTGGTCCATATAGAACAGCCAAAGATCCTGGTCAGCCCTCAAGGGAAGGCAGGGGCAGACCATGGGCATTCCCCGCCATCCAAGGAGGCTTCCATAATTGCAGAGCCGATACATAGCGCTCTGGTACTGGGCTCACCCAAGGAATCGTCACGTCCTGCACATGGCTGCTTAGCCTCACTTCCGTATATTGGGCCTTCCGTTCACCATAGGCTGTTCTTCCGGAAACCAGAAGTATGCAGTCTGCAGATGACATCCACACAGTGAGCTTTCGATTCGGACTTTCCATGTAATGGATTTGCTATCCAAGCAATATTCCATTTCGTGCCACTAGGACACTTTTCCACCTTTTATGAAGTCCACACAGTGGGCTTTAGATACGGACTTTCCACGTAATGGATTTGCTATCCAAGCAATATTCCATTTCATGCCACTAGGACACTTTTCCACCTTTTATGAAGCCCACACAATGGGCTTTTGATTCGGACTTTCCACGTAATGGATTTGCTATCCAAGCAATATTCCATTTCGTGCCACTAGGACACTTTTCCACCTTTTATGAAGCCCACACAGCGAGCTTTCGATTTGGACTTTCCACATAATGGATTTGCTATCCAAGCAATATTCCATTTCATGCCTCTGGGTCTTCATGCACCTTTAAATGTCAACCTGTATGTAGTTAAAGTAAGCTGCGGTTGACTTGAGCTTGTTGATATCTCCATAGAGCTTGTCCTCAAATGAAGCAGGTGTGGGCCAAAATATCTTTCTCTGTTCTGCATACGTTGGGCAATCCTGCAGCAAATGTTTTGCTGTCATTTTTCCAGTTCTACAATTACATTCATCGGTATCTCCTATCTTTAGTTTATTGAACAAGTGGTATTTCAGCCTGTTATGTCCTGTGCGGAGTCTGAAGATTGCTACTTGTTCTCTTCGGTCGAGTTTGTAATATGCATCATCCTTCTGATGGCCTGGATGCTCAGATTCCCATTTGGTTCTATAAGTGCTTTTTATCAACCTCTTTGCCTCATTATAGGTTATGTCTATGTCAGGCTGTGGTAGTCGTCCGCCCTCTTTTGCCAGTCTGTCAGCCTCTTCGTTTCCAGGTATACTGCAATGTGATGGGATCCACTGTATTACAACTTTTTTGGATTTCTGGCATAGACCATTGAGTGCTGCTCTTAGGTCAGTTAGTTCTGTGCTGTTATTGCTCTTGAGTATTGAGACAGCTGACTTTGCATCTGTGAAGATAGCTATTTGCTTCTCTTTATTTTCCTCCATCAGGAGCATTTCCGCTGCAGTTTTCAAAGCCTCTACCTCCGCTTTGAAGTTACTTGAAAATTTTCCAGTTGCCATTGAATGTGTTTTTTTCACTCCATTTTTTAAATTTAGGAGAATTCCTCCTCCTCCATTCTCTATTGAATTTTTGGCTGATCCATCTGTATATGCATGGGTCCAATTCCTGCTTGGGTAATGTTCTTTTATGTAGTTTAGGGTTATTTCTCTTCTTTCGGTTTCATGCTGAGTGTTCTTTTTCTCAATACCAGGAATGTTTTCTATCATCTCAGGCAGTTGCTGCTGTCTCCAAGCTTGGAACTTGTGTGCATTGTGTATGTGTTTGACTGTTGATATGTTAAGTATGGGATCTTCCCTAATCTTTCATTTTGCAGTTTCTACAAAGTTGCTACGCTTCAGTCTTCCCTTTCCAAAACCATTAAATCTGTTGTACATAGGGTGGTCTGTCAATCTTCTAAATTTTTCTGCTTGTTGCTGGGCTCTGCTATCTCTTCTATCCTGCATTGGTTGTAAACAAGTGATCTTTTCTAGTTCATTAATAGGCGTTGTCTTCAGGCTTCCAGTTATGATTTGCGTTCCTTGGTTTTGGACTCTACTTATTTTGTTAAAGTTTGACTTAGCTGCTGTTGCCCAAGCTGCAATGCCATATTCCAGTACTGGCCTCACCCGTCCAGTATATAACTTCTTGAGAACTTTCTCATCTGCTCCCCACGTTGTACCAGCAAGCTTTTTCATGATTGCCATTCTCTGCCTTGCTCTTGTTCGATTTTTCTCAACCTGTGTCTTCCATGTCAGGCGACGATCAAAGGTGACTCCTAGATAGTTTGGATTTTCTTCATGGCGCAATATTTTTCCATTCAATACCAGCTTAGGTTGCTGAGTTTTATTTGAGAGGGAGAACACTGTGCATGTTGTTTTCTCCTCACTTATCTTCACTAGCCATGATTTTGACCAGTCCTCTAGCGCTAATAAGGCTTGCTGTATTCTGCTGTTAACTGTACTAATATATTCTTCAGATGTCCATATGGCTAGGTCATCTGCAAAGGAGGATGTGTGTACTCTGGCTGGAAAATTTTCTGTGATGTCATTTATATATGCTAGGAATAATGTTGGTGAAAGAACTCCTCCTTGGGGGACACCTTGCTCCAGCAGCATCATTTTGCTTGTTTGTCCTTGTACTTTTGTCCTGGCAGTTCTGTTCTCAAGGTAGTGGCTGATCCATTTATACATTTTTCCACAAACATGCATGTTTTGCAGTTTTACTTTCAGTCCTTCCTTCCATACTTTATCAAATGCTTTTTCTAAATCTATCCAGACTGCTAGTGTATGCTTTTTCTCTTGGAAGGCATCCTCTATTTCCTGAGCTATATAGGTTATTTGATCTTCAGTGGATCTGTATTTTCTTAATCCTGCTTGGTGTGGTGTTAAGAGTTTGTTTTCTTCCAGATGCCATGTTAGCCTGCCATTGATAATGCGTTCCATTAATTTTCCTACACAGCTAAGTAGGCTGATAGGTCGATAGCCATTTGGTTCTTCCAGGTCTTTTCCTTTCTTTGGGACTGGTATTAGTATAGCTTCCTTCCATGCCTGTGGGACTATTCCTCTCTTCCAGCTGTTATTTAGGACTGCTAGTAGTTTCTTCTTTGCCTTGGTGCCTAGTCCTATTAGCATTTCATTTGTGATTCCATCCTTTCCTGGTGATTTCTTCTTTTTTAGGGTATTCATTGCCTGTTCCATTTCTTCCATTGTTAGATTTGCCATCATATATTCTGCTGCTGTCTCTGTATTTCTATGATGTATCTGTTTGTCTTTGATTGCTTTCTTCTGTTCGGTTGTAATATCAATGTGGTTTGCATTTGCATAGTGTTCCATTAGTGCATTTGCAGCCTTTTTGCCTGTAAGCAAGGCATTTCCTTGTTTAATTGTTATTTGTTTGTTTCTAGGTCCTTCATTGTTCATGACTTTCACTAGTTTCCATAGTTTGTTTCCATCCCTGTCAAAATTCAGGTTTTCTGTTTTTTCCCTCCAACAATCTCTTGTTGTTTGATTTACTGTTCTTTTATATTTTGCTGAGATGGCTTTGAGAGAGATGTTTGCTTCAATTGTTTGTTCTCTCTCTGCTGTCTTCCTGGCATCTTCAACTTTGTCCTCCAAACTTTGTAGTTCTTCAGTCCAGTATGGTTTGTAATTTTTCCTCGCTCCTCTTGGAATGGACTCAGTGGCTGCCTGTATTATCGCTCTGTTTAGACTTTCCACCATTTGCTTTATGTTGCCATATCGTGTATTTATGTTTTCACAATATTTGTCTGTTAGTATGGCAAATCTGTCCCAATCTGCTCGTTTGTAATTCCAGCGGGGCAAGGGCTTTTGCTCCTGTGGAACATACTCCATATTCATTTCAAGCTTGATTGGTCTGTGGTCACTACCTGCTAATTGGTCCAGCACATGGCGATCGATTTTGTGGAGGATGTCTCCTGTGCAGAAAGCTAAGTCTGGAGTAGAAGTGGTAAGCCATCTTCTGGAGTAGAAGCTCGGTGTGTCATCCGCTTTGTTGAGTAGATGGAGATTTGAGTCTATTTCCCAGTCCTCCAATTCATCTCCTCTTTTGTCAGTATCTGGGTATCCCCATCTTTCTGAACGGCTATTAAAGTCTCCGACAATAATGCAGTTTGTGTCAGTTATTTTCATGTTTGAGAGTGTAAGGTCCTTATCTGCTGGGCTATACAGATTGTAGATTCTTATTTTCACGTCCTTTATCATTATATCAACACCTATAATTTCCGTTTGGTTGTTAGTGATCACAGATACTTCGCTGCAAGGTATTGTATTTCGTGTAAGTATTAGAACTCCTCCTTTGTGTCCTTTGCGGTCGAAACGTGTGGCCTGATATCCTCTGACTGAGAATTTGTGATTGGCGTTGAGGTGTGTCTCTTGAATGCATGCCACATCTATTCTATCTTTATGAAGACGCTGTGTTAGGGAGTCTTTCTTCTTGTAAACTCCTTCGGCATTCCACTGTAGTATGTTGAGTGTCCAGGGTATTTGGTCAATAGCTCTTAACCTACTCCTCTGTGCCTTGTCTCCACAGCACAGGGGAAGGTGACCACCAGTAGTCATGGGTGGACCCCTTCGAGGCAGGGGGCCCGGCACTATCACCGCCTGATGGGACTTCACGGGATTAGCACCATATCGATTCATTTTGATTTGTGACATCATGAATTAAGTTACGTTGCACTGCTTTGTCAAGCCTGTGGCTCAGTACATCCGATTTCGACAAGCATTTATTCGGGATGCTTTCCCTAGCCTTTGACTGTCCCCAGTCTACCTACAAGGCAGCAGGTTTCACGTTGCACTGCTTTGTCAAGCCTGTGGCTCAGTACATCCGATTTCTACAAGCATGTATTTGGGGTGCTTTCCCTAGCCTTTGACTGTCCCCAGTCTACCTACAAGGCAGCAGGTTTGTGTGTCTCTTCGTCTGGTCCCTCTCCCTTGACCTGTCCGACATGGGTGACCCTACCAGTAGCTGTGCTACCATCGGCATAGCTCTTGGGGTCATTGGGACGCACAAGCCCCTCTACCTCGTCACGGTGGACACACAGCAGAGGGGAAAGTCACATTCAATGCCCTTCATCTCTAGGAGCATCACTATTTCTTCTCTGAGTTCCCACACTCACCTCAACACCTTGCCGAGACTCAGCCATCGAACACTGGTGTGGTACAGGACATCGGATTGTTCAGTTTCCAAATCGTCAAGTAATGCCTTGAACTGTATGTGATTAAGTCCTCTTGATCTGATGAGGTTGATGACACTGACAACTGGGTCAATAACATGCTTGATATTCAAAACAGTTTTTCACTGACTTTGTTGATGAATCACAATGAAGTGGTAATAATGTGTGGTCTGGATATTTTGCTTTAATTTTATTACTTATCAACTTTACCAGACCTACATTTTTTTCCAGTATCCGTCAGTTGTAACACTTGCCATCTTGTTCCGAACTAACCCAGTTCTTTCAATACAGTTAGTAAAAGCATTGAATATATCATGGCCTGTGGTTGTGTCTTTGAGTGACTCAACACTCAATAACTCTTCAGTTAGTTTGAAAGAAGTGTTTATTCCACGTATAAATATCAATAATTGGGCAGTATCATGTACATCGGTACTCTCATCCAATGCAAGAGACTACCACAAAATTTTTTTACTTGCATCTTGAAGTTTATGCATAACATTGTCACTTATCTTATCAACACGTCTGACCACAATTCTCCTGGATAAAGTAATGTTTTCAGCTCTTTTTTTTTTTTTTTTTTTTTTTTTTTGTTTGTTTGTTTGTTTATTTTTTGGTTTTTTGTTTCTTTGTTTGTTCTGGACACATAATGTTTGCTGCATCTAGCAAACAATCCTTGATGAACTCGCCATCAGAAAATGGCTTGTTCTGTTTTACAATTCTGTGTGACAGCACACGACTAGCTTCAGTTGCAGCATCTTGAATTCAAGTCTGTTTAGTGAAAACAGTTTGCTGTTTCTCCAAAATTTTTCACCAACTTAAGGCATTTCCTTTCCCTTCCTTTGGTTGTTAAATTGTATCCGAAATCGGAATATTTTGTTTCTTCTTCTTCTTCGTTCGTCCGGATTTATTATTATTTTTTTTTTTGGACGTGACTGCGTTGTGTCTGTTTACAGCAGACCTGCGTTCTTGCGCCGTTAGGCCGACACATCCGACTTCTGCGGGCATTTGTTGACCGGGTTAATTTTCCCGGGGGTTTCTTAGGACGTTTGAATCTCACTGTTGTGGTGTTATGCCCCACCCTAGCTGGCCCATATAGAACAGCCAAAGACATCCTGGTCAACCCTCAAGGGAAGGCAGGGGCAGACCATGGGCATTCCCCGCCATCCAAGGAGGCTTCCATACTTGCAGAGCCGACACACAGCGCTCTGGTACTGGGCTCACCCAAGGAATCGTCACGTTCTGCACATGGCTGATTAGCCTCACTTCCGTATATTGGGCCTTCCGTTCACCATAGGCTGTTCCTCCGGAAACCAGAAGAATGCAGTCTGCAGATGACATCCACACAGTGAGCTTTCGATTCAGACTTTCCACGTGATGGATTTGCTATCCGAGCAATATTCCATTTTGTGCCACTAGGACACTTTTTCCACCTTTTATGAAGCCCACACAGTGAGCTTTCGATTCGGACTTTCCACGTAATGGATTTGCTATCCAAGCAATATTCCATTTCATGCCTCTGGGAGGCTTGTGTAACCGACATGCCTGTGGTATGAAGTGTGGCAGTCTAAATACTTCTTCATGTACATTTAAATGTCAACCTGAATACAGTTAAAGTAAGCTGCAGTCGACTTGAGCTTGTTGATATCTCCATAGAGCTTGTCCTCGAATGAAGCAGGTGTGGGCCAACATATCCTTCTCTGTTCTGCATATATTGGGCACACTTGCAGCAAATGTTTAGCTGTCATTTTACCAGTTCCACAATTACATTCATCTGTATCTCCTATCTTTATTTTGTTGAACAATTGGTATTTCAGCCTGTTATGTCCTGTGCGGAGTCTGAAGATTGCTACTTGTTCTCTTCGGTCGAGTTTGTAATATGCATCATCCTTCTGGTGGCCTGGATGCTCTGATTCCCATTTGGCTCTATAGGCGCTTTTTATAAACCTCTTTGCCTCATTATAGGTTATGTCTATGTCAGGCTGTGGTAGTCGTCCACCCTCTTTTGCTAGTCTGTCAGCCTCTTCATTTCCAGGTATACTGCAATGTGATGGGATCCACTGTATTACAACTTTTTTGGATTTCTGGCATAAACCATGGAGTGCTGCTCTTAGGTCAGCTAGTTCTGTGCCGTTTTTGCTCTTCAGTATTGAGACAGCTGACTTTGCATCTGTGAAGATAGCTATTTGCTTCTCTTTTTTTTCCTCCATCAAGAGCATTTCCGCTGCAGTTTTCAAAGCCTCTACCTCCGCTTTGAAGTTACTTGAAAATTTTCCAGTTGCCACTGACTGTGTTTTTTTCATTCCATTTTTTAAATTTAGAAGAGTTCCTCGTCCTCCATTTTCTACTGAATTTTTGGCTGATCCATCTGTATATGCATGGGTCCAATTGCTGCATGGGTAATGTTCTTTTGTGTAATTTAGGGTTATTTTTCTTCTTTCGGTTTCATTCTCAGTGTTCTTTTTCTCAATACCAGGAATGTTTTCTATCATCTCAGGCAGTTGCTGCTGTCTCCAAGCTGGGAAGTTGTGTGCATTGTAAATGGGTTTGCTGTTGATATGTTAAGTATGGGATCTGCCCTAATCTTTCGTTTTGCAGTTTCTACAAAGTTGCTACTCTTCAGTCTTTCCTTTCCAAAACCATTAAACCTGTTATACATAGGGTGGTCTGTCAATCTTCTAAATTTTTCTGCTTGTTGCTGGGCTCTGCTATCTCTTCTATCCTGCATTGGTTGTAAACAAGTGATCTTTTCTAGTTCATTAATAGGCGTTGTCTTCAGGCTTCCAGTTATGATTCGCATTCCTTGATTTTGGACTCTACTTATTTTGTTAAAGTTTGACTTAGCTGCTGTTGCCCTAGCTGCAATGCCATATTCCAGTACTGGCCTCACCCGTCCAGTATATAACTTCTTGAGAACTTTCTCATCTGCTCCCCACGTTGCACCGGCAAGCTTTTTCATGATTGCCATTCTTTGCCTTGCTCTTGTTCGATTTTTCTCAACCTGTGTCTTCCATGTCAGGCGACGATCAAAGGTGACTCCTAGGTAGTTTGGATTTTCTTCATGGCGCAATATTTTTCCATTCAATACCAGCTCAGGTTGCTGAGTTTTATTTGAGAGGGAGAACACTGTGCATGTTGTTTTCTCTTCACTTATCTTCACTAGCCATGATTTTGACCAGTCCTCTAGTGCTAATAAGGCTTGCTGTATTCTTCTGTTAGCTGTACTAATATATTCTTCAGATGTCCATATGGCTAGGTCATCTGCAAAGGAGGATGTGTGTACTCTAGCTGGAAAATTTGGAAAATTTTCCGTGATGTCATTTATATATGCTAGGAATAATGTTGGTGAAAGAACTCCTCCTTGGGGGACACCTTGCTCCAACAGCATCATTTTTCTGGTTTGTCTTTGTACTTTTGTCCTGGCAGTTCTGTTCTCAAGGTAGTGGCTGATCCATTTATACATTTTCCCACACACATGCATTTTTTGCAGTTTTACTTTCAGTCTTTCCTTCCATACTTTATCAAATGCTTTTTCTAAATCTATCCAGGCGGCTAGTGTGTGCTTTTTCTCTTGGAAGGCATCCTCTATTTCCTGAGCTATATAGGTTATTTGATCATCAGTGGATCTGTACTTTCTGAATCCTGCCATGTTAGCCTGCCATTGATAATGGGCTCCAGTAATTTTCCTACACAGCTAAGTAGACTGATAGGTCGATAGCCATTTGGTTCTTCCGGGTCTTTTCCTTTCTCTGGGACTGGTATTAGTATAGCTTCCTTCCATGCCTGTGGGACTATTCCTCTCTTCCAGCTGTGATTTAGAACTGCTAGTAGTTTCTTCTTTGCCTTGGTGCCTAGTCCTATTAGCATTTCATTTGTGATTCCATCCTTTCCTGGTGATTTCTTCTTTTTTAGGGTATTCATTGCCTGTTCCATTTCTTCCATTGTTAGGTTTGCCATCATATATTCTGCTGCTGTCTCTGTATTTCTATGGTGTATCTGTTTGTCTTTGATTGCTTTCTTCTGTTCGGTTGTAATATCAATGTGGTTTGCATTTGCATAGTGTTCCATTAGTGCATTTGCAGCCTTTTTGCCTGTAAGCAAGGCATTTCCTTGTTTAATTGTTATTTGTTTGTTTCTAGGTCCTTCATTGTTCATGGCTTTCACTAGTTTCCATAGTTTGTTTCCACCCCTATCAAAATTCAGATTTTCTGTTTTTTCCCTCCAACAATCTCTTGTTGTTTGATTTACTGTTCTTTTATATTTTGCTGAGATGGCTTTGAGATAGATGTTCGCTTCAATTGTATGTTCTCTCTTTGCTGTCTCCCTGGTATCTTCAACTTTGTCCTCCAAAATTTGTAGTTCTTCAGTCCAGTATGGTTTGTAATTTTTCCTCGCTCCTCTTGGAATAGACTCAGTGGCTGCCTGTATTATTGCTCTGTTTAAGTCTTTCCACCATTTACTTCATGTTGCCATATCGTGTATTTGTTTTCACAATATTTGTCTGTTAGTATGGCAAATCTGTCCCAATCTGCTCGTTTGTAATTCCAGCGGGGCAAAGGCTTTTGCTCCTGTGGAACATACTCCATATTCATTACAAGCTTGATTGGCCTGTGGTCACTACCTGCTAATTGGTCCAGCACATGGCGATCGATTTTGTGGAGGATGTCTCCTGTGCAGAAAGCTAAGTCTGGAGTAGAAGTGGTAAGCCATCTTCTGGAGTACAAGCTCGGTGTGTCATCCGCTTTGTTGAGTAGATGGAGATTTGCGTCCATTTCCCAGTCCTCCACTTAATCTCCTTTTTGTCAGTATCTGGGTATCTCCATCTTTCTGAACGGCTATTAAAATCTCCGACAATAATGCAGTTTGTGTCAGTTATTTTCATGTTTGAGAGTGTAATGTCCTTATCTGCTGGGCTATTTTTATTTTGTTGCGTATCCCTTACGGGACGTTGCAGTCAACACCAGCATTTTCAGCTGCTGTTGATGTACTAGGCAAGTGTTACGTTCAGTAGTTTGCCATTGCTTTCTGAACGACCGGCCTCTATACCTTTTTCGAAAAAACCAGCACCGCCGTGTTTCGAACCCGGGTATACGGGCTCACAAACCGCGTTCGCAAGCCCTTCAGCCACAGAGACCGGCTGGGCTATACAGATTGTAAATTCTTATTTTCACATCCTTTATCATTATATCAACACGTATAATTTCCGTTTGGTTGTCAGAGATCACAGATACTTCGCTGCATGGTATTGTATTTCGTGTAAGTATTAGAACTCCTCCTTTGTGTCCTTCGCGGTCAAAACGTGTGGCCTGGTATCCTCTGACTGAGAATTTGCGATTGGCATTGAGGTGTGTCTCTTGAATGCATGTCACATCTATTCTATCTTTATGGAGACGCTGTGTTAGGGAGTCTTTCTTCTTGTAAACTCCTTCGGCATTCCACTGTAGTATGTTGAGTGTCCGTGATATTTGGTCAATAGCTCTTAACCTACTCCTCTGTGCCTTGACTCCACAGCACAGGGGAAGGTGACCACCAGTAGTCATGGGTGGACCCCCTCGAGGCAGGGGGCCCGGCACTATCACCGCCTGATGGGACTTCGCGGGATTAGCACCATAACGATTACTATTAAATTGTGACATCATGAATCAAGTTACATTGCACTGCTTTGTCAAGCCTGTGGCTCAGTACATCCGATTTCGATAAGCATTTTTAGGGGTGCTTGCCCATGCCTTTGACTGTCTCCAGTCTACTTACAAGGCAGCAGGTTTGTGTGTCGCTTGGTCTGGTCTCTCTCCCTTGACCTGTCCGACATGGTTGACCCTACCAGTAGCTGTGCTACCGTCGGCATAGCTCTTGGGGTCATTGGAAAGCGGAAGCCCCTCTACCTCGTCAAGGTGGACGCACGGCAGAGGGGGCAAGGAATTCAGAATCCGCTGGGAAGAAAAAGAAAAGAAGAAGCCCAAGAAACTCAGGGGGCAACCGATACAATACCCAGATAGAATATATGACTGTGAAACCGGATTCATGTACTATATAGATGAGGGCGAGATCATCCCATGGCTGTCCACGGAGGAAGACTGCGAAAGGAAACATAAACTCTTCATCGAAAATGAAAACAGGCGCAAGAAGGAGGAAAATGACAACATCGAAAAGCTCCTACAAACAATACACAAAAAAGGAGGCAAAAAGACCAAATAAAAAGACCTTATAAGGACTGCACCCAGCCGAGCCAGGAGCTTGCACCAACAAAGAAAACCACAAGAGGAGAGGGGCACAAAGAATAGACACAAACGCTTATGCAACCAGCCCGAGGAAAGACTCATTCGTAAGAGCTCACAAGACAAGAAACAGGACTAAAAAACCACAGCTCTCAACAATAACCACCGCTGAGGAAGCAGGTTAGACGAGACCGAATTTGGAATTATTTTTGTTTTCGAAAACTGGAATTCGAATAGGAATTGTGATGGAGAAACACACACAAATACAGGCCAACGTTGCGACACTAGTCTTTATCAACGGAACAAAAAGAACGACAGAATAAAAAGTAGTTAATGGAAAGTATTCGTTGGTTTTAGTTATCTGAATTTATGTTTGTTCATCGCTGCTAACGAGGACCTTATTTTCATCTGTCGAACTCATCTAGAAGAAGAGACCTGTTTGTGGAGTTGCATGATAAGCTTGTTTGCGTGTGGGTTGGTGTAACAATTATGACGTTACGTCGACAATGACATGAGCGAGATCCAACAAGGATTCGATGCCAGCTCTCGTCGTTCGACACGAGAAGGAAAGGCTGGTTACTATTTCTCCGAGCACCCAGGCCTACAGAATTGTAAGGGTGTGGCTAAAGGGCTTGCGAACGCGGTTTGTGAGCCCGTATACCCGGGTTCGAAACACGGCGGTGCTGGTTTTTTCGAAAAAGGTATAGGGGCCGGTCGTTCAGAAAGCAATGGCAAACTACTGAACGTAACACTTGCCTAGTACATCAACAGCAGCTGAAAATGCTGGTGTTGACTGCAACGTCCCGTAAGGGACACGCAACAAATTTTTTTTTTTTTTAATACTTCATACAGGTTCCTTCTACTGGACTACTTTATGATCGTCAGTGCCACTCGGCATTGCACATGATAATAATGAATATATGTTATCTGTCAGTGAAGAGATATCATCGAATACAATGTACTTGTAGTTTTAGTTATTATTTCTGGTTTAGTGTGTACAGAGACAGGCGACAGACATGAACATTATTTCGTTAAGATTACACTCGTCCCATTTTTCGGAAACTGAAGGAAACCACAAAAGATCACAACTTCCTGTACCGGCGCACAGTTATATTTCCTTTATCCAAAATGTCTAAGAGAGGTACGTACGCATTTGGATATTGAGCCATGTAATCTGTGATAATCTTATAAGTTCTTTAGTGTTTATTCACATCATAATGAAATAATTATATAATTGAAATATGCAAGTTTACCCTAAACTTGGGTACTAAATGAAATTACTTCGTTTGTTGAAAGATATCCATACGTATATGGTATAAACAACAGATATGATATATTATTGGTAGTGTGTTAAGAAACTATCGTCTTCCCAAATCTGACATATAAATATGTTAAGAATAAATATGAGAAATGTAAGAAATATTCTTTCTCGGTATAATTTAAACCAGCGTACATTAGTCACGAGGGCAATTTACTCATGTGTATAGACATTATTTGAAATATTTATGTAGTAAGCGAAATCAGATTTGTTATACATAATTTCACCATGTGTTAAGTTTTCCACGACCAAACACTAAATTTTCATGTCTTTTTATTATATGAACTATTGAACTCATTATGGTTATGCCTTTTCATAGTCTTTACTTCTGCAATTGCTGCCACCACAACAGAAGAATGTAGTTTAATTTACAAAATGTTTGTCAGAATCTCTTAAACCTTGAAAATGTGTGCTCAAATTTATCAGGAAATTACTGCACTGAGAAAAAAATTACACCTGTTGACTTTGTGTAAGGCATTTCCTTCACGAACCCAGACCCATATTTTCACTGACTCGTTGCTTTGTTAGCACTAGGTAAGTGAAGTGGGCACACATCACGGTTCCAGGATAAGCTATGTAGTCTAAATAAAATACAGTCCAGCTGCAAAAATAAATTAGGTAACAGATGGACTACTGGAGCCAATAAGAAAGAAATGTATGCATAAAAATGCCATTTATTAGACACTGTCTGAGACAACACAATCACAAACCGTCTGGCAAGGAAAGATCAGAACATAAATTTTGGATATTAAACAGAACAAACGTAACATCACCTGAACGGACTTCAACAATCATGGCTGTCACTGGAGTGTCTCTGGAAGTCTTGTTTTTTTTTTGTCTCTGAAAGAAATCTTTTACAGGGCTGTTGCTCTTTCAAGTCCAGCTATTACAGATATAATAAATACTTCTACACTATCAAAGAGGCACTTAAATGGAATGACTCAACAGCTGATGAATACAAATGTATGTATGTGTCACTACATGGCAGTGAGCCGGAGAGAGGAACCCCAGACATTTCCTGCCATTTTGTCTTGCCCATGTCTTATTTTATTGTAATTGTGGGTCTGAAGTCAGTTAGATATCTTGGGCAGGAGGTTAGGTAACAATTATGTGCCATCTCAATATTAAGGATGGTTGCCCTGTCCAGCTTCTTCACTATATAAACATTCAGGCTTCCAGTCCCTCTTGATGTTACCCAAGCACGTGCAAGTCTTTGTCATAATTCACCTCTTACCCGCAGTACATCGTTTAGTCAATTGTTTCTGCATGTGTTGAGTTAATGTAACTCTTGATCGCTCTTAATTTTAATTTGTATAGATTTCAGAAACTTACCATTTAGTTGAATGTTACCTTGGGCTTGACCATTCCAGTTATCTTTATTTATTTGTGACACTTATATCAGCTAAATTAGTATTAGTGACTAGAACACTCTTAGTTAACAGCTGTCCAGGGCTGAGTTGTTTACTTATAAAGCAGACAGGTTTTGTTAGCTATGAGGCACGACTATTTACTTATAAAGCAGGCAGGACAAGTTAGGAAGCGTGTAATAAGTGAAGTAATGTATAACGTATCAGATGCTTGCTCTAGTATGAATTTAATATTGTTCCAGAATTATATGTCATGAACTCATTCATTGTGTTTACTGTCATGAATCAGGACGTGGTGGTTCAGCCGGTGGAAAATTCCGCATCTCCCTGGGTCTGCCAGTCGGAGCAGTCATCAACTGCGCTGACAATACGGGGGCCAAGAACTTATTTGTGATTGCCGTCAGCGGCATCAAGGGTCGCCTCAACAGGCTACCAGCTGCTGGTATTGGGGACATGTTTGTGGCCACAGTCAAGAAAGGAAAGCCTGAATTAAGAAAAAAGGGTGAGAATTATTACTGTTACATTACATGGTGTCAAATCTGTTTAAAATGCTGGGGACATACAAGACCTATACATTGTCATGTCTTCACGGGTATAAGTGGACGACTCTATAAATGAGCAGGGAACTCACTTGTCCAGTTTAAAATTGCTGTAAAAGGCAAAGGTAAACAAGGGAACCATGTTAGGAGTCAAAGCAGATGATTACTCACAACTTTAAATGTTTTTAGAGCCATTAAGAGAACTTTCGCATGCTTTAAATAAGAGATGCATTGGAGGATGTCGTGACTGGAAACATCAGTGGTTGTGTCCGAAAAAATGTATGCTATTTGGTCTAATATGATGGCATGGAAGAAGATCATCATTGGAATTTATCCAGAACACCAAGGTCTGAGATCAGTAGACAGACATAAACACCATGACTTGTCAAACTTGTGAATTGAAATAGTGTAGGGACTACATTCTTGGCAAGCTCATTGACCAGTTGAGGGGAAAAAGTTCAGCTTAATTTAAAAAAAAAACAGGTAACATACCTGTTGGTGAGTGTTAAAAATAGTGATGTTACAGCTGTATGTATACTTGTCATATGTCACTTAGCTGTAGGTTTGTCAGTATGTCATCGAAATGACACAAAGTCTGGTTATTAGTCTAGCATCTGTGCTCACACTGCACACATTACAGTTGGCATAGACCTATCGGTGATAAATAATTGTGAAGAGCCTGTGCACACAAAAGAACATACAGAACAATCCAAATATTTACAATGGCTTTGTGTGATCAGGACCAGGGTTCGTTCCAGCCCAGGTTGGATATTGATTGGGGGTAACTACTGTGCACATAGGCCTATTAAACCACTTCACATACCCATATCAGGCTCCTGCTATGTATGGACTGGTTATTTCAAAGATAATTTGAAGGCTGTATTTCAGAAAAACGTAGAATGCAAGGATTTCTTGGATGGGTAAGAAGACCAGTATCCACAAATTAGACATTTGATTACCCATGTCTGACAAGTCAGTTGTCATATTTGTTTATCCTGTTTGAGACAACTTGTAACTCAGAAGAGGTTACAGGCACACAGCAGCCAAGCTTGATGGTTTGAAATTTCTCAGACAGATATTTCATGGAACACAATCACACAGGATGCTTGGCATGGCTGGCACAAGAAGCTGTGGTTTGTCTTACCTTGTTATTTTAAATTTTATTTGGAGCTGATTGTATTCTCCTTATATTCCAGTTATGCCAGCTGTGGTTATACGTCAGAGAAAACCGCTCAGAAGAAAGGATGGATTGTTTCTCTATTTTGAAGATAATGCGGGTGTCATTGTCAATCCCAAGGGAGAAATGAAAGGTAATGTTATTATCTGTAGTGAACTTCTGGTAAACCGGTCATCTCATACTGTACATACCGTCTTGTCCTGTGATGGTCCAGTAGGTTGCAGCCATATGATGCGACAAGTTGTTTCTTGAAGCGAGTTTCAAGTTTGCTTTGAAACCCCCTAGAAGGCTAGGTCAAAAGTTAGATATTTCTTCTGTTGCTATTTTGCCTCAATTATAATAGGCTTATCAACTCATTCTAGCTCGTCCTAACTCTTTGCTGTCTCCCGCAGCTCTGATCATACATTCATCCCTCGGCTCTCCAATTCTCTTCACCATGTGTCCCCCACCCAGCATCCTTGCATTACCTGTTGATGTCCTGGTATTTTAGTTCTCTCCGTGAGCTCCACATTTATTCTGTCATACTATTGTTAGACCTTTTTTCTATGCAGGTACCGGTGAATTAATGTTGTTTATTAACTGTTATAGTCTTCTCCCGTGTTTCTGATCCTTACACTAGTACAGGTGTAATCTTATAGTTTCATATTTTAGGTGTGTTACTGAGTTTAATTTTGACTTCTGAACTCCTAGTGCTAATGCTCCTCTTACCTTGTGTATTTGTAATCATCAATCTGCCATCTTTGTCTACATTGCCAAGCCTGATCACTAGTGTGGTTGCATTTCCAGACCACTAAGACTTAGGTGTAGCCATGCTAACCCTTTGTGGAATCATTGGGGAAACCGGTAGGCATCAGTATGCTGGCACTTGTGATGCAAAATATATATAGTCTTACCTTTCAGTCTGCAACATTAAAAAATTTTTTTCTTTGTGGTATACCATATGGTTCTGAATGGTGACTTGTGCTGTGCATTTATTTGTTCAAGGACACTAAATACTGGTGTTACTGTAAAATGCAAAGTTACTTCTGTTAGAGGGTGAATGCAATTACATCAAGTTTTCTTTTACCAAGGTGCTAACATCTTATAATTCAAAAACAGATTTGTTACCCCTCTTCAATAATCATAGGCTATGTCAGTCTCAGTGAAATGTTTATGAAGCAACCCCCATGTATAATTATATAGCGTGTGTGGCTTATGTTCAGTCTCTTCTAACACATGTAATAAACTTTGTTGTTTTCCCTGACAGGTTCCGCAATTACTGGTCCAGTAGCTAAAGAGTGTGCAGACTTGTGGCCACGTATTGCTTCCAATGCTAGCTCTATTGCCTAGCATCAAGCAGTTTATGTAGATTTTATGAAGAAATAAATTCTGGTAAAATAAGACTGTTTTCAGTTTGTATTTATGTATTTGTATTCAGCTCAACACTGGTATTCAGTATACGTAATGCTCCATTACTAAATGATGGAGTGGAAACAAAAATGACATAAAATATATTGGAACTGAATATTTGTGCATATTACAAGAACATTGTATACAGATATGGATATTTTAACAAATTTACAGAAAACTTTGCAGATCAATGAAGGGTAAAATAATACTGATATAAGCATAATCCAAATGTACATAGTTAAGATGTCCCCATTACCATGATTCCTCACTATCAGGCGAACCCACTGACTTCTGATTTGTCAAACACACACACAACCCCCCCCCCCCCCCCCCCCCAAAAAAAAATCAAAGAAACGGCCATTTTAGTCCATTTTGATTGGTGTAGGACCACAGCACATGAAGTATCCATTCAACCATGCTGACTTTTCATTGGCCTTAACCTGTCTCTGAACATTTATATAGCGTTTTGTTTTACAAACCATGGATTAACTATATACGGTATACACATTTACATATTACAATGGTTAAGTGCAGGTGTGCGCTTTTGAATTCATTTCTGTTTGTGAGAAGGCAATAGTAGGAACACTTGATGCAATAACATTAAGACACTTTCACAACAGATGCTAAACACTTAAACAATTCCGCCACCCCTTAAAGCTAAATATTACCAGGATGCCACTAGGTTATTTGAAGTCACATTTATTAGACTGACATGAGTTCTGTGTACCAATGCATGTTTTGGAAAGTAAAGGCGACATCACCTATCTAGTGATGATTGGTTTATATTGTAATATGGATCTACACCAGATGTGTGTGTAAAAAGGGGTCTTTACTGTTAGGTTACATGTATACAGACTTCAAGCTTGATGAATCAGGTGGACTTTTTCCACAGACTGCAGATCTCATACTTCAAGACTGCCATACAACATATCTAGGCAAAGCTGGCGTAGAGAAAACAGTGGGAGATACGTACAAAGACTGAGAATTTCATATAAGAGACAGAAACATTGCAGATTTCAAGGGAATGAAAGAACTGTTTGTGGTCAGTACCTGTTACTGAGGAGCAAGTGAAAGTATCACACCAACAGTCTGTTCAAAATCAACCACATGTGATCTAGAAGCATGTCACTTTTTGCTTTTTATAGTATACCATCGGCCATTAAAGCAATGGCAAACTACTGCTAAAAATAAGAGCCAATAAATGGCGTTGTTGATTGCAACGGCCTGTAAGGCAACTAATATGTGCACAGTGTATTACATTTCAGCTAAAATTGAATACAGAAAATGGATGGAACATTCAAGCAATAAAAAATATAGTTTAGTAATAACTAAATCCAAAACACAACAAACAGCGAATTTTGCCCTTGTGACTAGTCACTTGATTAAAGCTGCGGATCATGGCTGTCTTGGCTTTTAGAACAGGACAGCAGAAAATACGTTCTGTGTATATTTCTTGCCATACCCTCCGACCTTGGAGTAAACTTTGTATGATGGCTTGTATTATGACATCATTGGACGTACATTTTTTGACCAAGGCAAATGATGCCTAGCTGTGCACTAGATGATAAGGTTGACCCATGATAAAATTTAGTAACTCGAAAATTACCAGGGTTGTGACCATTAATCATGTGCCATGTTGCACATCTTTTACAGGACGTAGCAGTCAACCCCAGCATTTTTTGGCTGTTCGTGATTTCTGGGCAAGTTAATGTTGTTTGCCATTGCTTTCTTAACGACTGGCACCCATACTATTTCATAAAACAACACAGCTGTGTTTATAACGGGAGAATGCGAGATTATGAACTGCGCCCTTAACCCACTTGCCAGAGCTGGCCATGTACCATGACATAGGCCTTTTCACAGATGTGGGTCCTTGGTGGTGTGGGATCAATTCTAGTGCCGACATTAATTCATAAGATGCCATCTGACATTTTTCTTGGCATGCCTTTTCGACCACTTAATCTCTGTTCCCTCTTGTGTCATATGACCAAAGAAGCCTGCTGAGTGACTTATGGAGCATGAACTCTACCTCAGCTATGACCCCCATGCGTGACCTAAAAACAAACTGCACCAGCGAACTGAATCACTGTCTGGACATGAACATATAACCTTTGGAGTGTGCATGCAGCTTTACTATGGTGACTTTCACTGTCTATTTCTTCCAGATTGACTTAAGTACTCCAAGGTATTCACAAATGGAATACACTGGAAAATATTCACTTGGCAATGTTTTCTGAAAACCCTGCCATGCCTTACTGGTCCTGGTGTCTGCTCAATATTTAATCAATGTCCTGTATAGGATTCAGTGAAGGCCTACTGAAGATGGTTCTGGAAGGCCCTGGCATGCAAAAAGCTTAGTCATGTTTATTGTCCAGAGGCGACTGGTGAAGGGACACAATTTGTAATCCCGCACATGGTCTTCAATACAGTGGTATGAGTGCTGGTCATTTAGATAGCAATGGCAAACTACTGAATGTAAACTTGCCAAGAAACCACCCCAAAAATGCTGGGGTTGACTGCGCAAGATACCTGTACGCGAAAACTCCCATTGTCAAAACAATGCCCAAGTCATGATCATCTTCCACGTTTGCCATTAAGTGTCATGGGGAGGAATAGTTGGTGCTCTAGCAGATGGGTGGCATTGGATAGTGTCATTCCAATGCAGCAGCTATCCTCAAAGTGTCTCGACTTGTGTGGCCTTTTTGTATCTAACATTTATTTGTTTAGCTTATTTTTGGTTGAAGTCTGTTTACTACTCCATTCACCATTCTTAGTCGCCAACATTTTCCTTTTAAGTCTTTCACAATTCTCTGTATCATAGGACAGATGGCTTTGTTGCTGATACTACTATGACTTGAACCCTTCCCGACTGCTTCTCCAATTATCCTTTCATATCCTTGTGTTTATGATGGTGGTTTTCATGTAATAGAGGTAAAACAAAATTACTATGTCTACACCCTCTACTGGTCAGCCGGACTAAAATATGTTGACTTCTCGTCCTTGACTTATGTGATGTAAATTAAAAATACCTGAAGTCGTGAATACGTGAAAGAGTGGGTTTCCCTGATGGACACTGGCAATGGGGAAAGTTAATCCACACACAAAATTCAGTCCAGTGCTACTACAGGTAGTGTGTATGGACTCTTCACATGGGACATTTTGTGTGATATTCTTTGGCACATGAATGGAGCATTATTGGGGTGACCTTGTGTGTGTGAAAAGCGAGTGAGTGAAAAAACAAATACTTCACATGCCAGTGATCCGGGGCTTGTTTCCGGATCCAGTCAGGGATATGCACTACTGACGAGCTCAAACGAGAGCGAAACTCGAGTATAGTGCTTCCATATTGACGTGGATAGGCCTTAGGTTCATACCAGAATACGATCAGCATTGCCAGTGGGGGTTGTGCTCAATATTTAAATTTCAAATCCCGAAACAACCAATAAATCAACTAAACAAATACCCTGGGATTTGAAAAACCACATACAAGCACTAGCAAATGTATCATAAATAAAGTGCAACAACACAATGTTTTCACATCATCAGTGATTACTGTGGATAGTGGTGATATTCCCTATGTTTCAGTTGCCCTGCTACTGAGTTGAGAGCAACGCTGAGCTATGGATTTCGTGTGGAGTGCTTTTATATCTGTCCACAGTTGTTAGTTTTGTGAACTGCATGTTCAGAAAATGGCGGCGGCTGGTTGCTGAACTAGATAGTTTTGCAGTATGTGAAGTTGCTGTATTTCTAGGACTCACTTCCATCGACAATGAACTGAGAGGCCTTATGCATGTACTTGCCTGTACATGATGTTAGGTGGTTGGTAATGCTGTCTCTTTCCACTCTTTACATGGGAAATTTTGTGTGATATTCTTTGGCACAGGAATGGAGCATTATTGGGGTGACCTTGTGTGTGAAGTTGGAACTGTGACTATCTATCTATATTCCCTGCTGATGGACAATGATATTGTGACTGGAATTACAAAAACAAATGGAAGTCAACATGGAAGACCAGATAAGAGCACTTGCTCTTAAACTCCCGGTGTGCTGTGGTTGTGAGTTCAGCCCCTACACTGGTCAGCTGGACTAAAATGTCGATGTCTCAGCCTCGACTTGGATACATAAATTACAAGCACCCCAGAAGTCAGAGTGGGTTTGCCTGATAGGGAAAGCTAATATACACGAAAAAAATCAGTCCAATGCAATAGAAGTGGTAGCAAGTGTATCGACTATTCTTGAGTTCAAAGCGAGCGAGCGGGAAAAATATCCCAAGAACATTTCTCTCCAAAATCTAAAATAATACAGAACATCCTAACCTGCACATTTTAGCGGAGACTGCATTAGCCAAGCAGACTTAATTCCTCAGGCTCAAGACCCATCTGTCCTACACCGCAAGGTACTATAGGCTTTAGAAGACAGTTCTGGAGAGGTGCAGAAAAGGAAGACCACAGCGTACATAGTTGTGTAGATAATATACACATGTCAGCAACAAAGGCATTACCAATGTCCTGCTGGGGTTGACTGACATCCTGTAAAGGTTATGCAACTAACTTATCTTTAGATTATGGTTTTATTTATCTAATTAAAAAATACAGAACATTTAGCCCCTTCTCTCAAAAACACTGGGTAATATTGTGTTGGACCATTATCTTTGGTGACTGAAAAGCACAAGATATATGACAGCACCAGTATCAAACCAGCTGTCCGCTCCTTGGATGGCGGGGAGTGCCCAGGGTCTGCCCCTGCCTTCCCTTGAGGGCTGACCGGGATGTCTTCGGCTGTTCTAAATGGGCCAGCTGGGATGGGGGATGACACAACGGTGAGAAACCCCCAAAAAGGTTAACCCAGTCAACAAATGCCTGCAGAAGTCGGATGTGTCGACCTAACGGCGCAAGAACGTGGCTCTGCTGTAAATAGACAACGCAATAACGCAGAAGAAGAAACTAGCCGTCCTTACTTCCTGTGTAATGTTTCTGCTAAACATTTGATGATACTAGATCAACCACAGGACAATGGTGCTCAGTTTATTTTGTGTATGTTAAGTTGAAAAATGACAAATCAAATCTTCAAATTCTTAGCCATCCCAGATTTACTATGGGTCATCCCAGAGCATACATGCTGCCCATTGAATTCATAATTCTTCCATACCCTGTTTCATGGTTTTGCAAATCTGGTTTCGCCATAATGTGCAGATCTGCTCCTTTTTACATGTTAAAATATTCAAAAATATCTTCTGATTTCTGCTGTTTCCTTTACTTCTATCAGTGTTAAACAATATGGCAAATTTTTTTCTCATGCTTTTAACATATTATCTTGTTACTTGCTTCCCGCTCATAAAGATTCAGTTTTATACCTGATATACACTTGTTTATATGTTTGTGATAAAACATTGTGTTTTTCAAAATTTAGTTACAATACACCTAAAAAAACCAATGTCTCACTTTTTAAAAATAGCATCTACACCACCCACAATTGTGTACCAGAGAAATAGTTTGTAATTAGCAGCTGCCAGTTTGCCATCTACAACTGTACTGATACAATTCTATCTTTCTTCAAGTCCTGGCATGGGGAATGTCCTTGCGAAAGCCATCACTTCCTCCTTTAAAGTAGATAGTTCACGCTGAGTATCAGAATCTTCTAGAAGATGTGTCTTGAAGTCTTTCAGTGTTTCTGAAATAGAGAAAATGATACACACAAAATAAAATAACTACTGAAACAAGCAACGTTCATTTCAACAGTAAATTAAATAAACATGAAATAAAATCTTACATTCAAGAGTGAATATAAAATAAGATATCAATCATGTGCCATGCCAGAAAGCGTGGGCGGTCATGACTCGCCATTTCACTCGATCACCAGTGTCGTGGATCAGCTCAGTGTTCCTGTCTCGTCCATGCCATGTGGCCAAGCCATCCAGGTATTTTCCTCTCGGTCTTCCCCTTGGTCTGTTCCCTTCGATCTTGCCAGTTGTCACTAAGTTCTCCAATCCATTTCTTCTCATAACATGTCCAAAAAATTTTGACTGTGTACGTCTAATTTCTCTAATCAATTTATGATTTTCATTTGTCTCCTGTAGTACTTGGTCATTGGTTTTTCTGTCCGTCCATGGTATTCTTTGCATTTTCCTCAGAAACCACATTTCTGCAGCCATCAGATGTTTTTTCAGCTTGACTGCTCATTGTCCAAGTTTCACATCCATACAAAAGAACAGGTTCTATGTAGCACCTCGACACACTTTTTCTCATTTCAATTGACATCTTTTTATTAGTCAGTATGTTTTTCATCTTGCTAAAGGCTACTTTCGCCATGGCGATTCTTGTTCTAATCTCTACAAGGCATCTCCCATCAGATGTTATGACTGTTCCGAGATAATTGTACCGATTCACTTGTTGAAGAATATTCCCATTTACTTGTATATTACATTGTGGTATTTCGTTCTTCCAGGTGACGACCATAATCTGTGTCTTTTTACAATTTAATTCTAATCCCAGTTGTTCACTGCGTGCAACAACCGCATCTACTAATTGTTGCAGATTTTCAGTTGTTCACTGTGTGCAACAACCGCATCTACTAATTGTTGCAGATTTTGCTCATTGTCTGCAATCAATACTGTACCATCTGCATATCTAATGTTTCGTCCTCCAATGCTGATTCCATTTATATTGTCTACATTTCTGAAAATGCCAGTCTCCCTGGTCGAGGGGTTAGCAGCTTTCTCCGTTACCCCAAATACTCTGTCTCAACGTACATTCAACCGTCGAAGCATTAACTCAAACTTGAATGAATGTATGTAACAAAAGTCGCTCACCTTGAAGACTGTTATAATTTTGAGTTAAATCCTTTTATTTCGGATCTGCTCTCCTTTAGACAAAATGAACACAACACTGCGGTATCATATAACGGGGCCCTAACACGGGCACGGGACGTTATATATGTTAATACAACTTGGCCGTTCATCCAATTCTATAATTACCCAATCTCCTAAAGCATATTGCAACCCATGTCCAAACATAACTCGTTGTCTATATTATCTATATGTCCCGGTCCTGAGTATGACAAGAATGATATATATATAAACAGTCGATATCCCTTCTCAGTAACAATGCCTTGCCCTAAATGATCAAACCTTTTTCTCACGGAGCTTTCAGGGAAAATACACACACACAGCCGTCTTGATCTCCTTTTCCAAAGTCACCTCCCGTTGCCGTCCTCCGACGTTCTCCACATTCTCCTTGGATTCCCTTGTTGACGTCCACTTTAGTGTCTGAATGGGAAACTCCGTATATGATTTTCCACCGTCCATTCCGATGACGTCATTATGTCTAAACGCCATGTGGCAGTATGCCCCCCTCCCTTTCAAAATGATGTAATCATTTTTTCCATCAAGAGAATTAATCTGACACATAGCAGTGCAGACACAATGACTTTTATCCCGACCGCTATGTCGTAAATCTTAATCTCATCAAACGGGTAGGTAGGGGACTAGTATTATGATATATGTAGTGGTGTCTATACTTGGAAATGGCGATCGCAATAACATTGACAACCCATAATTAAGTAATAATAACTAACGATCAATGATCAAAATATAACTACACTAACATAGTATTCAACTATTATCACAATTCATTAAATTAACTCTATATACACATACTACATATAATAATTCTATAAAATGTTCATTAAGTTCAACTTGTCATAGCACATTACGTGTTCACCGGTTCTTCTTTAAAATGACATCGTCACAAACCATCCAAGTGAAAACCCGACACCGGAGAAAAGTCACACAAGTCAAAGTTCTCAAAGTTCTCCATGCCTCATCGGTTCCTCTCCATGTAAATTTTCTTATCATCCTGTCAAAATCATATATTGGCAGAAGTATCTAACTACTTAAACTATCTATTTGCATTAAAAATATGTAATTGTTGATCTGTGTGTGTATTGCCAGTAAATTCGGTGCTATCTAATACATATTTCCAAACACTCTATGAACAAACAACTATATTAAACTAGGATTGAATAAATTGAATAAAATATGTATATTTATAGTTGATTTAGAATATAATTGATTTGTAGATCCTACAGTTGTGTGAAGAATCATATCTCAAAGATTCAAGATTTCTAATACTCTTCATATTATTAAGTTCTCTAATAATGATATATTTACGAACAATTATTTGTAGAATAGAGAACCAATATATATACTTAAGTGAAGAAAGATAGTGAGAATAATTCTGACAAGTATAATCCTATAACTAAGTAATAAGACCCTAATGTGTCTGTAGTGTACTATGAACCTAACACTTTCATCCAATTTTATTTTTCTTGTTATTCTTTTATTCGTCCTTTCATTCATTTTCTTTCTTTCTTTCTTTGTTTCAAATCTGTAGAATCTCTCTTCTGCACTCATGCCAATATTTGTACATTGTAATTTTGTTGATTGGCACAATGTAATTGTTTTCAGTCTTGTGTATCTTCCTTTAACTTGTGAACGGATAATTGTAATGCCGGACGCTACGTATTTCTTTGATAGTGTGTATCTGTTAGTGACATACTGTTTAACTTCAGCGTGTATGTGTGTAATACACCTAATGACTTCTGTATGTACGTTTGTGACACACTTCTTGACTTCTGTGCGTACGTATGTAATCCATTTCTTGCCTTTTTTGTGTATATTTGTGCTATGCTTCTTCACTTCTGTGTGCATGTTTATGATATGCGTTTTTGTTTGTATGAACCCGTTTACACTATGTTTCCTCGCTTGTTGTGCATGTAACTTTTGTGTGTAACAACCAAAGCGTGTAATTTTTATTCTCTTTTTAGCATGTTTCAAAAAGATGTCATTTAAAGACATATAATCACGTTTCATCTGTTTCTGATATGATGAAGAATGTTCGTTTATCTCGTGCATATCCTGGTTTATACAATTCGTTTCTGTTGCGTCATCACACATTTGTGTTAGCTCATTTTCGTTACCAGTTGGTCTAACTTGTTTTAATTGTGTGTTTTCTTCTTCTTTATTTTCTTCTTCTTCATCTTCATGCGTCGTTTGAGTTTGGGTACTTGTGAGTGTCTCGTCAGGTTTGCGTTCGATGGTTACTTTCTGAACAAAATCTCTGACGTTTGGTTCTTCCACTATTGTAGCAGATACCTTACCTGTGTGATTATTTTCCTTTATATCATACATTTGTCTAATACGCTCCTTCCACATTGTTTCCCTTTCAAGACTCTCCTCCACAAGTGCGAGTCGTTTTTGCATGATTTCTGTCTCGACGGTTAATTGTCTTGCCTTTAACTCTGCGTCTGCGGTTATCTGTCTTGCCGTTAACTCTTTTCTCATTTCAGCTATCTTTTCCTGTTCCTTCAGAGCCAAATTCTCTTTTTCGGCTGCAATCATTTCGCGTCTCAAAGTTAATTCTTTTTCTCTAGCTGCTATCTCATTCTGCTTGATAGCCATCTCCAGCGCCAATTTCTTTTGTCGTTCTTGTCGTTCACGCGTAGCTTGAAGTTGCTCTGCTGCCAGCTTTTCCTGTCGTTCCATCCTCTCACGTGCAGCTTGAGCTCTAAATTCCTGTATGACCCAATTCCTGAGTTCTGCTCCAGCCAATCCATTCTTCTCACCCAACTCCGTGAAATATTGTAGTGTCGACATGTTGTCCTACCTGTACAATAATCTAGCTGACAAATGATAGGACAATGCAAAAATGTAAATATGTTTGATTCAGATAAGATAATCAATATAACAACTGTTGAACAAAATGTGAACTGTAACTCAACAGCACTGTAAACTTGAACAATAAAGAAATTCAGTAACTTCTTGCTATCTATATATAGTATAAAGAATATTTAGTACTAGACACTCAACAATGACAGAAGACGACTGACGAGTGACGTAAATAGATATTTTCTTTCATAAAATAGCCCTTTTATAGAAATTACTACTATACTTAATCCAAGACAAACATTATCTGTTGACACCCCAATATTTCAGTGTCCTTGCTTAATGTAAAAGTGCCCTTCTAACCGCCCACACTATCCATTTTTGAATTAATTTACTCATTATTAAATAATAGGCACCTCATTTATCAACAATAACACATTAACCAACGATAACATATACTGGCCTTTTTCAGGTTCTCGTGTCCGTAAATATAATGCTCGATAATTTACATCCTATATGTTAACGACGATATGCCAAGGGAAGGAATTGTATAAGGAAGTAGACCGCTCCTTGCTTGTACGAAAGTACAATGAATTTGTACAAACCCGAACCAACGCGGTTCGTAACTAATTTCTGAGCAACGTGATTGGCTTGGGTGTTTTCGACGATACTTGAGTTATAGCAGCTGAATGCTGTGGGTACTGGAACGCTTAATGTCCACAGTGAAGTAAGTACAGTTGAATGACGTGATTCGACTTCTGGTAAGTAAAGTCCAATGAGTGAACAGGCTGACTGTGTCTGGTGTCACGATGAAAAATGGTAGTTGTCAATCCGTGTGATAGTACGTCAGAGTCTTGAGGAACATGTAACGTTTCGATGCGTTTCAGATGCAGTGTAGTGTATAGCATCCTCCAACATCCGACGTCAGCAAGTTTTCCGACATGTACAATAATTAATGTCTATAGACGTATCGAATGTCCTTTGTGCCGATAGTGAATTTATGACAGAGTGTCGGCATCAAATATAATCGTGTGTGGTGTCAATGTCTCACACTTGTAGGTAATGTTCGTAAAATAACGAATGTCTTTTTGATAGAGTAAACTATACTTGCAGATCAGTAGTACACTCCAACCTATGTGGAACAGTCTAACGATAAATGTGATAATAATCTTGAATCATGACGAACTTCATAAATTCCGTAGATTGTTTAGCATAAAGTCACTTTTGAGCAGTTGTAATCAAATTCGTGAGCAAATCATCAATTCTCGAATGTACAGTGTCCATTGCTGTGTTATCGTACAATATTGTGGTGTAGACTTGTGGCAGTGCAGTGTTTCTTTAGATCTTATGGCCTACTCACATCAACATAGTTACTTTCCATATCGACCATGGTGTCGAATGTTTCGGACATTTCATATCTATGTACTATCTTCCTTTCTTAAGTAGCACTGTAGTCATACCCGTACATTCTTTCAAAACACAATAATGTTCTTAAATATGCTGTGATCTTTCCAAATGTCAGTTGTTATAAATATAATATAGCGCTGTGGCTTGTTTCATATCGTGCAGTTTCGCGCGTATGGTGCGACTATTATATTTCTACTGCACTTCTTCTATGTAATATTGTTCTTACGTCCTGATATGTTAATTCTCATTGTACCGTTCTTATAATATATACACTTTCACTTACTGTTGTAAACTTTGTAACGTCTAAGATCTTCAACTTACTTGAAATACTTCCTGATCTTCACCATTTTTGTTACGTGGAGTTTTCGTGCGTTCTTTCTTTCTGTGTAGCACGGTGTGAACTGCGCCGCTGGTACGTAATTCCTTTTATGATCAGCTATGGAAATTGGCGGGGATTTATGTTGATCAACAAACGGTGTCCAGAAACGACCCCCACATGTCTCCTGATAGCGGACATCGAACTGATAAAGTGTCACATTGTCGTACAGCTTTGTGAACTAGCACAAGTTTGCTTTCTTACCTTGTGTATAGCAAACGACATTTGATTTGAATAATCAATCATTAATATTACATGGTTGCAGTCAGCAACTGTTGTTGTCTTCTGTTACGTTTAAAATGGTGCGCGTCGTTTGTCCTATTCGTGCACTTCAACTTGACGTGTAATTTTCATCATTGCAAAATCGGTAGTCATTCTTTCCTCATTAATAATCTGTAATACTGTCCTACACTCCGTGTAACAATAATATGTTATGTTTCGTTTTCTGGCGACGTCAGACAGCTTATATTAAATCAGGCGCCATGTTGGTGCATTCTACATAGTCCTGATGCAACATCGTGCTTCGGAATATATCATCGTGGCGTGCATTTTATTTATTACTGATCTGGTGGGAATCAATCGTCGTTTATCTATATCATCATCGTTTCCTCGGATCGAAGTCCCCACGTGTCTCAACGTACATTCAACCGTCGAAGCATTAACTCAAACTTGAATGAATGTATGTAACAAAAGTCGCTCACCTTGAAGACTGTTATAATTTTGAGTTAAATCCTTTTATTTCGGATCTGCTCTCCTTTAGACAAAATGAACACAACACTGCGGTATCATATAACGGGGCCCTAACACGGGCACGGGACGTTATATATGTTAATACAACTTGGCCGTTCATCCAATTCTATAATTACCCAATCTCCTAAAGCATATTGCAACCCATGTCCAAACATAACTCGTTGTCTATATTATCTATATGTCCCGGTCCTGAGTATGACAAGAATGATATATATATAAACAGTCGATATCCCTTCTCAGTAACAATGCCTTGCCCTAAATGATCAAACCTTTTTCTCACGGAGCTTTCAGGGAAAATACACACACACAGCCGTCTTGATCTCCTTTTCCAAAGTCACCTCCCGTTGCCGTCCTCCGACGTTCTCCACATTCTCCTTGGATTCCCTTGTTGACGTCCACTTTAGTGTCTGAATGGGAAACTCCGTATATGATTTTCCACCGTCCATTCCGATGACGTCATTATGTCTAAACGCCATGTGGCATACTCTCATGGTTGATGTGAGCGAACGAGAATTGGAAGTGGTTCGAACCACGCAAGTGACTTATGAGAGTACGGAGCCGGTCGCTCAGAAAGTCGTGGCATGCTGATGAGCGTAATCTAGCGTAATCTAGGAATCAACATACAGCTGAAAGATGCTGATGTTGACCATAATATCCTGAAACAGGATGGAAACACGGGGAAAAAAGATCTGGAGACATTATATACAATATATTTATGATACATAATATAAGCATTTTTGAAATCATGAACCAAACCGAACAAAAGTATTTATTACTACCAAGATCAAAACCAAACAGCCTTATTAAGAAGGTTTAGGAGTAGAATACAATAGTTAAAAAAAATAATAGTATAGCAGACATGCAGAGGTGAAGGCCACATATCAACTCCACCAATGGACAAAATCACAGTACTCCTGGAAAGTATCCCAGGCAAGAAAAGCAAGGCTAACATGGGGACAACATACAACGACAAAGTGGCTATAGTCAGCTTCACCGAGACATCTCTGACATTAAAAGATATCAACAAAGGCAAAAGGGGGCTGCAGCTGTCCCATAATAATGTCACTGAAGGTACCAGTTACAAATCTGAAAGAAGATGGGTGATTAAATGTGTCAAAGCAGAGATAACAATGGACCAAATTAAGCAGCAGCTGCAGAATAAAAACCCTCACATCCAAATAAAAAAGGTGGAGCGGCTACTGACATATGCCAACAATCTAACAATGATTGCATTAGTGACAATGGAAGGGGACGAGATGCCTGCCAATGTGATGAAGGGCAAGAGACCGCAGCAACCAGAATGCTACATACCCAAAGTTATCCAATGTTCTATGTGCCAAAATTGATAACTAACAAATTTCTTTACGTTGTGAATTTAATTAGACTTCATTATTCAGACTAATACATCGATGTCAGAATCGACAAGGATAAACTTACTAGTATTTTTCTGCACCCTGAGAGAGATTTGGACTCCTTTGTCAAACAATTCCACTACTTTTTCAAAGTCTGATTCTTTGAACCCTCTGGATGTCAAAGCTGGGGCACCTACATTTAGAAAGACAGAGTTTGCAACAATGAAACAAACATTTAAATAAATATTCATACAACGTTATCACACGTCATGCTGATAATCGCAGGCTATCATGATTTACCACCTCACACAATCATCAGATTATTGGCTGTTCCTGTCCCGGCTGTCTCATTTGGCCACACCATCTCGGTATTTGTCTTCCTCTTTTCATGACTACGACAACATAACACATCATATTGATCTTACTGCAGTAATGAAAAAAAGGTATCAGTGTGACTATATATGTATATATAGTTTCATGTCCTTTGAAGGACACAGTGGTCAGCCCCAGCATTCTTTTTGGCCTAGAGAAGCAACAGTGGATGATAAACTCTATGGACCACTGAATGAACTAAAAACAACAGTGAAGTTTATACAAGAGACAAAGTTGCAGTTATAGACAAATTTGAAGCTAATGAATAAAGAAAAACCTCAGAATTTGTTGGCTGTTGGTGATTTACTCAACAATTTTTAAGCTTGCTATTGCTTTCTGAAAGACATGACACACTATACCATCGAAATCAATCCAAAACGGCCTTCTTCCAAATTGCATGCAGTTGCTTTAGAACCCCTGAGTCCCCGGGAAGGTTAATCCGGTCAACAAATGCCTGCAGAAGTCAGATGTGTCGGCCTAACGACGCAAGAACGCAGCTCTGCTGTAAACAGACACAACCCAATCACATCCGAAAAAAAAACTCCGGATGAACGCAGAAGAAGAAGAAGAACCCCTGAGTTGGTATGTTAGGGAATTGTGAAACGCATTTTCACTATCACATAAGCCACAATATATTATATATATAATAAGCATGCATATATAATGCATACATACAAAATCAAAGGTAGCCTTGGTGAGGTCACAATGTCAGACATGGAGAGACATCTACATCACACAGACGTGGTAGAGCACTGGAGTTCTCTCAGGCTGAGAACAGGAGAAAGTGGAGGGACATGATCAGACGACTACAACACCAGCTGAACCTGAATTATACAATATGGATATCTCAATCACCAAGGTGAAAGTCTGAAGCACTGGATAATGAGTGGAACAAGATTCTTCTTGTGCATTTCATCTCCCAAATGCCCTCAACCAACTTATGCCAAACCCTTTGTAGACTGCTCACGGTTGGTTGAAGCTAGCAGTTAAGGTGTTATATGGGATGGGGTTAGCCAATCTCATGCCAAACCTCCATAGTTGCTTCTTAGGACATGCATGATAGGTTAAAGTGACACTATTCTTTGCCTCTCTGTAAGGCCCCAGTAGCACAACAAATTTTTAGGAGCAAAATCTAAATAACAAAGAAAACAAAGCAATAGATTGCACGATTTATTGCCTGGCATATTTTGCTGCAATCTATTGTTTGTGTCTTTGTTATTCAATTCACTACAAAAGCAAAATTATCAGAAATAAAATAAGTGGAAACAAATATGTTTGCAGACAGGAATACATGCACAAGAAGAATCTTGTTCGACAATGAGAGTCATCTACAAATGATCTTCAGCTTTGCCCATCTCTTGCTATGATGATACTCTCACGGCATCCTTTTAGACTTTCTTTTCATGTTATCTTGCCACTAAATGTCATGTTCTTCTGACACATGTGCCCTTATTATGGCTTGCTACAGGGTGCTGTCTTAAAATGCAGATAGACAAATAAACCAAAAGAGAGCTGAAGTCAGCATGGACGAATGGATGAGAGTATTTGCTCTTAAATTTCCAGAGCGCTAGTGCCAAGGTCTCAGGTTCAACCCCTACAAAGGTCAGTTGGACAAAAACATTGACTTCTTGTCCTTGACTTGGGGGTGTAAATTACAAGTCTCAGAAGTTGGGAGTGGGTTCTCCTTATGGCCGGGGATGCTGATGATAGGGAGAGCTAATCTACAAGCAAGAATGAGTCTAGTGCATTAGAAGTAGTAGCACATCTATAAACTACGCGTTAGTTCAAATCGGGCAAACAAAAAAAACCAATAGACTTACCCAGCCTGAGGCCGCCAGGTGTCATGGCACTTTTGTCACCAGCACAAGTGTTCTTGTTGACAGTGATATAACACAGCTCTAGAACTCGCTCTACACGAGCTCCATCACTTCCCTTGGGTCTGAGATCAACCAGCACAAGATGATTTTCAGTCCCACCTGAAGAAGGAAGATCAAATGTCAGACAAGCAAACAAGTCTCATGCTTCTCCTGCCTTTTATCTCCCATTGTAGCATTGCCCCTCAACCAAATCATCTCAAGCCTTCTTTCCCTACCTACTGCAGCTCCCTTCATGTGCTTCTCATATTATACATCTGTGTTTCTAATTCTCTTCTTTATGTGTTTTTAGGTCTCCTTCTAAATGGGGGATTCAAATGGAAACCTTAAAGTTATTTTATGTGAAAACATATTCTGAAAAAAAAAAAAATAAAGAACAAATGTATAATTATTTGATGTAGTCACCACAGTGTTCAATGCAAGTCCTCCAGTGCCTATAACGTGCGTGGATTCCTGTAGAAAAAAAAATCTCCACGGTCACTACTTGGTGTGTCTGACCCTGGCGTGAACATTCTGTCACAGAAGATATGCCCTTTTGAAACTTCCTACTCCACTCATACACTTGCTGGACTGACAGGCATGCATCACCATTCTGGACCTTCATTTGCCGACGAATTACTATAGGTTTCTTCTTCTTCTTCTGCGTTCATCCAGAGTTTTTTTTTTTGGACGTGATTGCGTTGTGCCTGTTTACAGCAGAGCTGTGTTCTTGCGCCGTTATGCCGACACATCCAACTTCTGCGGGCATTTGTTGACCGGGTTAACCTTCCCGGGGTTTCTATAGGTTTCACCCCTTCACTGATTAAAAAACATAACAGAATGCTGCTTCTCTTTGGTCATGTCAAAAGTAGGGTGGCCATCTTTAAACTGTCCTTATGACGTTACCGTGTTTATCTGCACCATGTCACATGCTCAACACTCATGACATCCTTAACAACAATATTGACATGTTACACAACTATGGCATGGTTATTGTAATTTCTATCACACTTTTCAGGTTTTCATGTGAAGCCCCTCATATTTTGTTTCCCGTGGTTTGATTAAAGAATTTTTAAGGTACACTTTTATCAGGTTTTCTAACTGCTCATGCCTTGTCTTTTTACTTTCCTGTTTATCTATTTTTTTTTTCTTCTTTTTTTTGTAAAGAGTGAATTTTAGAAAATTTCTCTCTCCATCCTCATCCCTCTCTTGCTTCCTCCCCATCTCTCTATCTCTGTCTCTTATGCACAAGTGGAAGTTGTGACATCAATGTTAATTTTCCATTCAAACTTTCAAAAGGCAAAGAAGAAAAAAACGCAATGGCACAATATGAGACAATCACTAAGCAGGAAGGAAAATCATTTACCGGAAACTACTGTGTATCCTTTCTTCAGAAGTGTATCAGACATGGCTTTGGCATTTTTAAGCACCTGTTCTTGGTAAACCTTGAACTCTGGAGTCGTAGCCTGCGGATGTCACAGAAATTAGTATTCATGCAAGCAACCAAATGCAAATATGATAGCAGCTTCTTCCATTTTATTCTGTCATTGAATACAATGCTGTAACATGTATTACTGGCACTGGATACTAAGTTGTAACATGTATTACTGGCACTGGATACAATGTTGTAACATGTATTACTGGCACTGGATACTATGTTGTAACATGTATTACTGGCACTGGATACAATGTTGTAACATGTATTACTGGCACTGGATACAATGTTGTAACATGTATTACTGGCACTGGATACAATGTTGTAACATGTATTACTGGCACTGGATACAATGTTGTAACATGTATTACTGGCACTGGATACAATGTTGTAACATGTATTACTGGCACTGGATACAATGTTGTAACATGTATTACTAGCACTGGATACACTGTTGTAACATGTATTACTGGCACTGGATACACTGTTGTAACATGTATTACTGGCACTGGATACACTGTTGTAACATGTATTACTGGCACTGGATACTATGCTGTAACATGTATTACTGGCACTGGATACTATGTTGTAACATGTATTACTGGCACTGGATACTATGTTGTAACATGTATTACTGGCACTGGATACTATGTTGTAACTTGTATTACTGGCACTGGATACTATGTTGTAACATGTATTACTGGCACTGGATACAATGTTGTAACATGTATTACTGGCACTGGATACAATGTTGTAACATGTATTACTGGCACTGGATACTATGTTGTAACATGTATTACTGGCACTGGATACTATGCTGTAACATGTATTACTGGCACTGGATACAATGCTGTAACATGTATTACTGGCACTGGATACAATGTTGTAACATGTATTACTGGCACTGGATACAATGTTGTAACATGTATTACTGGCACTGGATACAATGTTGTAACATGTATTACTGGCACTGGATACAATGTTGTAACATGTATTACTGGCACTGGATACAATGTTGTAACATGTATTACTGGCACTGGATACACTGTTGTAACATGTATTACTGGCACTGGATACTATGCTGTAACATGTATTACTGGCACTGGATACTATGTTGTAACATGTATTACTGGCACTGGATACTATGTTGTAACATGTATTACTGGCACTGGATACTATGTTGTAACATGTATTACTGGCACTGGATACTATGTTGTAACATGTATTACTGGCACTGGATACTATGTTGTAACTTGTATTACTGGCACTGGATACTATGTTGTAACATGTATTACTGGCACTGGATACAATGTTGTAACATGTATTACTGGCACTGGATACTATGTTGTAACATGTATTACTGGCACTGGAAACTATGCTGTAACATGTATTACTGGCACTGGATACTATGCTGTAACATGTATTACTGGCACTGGATACTATGCTGTAACATGTATTACTGGCACTGGATTATGGGCCATGGGAACTGTGGTAGTTTAGCAGCTAGATGAGCATGAATATAATATAGGTGAAATCTTTAGTGAGGGACAATGAGCATGGGTATGGGAATTACTTTGGCGAGGGACAATGAATAAGGATAAGAGATAAATATGTTAGTGACGGACATGGATAAAAGAGAAATACTTTGATGGACATGGATAAGATGATGGATATGGATAAGAAAGAAATACTTTAATGATAAACATGGATAATATATATATTTTAGTGAGGGACAATGAATATGGGTAAGACAGAATTACTTTAGTGATGGACATGGATAAGAGAGAAATACTTTAGTGAGGGACAATGAACATGGATATGGGTGAAATACTTAAATAAGTTCCTTCTTCTTCTTTCATTCGCTTGAAAAATGACTATAACCGCAATGTTGTCTCTTGTATGAATCTAACAGTCTTTTTTAGTTCACTCAGCGGTCCATAAAGGTTATCTTCCACTGTTGTCTCTCTAGGCCAGAAGGTTCACCTGGATATGTTGTAGTTTGGGCAGTCCTGGAGTATGTGCTCTGCTGTCTGCGACACCAAACCACATGTGCACATGGCTGAGTCATCAATCTTGAATTATGTATACATGTGGTTGCGTAATCTATTGTGTCCTGTTCTGAGGCGCAGAATAATGACCTGTTCTGGTCTGTCCTTAATGTGGTAGTCATCTTGAGTAGGGTTTGGTGGCTTTCTGACTGATTTGATCATTCTTTTCTTTTGGTGGAATGTAATGGGCATACCAGGCTGTTCTTCTTTTGCTCCTTCCTTAGCCAATCGATCAGCTCTGTCATTTCCGGATACTCCACAGTAGGATGGTATCCATTGCATGGTGACCTTATGCTGACTGCTAAGTTCAGAAAGTAATGTCCCTAGAACTGGTAATTTCCCAGACAGGAGCACCTCGAGTACTGATTTTGCATCTGTCAATGTCACCACAGGCTGTCTACCATGGCTGGTATTTTGTAATTTCTCTGTTGCTACCTTGATTGCCTCAATTTCAGCATCATAGTTATGGCAGTACTTTCCTGTTGGAACTCTGGCCATGGATAAGGATAATTACTTTAGTGAGGGACAATGAACATGGATAAGAGATAAATATTTTAGTGAGGGACAATGAACATGGATAAGAGAGATATATTTTCATGAGGGACAATGAATATTGATATGGGTGAAAAACCATAGTGAGGGACAATGAAATGTATAAGAGATAAATATTTTAGCAAGGGACAATGAACTTTGATATGGGTGAACAACTTTAGTGAGGGACAATGAACATTGATATGGGTGAAAAACTTTAGCGTGGGACAATGAACATGGATAGAGTTTCTGTACTCCTGACAACCTCACCTGCTGTAAGGCTACAGCCACCCCAGCTACCTGATGATCATGTGGTCCACCCTGCAGGGCCGGGAAGACAGCATTGTTGATGGTCTTTTCATAATCGTACAATATTTCATTTCCTGTTTTCTTGTCAACTGACTTGACCCCTTTACGGTAGAATATTATGCCAGACCTGTGTTGAATGAGAACATTAATTTATGTGATGTCAATTACTTTTTCTTTCGTGTGCTTGTTTGTATGACATCCTGATTGCTGTGGTGCGCCTCCTGGTTGGTTTCCTCCATCTACAGCATCTTTCTTTTGCTAGAGTAGACTGTGGTCTCACTCGAGTTCAGATATGTACGTACGTACATAAAATCTAGAGTAGTTTGATTTTACGGCGCCAGAGACTCACAATCACCTCTTCTCCTGTTAGTTAAAACAGTTCCATCATGTGAATTCCAGGAGTTGGATTTTCTGGCAGAAGTGACGCTTGCACAAGCCATGGGGTGTTTTGCAAGGTCGTGCGCTCACCCTTCAACTCTGTACCCCCGGCTATAACATGTAAATGACTTTCCAAGACTCTTCCTAGTACCCATTTTAGGATTGGTCGACTTGTGCTCCCATGTTAATTTTTTTAAAGTTCCTGCCTCAATGGAGACTCGAATACATGACCACCAGGTCAAGCAGCAACACATGCTAGCCACTGTGTTACCATGGCTACCAATTTGAGGAAGAAATGTGCGAAAAAATGGAAATCTTTTCTTTGCATGTTAACTTATAAACTACCCTAAACAAATGACAGTGTGAAACTTAACTGATAAAGAATAAAATATAAGCAGAAACTTAAAATGTTTTTCACATTATGTTACATTTACACACACGCACGCACACATACATATTTTGGAAGGAGACTGTCAGAGTCTAGAGTAGTGCAGTGATGCAGTGACATCGTTACGCCCGCCAGGCGACTTAGTCCCCAGCCGGGATGCCGTAACTTCGTTACGCCCGCCAGGCGAGTAGTAGTTACCTGCCTGCGAGGTTGCTGGCTGACGAGACGGCCAGCGGTCAGGCAAGGACGAAGCAAGACGCACGCATGCCTCGTGAAGCCACTTCAGGTGGGGAGGCACGTTGCGAGCTATAGGCAGACAGCTCTGGGACGTGGACTCGACTGGACGCATGATGAGAGAAAGGCGTTGTGTGGTTTCTGTGCCTGAAAGTCGAGTGTCTGGACATCTTGAGAGATAGACTGTGAGCTGTATTGTGTATGTAAGTGTATTGAAGTATAAAGTATATCTTGTAATGATCATCGTATTGTTTATGATCTGTAAATAAATCCATTGAACGTTGTGTCGTTGAGTCTCAAGTCGAATCACGTTGTACTTGTACTGTCTCACATGTGTTAGGTTAATGAGCCAGGTTTAAGACCCTGACAAGACAAACTACAGAAATTTCAGATACACATCTGGGTGAAATACGTCAGTAATGTATTCTTCCACTGAATGTTCTTACCTATTGGTCTAATGCAATGTAGTGATACATGCACGTGTCCAACAGCTATTATTTAAAAAAAATTAATCATTAATATGTGGGGACACTGAGTGTGAATATAGTTAAACAATGCAGTTAGGGACAATGAAAGTGAATATAGTTAAATAGTGCAGTTAGGGACACTGAAAGTGGATATAGTTAAATAGTGCAGTTAGGGACACTGAAAGTGGATATAGTTAAATAGTGCAGTTAGGTACACTGAAAGTGGATATAGTTAAATAGTGCAGTTAGGTACAATAAACATGGATAAGTGTGAAATATTACAAATAGTGGACAACTCATTCCTTTGTATATGAAGTGCCAAGCTCTCCTATTTTTGCTGTCTCCCACGGCTTCCTATCTTGATTGGCTGAGTTATTTTTCTTTGCTTGTTCATTAATGGTTGGATTTTGCAGCTAGAGTTTTCTATGGGATAGTGTAGCTTGGCTCACACCAACACTCCTTTGTTACCTCTTATGACACGCATGACAGATTCATCATCATCATCAAGCACCATGTTGGCTGGCGTAGGCATTCATGACTCTCCACAGATCTCGGTCTTTGGTTTTCTGGATCAACTCTGCTGATATTCCTCCATGCCACTGACTCAATCCATCCAGCATCGTTTCTCTTGGTCTGCCCCTGTCTCTCTTCCCCTCGATCTTTCCAGTTGTTACGATGTTCTCCAATTCCTCTCTTCTCATCACATGACCAAAGAAAGCTGTTTGTCTCTTTCTTATTGTTGTATATAATGTTCTAGTTTCATTAGCCTCTTTTAGCAGTCAGTTGTTAGTTACTTTGGCAGTTGGAATTCACAACATTCTTCTCAGGAACTATATCTACGTTGCATTCAAGTTCTTCCTAATTTGTTCATTTACATTCCAAGATTCACTGCCATACAGCAAAACTGGTTCTATATAGCACTATAGCACTCTCTTTCTTACATTCAATGACAGTGACTTATTGCATAAGATACTCTTCATTTTCTGAAATGCAGCTTTTGCTAGCCCTATTCTGCTCTTAATCTTTGTTGTGCATTTTTCATCTGATGCTATAAATGCCCCTAGGTATTTAAAACTATCCACTTGGTTAAAGATTTTCCTTTCTATTTCTATTTCACATTTTGGTGTCACCTGTTTCTTTGATATCACCATTGTTACTGTTTTCTTGATATTCAAGGAGAGCCTTTCTTGGCATCTCTGATTACAGTATTACTATTCTTTATGGGCCCCTGTAATACATGTTCAGTCAGTTGCATTTTCTTTACAGGATGTCACAACGAACCCCAGCATTTACTAGCTGTTTGATTTACTAGGCAATTTTATTTCAGTAGTTTGCCACTGCTTTCTGAATGGCTGATGACTCATAGCATCGAAATTAACACAAAGTGGTCTACTTCCAAATTGCCAGAAGCTGAATTCAAACCCGTGACTCAGTATGTCAGGGAATGACGTAACTGTGTCCCACTAGCCCCTAATCCACAGTGCTGGGAACACACAGGTGATACACATTGACTGGTTCATAATTATTGAAAGTAACATAATGTGACTGAAAGAAGAAAATAATAAAGCAATAGATATAACAGGATAGCAGACTGTATCGAAGTTGATAAGAAACTTTGCTGATAATGTCATGGACATGGTCGGATATGGGTTCAAGGTCTGGGCTCATCGTTGCTAAAGTGAGGGAAAGACTGACCACCTAACCTTTCTTGCTCTCAGCCCATAACATGTGATGGGCCTTTCACGTCACAGGCCCATAGTTGGAAACTTTGTACAAATTATTTATTTTATTATACGAGAGTAAGTTAATAAGTAAGCCACAAATGGCTGTAGAAAAATAACTAAATATGATAACTTGAAGCCAGTTATCCCATCGTTTTATCAGTCCTCCCAAACCGGCTGCATAGAACTGTATGCTCTGTTTTCTAAACCATGTTTTAACTTCACATTCAACTTCGGCATCATTCACGAAATGTCTCCCGCCAAGGTGGGTTTTCAATGTTTATCCCGTAAAGCAGTGCATAGCCAAGTATAAAAAGTTACGAGGACGAGTCAATAAGTAAGTCACACAGTTCTATGGGATAGCCGGTAAATAAAAAACAAAGCACACAGTTCTATGCAGTTGGTAAGTGCATCAATGTTGGTAGAAATTATGTTGAGAAATAAAGGGACAATGTATACAAATAAACTAGTTTCATGTTGTTATCATATTTAGTTATTTTTCTACAGCCATTTGTGACTTGCTTATTAACTTACCCTCGTAGTTAGATATAACAGGATACATAAGACAACAGAAGGAAAGAAATGCAACAGTATTAGCAAATAGAAACAAAAAGTGAGGTAAGTGTGGCTGAATGCATAAGAGCACCTGCTCCTAATCTTGTGTGGAAAACACATACTGAAAATATCAATCTTACTGGATATGTGTTTGCATTCATCATATAAATAATATAAGAGAAATATCATCACTATGCACCCTGCCAGTTGGCATAGGTGTTTATGCATCTCCACAGATCTTGTGGTGTTCTGAACATGGAGGAGAGGATTCCAATGATGACATTCCTCCATCCCAGTCCATCTGGCCTCTTTCACCGCTGATCTTTCCAGTGGTGATGTCTTCCACTGCCTTTTTTCTCATCACGTGATAAAAAAATGATTTCTGTCTCTTTCTTACAGATGTATATTATTTTCAGTTTTCATTTGTTTCTTCTATGCGCTGGTTGTTAGTTACTCTGCCAAGCGTAAGGTATACACAGCATTCATCTTAGAAATACACTCGATTTAAACCCTCACTCTTGACAAAAATATGGCTGCGTTGCATCATGCAAACATAGAAAATGGCTATGATGTGTTTTAGTAAATTATGAACATTAAAATAGTTATGTGACCTTGGTCCACGGAGAGTCTTGTGTGTTGTGGATGTGACAACATCAGCATACTCAAAAGGGGAGGGAATAACATCAGCAGCCACAAGGCCAGAAATGTGGGCCATGTCTGCTAACATATGGGCCTTAACCTCATCACAAACCTGAAAAAAGGCAATGCAATGACAGAATAAACAAGGAAAACATCACATTGCATATTATTTATTTTCTTCTTCTGTGACCTTGAGACGTGTAGTAGCATAAAGGCCCTTAAACCATGCATGCCAAGCCCTTTGTAGGTCAGTTCCTGGTTGGTTGGATTTAGGCTGCTTTTTGGCCAATGTTGTGAGATAATTTGCAGACCAACCCTCATGAGATACTCAGTCTGAGACCAACCCTCATGAGGTACCCAGTCTCAGACCAACCCTCATGAGGTACCCAGTCTTAGACCAACCCTCATGAGATGCCCAGTCTTAGACCAACCCTCATGAGATGCCCAGTCTTAGACCAACCCTCATGAGATGCCCAGTCTTAGACCAACCCTCATGAGATGCCCAGTCTTAGACCAACCCTCATGAGATGCCCAGTCTTAGACCAACCCTCATGAGATACCCAGTCTTAGACCAACCCTCATGAGATACCCAGTCTTAGACCAACCCTCATGAGATACCAGTCTTAGACCAACCCTCATGAGATACCCAGTCTTAGACCAACCCTCATGAGATACCCAGTCTTAGACCAACCCTCATGAGATACCCAGTCTTAGACCAACCCTCATGAGATACCCAGTCTTAGACCAAACCCTCATGAGATACCCAGTCTTAGACCAACCCTCATGAGATACCCAGTCTTAGACCAACCCTCATGAGATACCCAGTCTCAGACCAACCCTCATGAGAGTACCCAGTCTTCAGACCAACCCTCATGAGATACCCAGTCTTAGACCAACCCTCATGAGATACCCAGTCTCAGACCAACCCTCATGAGATACCCAGTCTAGACCAACCCTCATGAGATACCCAGTCTCAGACCAACCCTCATGAGATACCCAGTCTTAGACCAACCCTCATGAGATACCCAGTCTTAGACCAACCCTCATGAGATACCAGTCTTAGACCAACCCTCATGAGATACCCAGTCTTAGACCAACCCTCATGAGATACCCAGTCTTCAGACCAACCCTCATGAGAGTACCCAGTCTTCAGACCAACCCTCATGAGATACCCAGTCTAGACCAACCCTCATGAGATACCCAGTCTAAGACCAACCCTCATGAGATACCCAGTCTTAGACCAACCCTCATGAGATACCCAGTCTAGACCAACCCTCATGAGGATACCCAGTCTTCAGACCAACCCTCATGAGATACCCAGTCTTAGACCAACCCTCATGAGATACCCAGTCTTAGACCAACCCTCGTGAGATACCCAGTCTCAGACCAACCCTCCTTAGTCACCTCTCACAACATGCATAGAATGTCTACAATGTTACAATTCTTGGTTTCACCTTTGGGGCCGTGATAACACACAGGCAATTATTTATTTAATTAAATGTAGTAGCAATTCATTTAAAATGTTAACATAAAAGGTAAAGGCAGTCCCATGGCAGAGATGACAAATAGTTTGTAAAGAATACGTGTCACAGAATTATAGCATCTCTAATTCCATGGAAAAGATGGTGACTTTTTCAAGGAAATCAGAACTTTAACAGGCAAATTCAGAAAAATATTATATATAATAAATGACAGAAATGACAATCCTTTAACATATAGTAAATATATGCCAGAAAGATGGAAAGAGTACAGTGGAGAGATGAATGAAGATTTGACAAAGAGCCCAAGTAATTTACATGAAAATGTAGAGAAAGAACATAACCTGTGTTAGAGGAAGTGTGATAAACAATATAAAGTCTGATGAAAGCAAAATCACCAGGCAATGACGATAAAAAACAGAACTAACCCAGGTAAGAGGAGAGGTCGGCATCTGTGTCTATCATGCATCATGTGTGAATATTTGGACTAGAACTGTTTGGACCAAAGAATAATCTACATACAAATCCCAAAGAAAGGACATTTAAAATTGCACCAGCTAGCATACTATCACACTAATAAGTCATGCTAGCAAAATCCTCATGTAGATAATCATGAAGAGGATTGAAAGCAAGTTAGAATATGAATTACATGAAGTACAGACAGATTTCAAGCACAGCAGAGGAACCAGGAGCCATATCTTCAACATGAGCAATGCACAGGGTACAATGTAGATCTTCATACTTGTTTTATAAACTACAGTAAGGCCTGTGACTGTTCAACATCAGAAATTGTGGAATATCATGAGAGATATGGGGTTTCCAGAACATTTGATCTACTTAATTTAACCATTTTATCATGAACAACAAGCAGCTGTCTGAATAGCCAGGGGAACATCAAACTGGTTTGAGGTACAAAGGGAAGTAAGACAGGCCTGCATTCTCTTCCCATATTTGTTCAATATCTACACAGGAAATGTAATGAAACATGTCAAAAATGATGAGCCCAGAGACATTTTTGATCCATTTGCAATTGGTGGAAATCTAATTGATTTCCGAACGCATAGGTGCAAATTGTATTTTTGTGTAGTGTGCGTATTTATTGCTACTACTTTTCATGCACTGGACTAAGTTTTGCATGTGGATTAGCTTTCCTCATTATCAGTGTCCCTTGCCATCAGGCGAACCTACTCTGACTTCAGAGGTATTAATAATTTACCTCCCGAAGTCAAGGAAGAGAAGTCAACATTTTAGTCCAACTGACCTGTGTAGGGGTTGAACCCGCTACCTCGGCATCAGCGCACTGGAAGTTTAACAGCAAGCGATCTTATCCATTCAGCCTAGCTGACCTCCAGAGATGTAAATGATTGTGCTCTCAAAAAGTGCTAACGCATTAGAAGAGTACAGGGATCCCTTGCTGTACTCGTTTTTTCATATCCTTTTTACAGGACATCGCAGTCAGCACCAGCATTTCTGCCACTGTGATCTCTTGGCAAGTTTACATTCAGTAGTTTATCATTGCTTTCTAAATGACCAGCACCGATACCAACGCAACACGGTCTGCTGCCAAATCATGCGCAGCTATGTTTCAAACGTGGTTATACAGGATTACAAACCGCGTCCATAACCCCTTTGCCACGGAGACCTTGTTGTACTTACACAAGCAAATATGATTTAAAACAAGACTAACCTGTCTGAAAAATTTATAATCCAGCAACCGAGAGTATGCCGTGGTGCCGGCAATTATAAGCTTTGGCCGGAAAAGTCTGGCTGTTTCCAGGAGCTTGTCATAGTCAATGTAACCGGTCTTTGGCTAAAAATGATGGAAACAACAAACTGTTACACAAGCAGTGTTTCTCCATACACATACAAATACATTATTCCACTATAATATCAAATAGTACCAAACTTGCAATACTTAACTCTGTCAAATACAACAAAACTTGCAATAGTTACTTTCAGGCCAAATGGTACCTGAGAGTTGCCGCAGACAGGGATCACCCGCTGTATGCAGCAATAGATATGGTCAAGGGTCATAGACTAAGACGAGGCAGGTCCTGGATGGCACAGGCAGAACTTTCTATAACTCAGGTGTGTGATCTAGAGACCATCAATCGTGAAAGAGAGTGGGTTGAAGTTCCGGAAGACATGACGGACTGGCACAATGTAATAATAACACTGGGTCGTGAGTGCAGAGAATGGGCAGCGGGCCGCACAAAGTTTGAAGTGCAACAGCTGATCCATAGCAACACACATCAAGGTGACATAGTCATCTACACGGATGGGTCAGTGGTGAGAAACATATGTAGTGGCTTGGGCTTTATTGCAAAGGCTAACGGGCGAGTCTTTAAAAAGGAGAGTCTGGCATATGACACTATGACCTCCAGCATGAGAATGGGGGTGGAGGCATTAACAGCGGCATTCCAGTGGCTAGAGGAGACTACTGCAACACACATTGAGAATTGTATGGATATTTTGCCCTGGCCATGCGGGTGTATGGGGGAATGAACAGGCTGATAGACTAGCAGGGAATGCACCTCTTGGTGATATTTTGCCTATGGACAAGGGGAAGGTGGTCGTGCACTTGTGGAGAAAGCGGAGGAACAGATTGAGAACCCATATGTGGAAAGAATGAGATTGCGGGGGATCGGCAGGGGTTCTGGAAGAATCTTCTTCTTCTTCTTCTGCGTTCATCCAGACTTTTTTTCCGGATGTGATTGCGTTGTGCCTGTTTACAGCAGAGCTGCGTTCTTGCGCCGTTAGGCCGACACATCCGACTTCTGTGGGCATTTATTGACGGGGTTAACCTTCCCGGGGGAGGAACAGATTGAGAACCCATATGTGGAAAGAATGAGATTGCGGGGGATCGGCAGGGGTTCTGGAAGAATCTCAAAACTGAGAGGGAAGACCAGGAGAATATTTAATCAGATAGCGGTGGGAACGATTAGTAGTATGACTCTTCGCTGGCTGCAGTGATGTCAGTTCTTAACTCAACTCAACTTGCAATAGTTAACTTTCTTATCAAACAATACCAAACTTGTAATATTTAACTTGAATACCAAACAGTTATTTTGTGGAACTGGTGATTTAGACTTAAATTTATATCATCTGTAGTTTTTTTTAAATATTTCAACTTGTTGAGATGGAATCACAGATCTTGTTGAGATAGAGTCATACAACTAGTTGAGGTTCAAGATTTTTGCCCCATTCTGGTGCCTCTCTTTAGAGTAACACCACAAAGACTAAGCTGGTGGGATGAGAATGGGAAGTAGAAAGTTTCATGTACATTATCCAACTTCCAAGAGAGCTCTCTTACAATGGAGAGTTTAAAACCTGTGCAATGGTTTTATACTGTCTCAAGGAAGCATTTTGCACACAGCTGTTGACAAATTGTTCTCAGTACAACCTTGTTCACGATGGGGGAACTGGTAATAAACATCATATATCAGACATCTTGACTGCTCTACTGCCTTCAAGTTTCTATATCTGCTCCTTATGAGACTTATATCACATACTATATTAATTACATAGAGTTTACTGAGTACACTTTCTGATAACTTATACACTTAGTTTAGTCAATAGAAACAAGCACTTACATTAAGTCTGTATGGCATAGATTCAAAGAATATAGATGTGGCAGACACTCTTTTTGTGTCAGTCATAAATCCATGGGTTAAACTGGAAGGAAATAAGCAAAATACAATAGATTGTTTAACAGGCATTTACTCTTAAATTCTAAATTATTTATCTTATGAGATGGGAGAACAGCCTGATTTCTTGACGTTAAACATGCACACAGACCACAATCACATAAATAAGCCAGTTACTTTTATATGAGATCTGTAAGCTGTTGGTACCATACTCCAGGACTCATCAAAGTCCCAGTGGGTCCATGGGCACCATCTATCTAATCTCTAAAGGCTCTAGCCATGATGAATAGGAGGTCCAATATATATGAAAGTGAGGCTATGCATCCGTGTGTACGACGTGATGATTCCATGGGTGAGCCCAAAGCCAGAACATCAAGTGTCAGCTCTGCATTAATGGTAGCCTCCTTGGATAGGCATCCCCAGTGGATAACGGAATGTCTTTCAAACTAGACAGAAGGCTTACATTACCTGGTCAACAAATGCCAGGAAGAAGTTGAACATGTCAGCCAAAAACAAACACTGGAAGAAGCAAAAGAAGATACACAAGCAAGTTTCAGTAGACCCATATGGAGCATATCCAGTGCAGTTTATTAAAAAATGCAAACTGAGAGAAGACCAGCAGTCAAGGCCAACAAGGGAGAATTAAAAAAAGACCTAAAAGATACAGACCTTCCAGATGATACAGAGTTTGCTGGAGCAAAAGTGTTAACTGTTCATTAATAGACAATTGCTAATTTACAATTATAAGATATTGTGACCAAAATAAGTTAATGAAATACAATCTCATTTTTCTTGTGTATCCGCCTTGATGTGGTTTAGGGGCTTGCAGACTATTTGGCCAACCATACTATCTCCAAATAACCCACACAGACCAATGCCCATGTGAAACTGAAGAAGAACCTTGAACAGATCCTTCAAGAGTACCTAAGATAGAGAGTCCTGCACTGCCTGATGCGGCCAGTAAGTGCTGAACTGAAGCATAAATTAAGGGGTTCCTGCAATGACCTGGTGAACTTCATCGTGGCAACAGGGCTGCAGATATAGCATGACCAATGAACTGGGCACCGAGGAGAGTTTAAACAAATGTATCCTGAAGCAGTTTCCTGTAATGGGTCTGTGATGTGATGGCACCATCACATTTTGTCGGTCAGAATGCATTGATTGGGTGGCCAATCTTTCTCTCACTTTCACAGGTGATGAGCCCAGGCATGGAACCCATGTTCGACCGAGCTCATGCACCTGTTATCTTTACTTTTTAAAATAACGGCTCAGGTGACAGCAGCACAATAAAAAAAAAAAGCAAAAGTCACAAAAGTTGCTTTATTCCTTTTCATATTAATAGCCATAGATACGGTCTTGAATGTATGCAGCAGTATATAAATAATGCCTGTTTATACCTTCTTCTTATTTTTCCTTTTATTTGGGTTTTTTTTCCGCATATCCTTTACAGGACATTGCTGTCAACACCAGCATTTTTCAGCTGCTGTTGATATCTTGGTAAGATTACACTCAGTAGTTTGCATTGCTTACTGAGCGAGCGGCTCACATACCTCTATAAGTAACCAACACGGCACGATCCGCTACCGAATCTCATGCAGCTGTGTTACCCACATGAATATACGGGATTACGGAGAATATTTTTCCTTACATTTCCCAAATGGAGCAAAGACCTCACAAACTTATGCCAAGCCCTCTGTATGATTGGTTGAATTTTCCAGCCAGTTTTTTATGTGATGAGATAGCCCGCCTCACACTAACCCTCATTAGTAGCCTCATGTAGAACATGCAGGGTAGGTTATAGTTTAATTATTCTTTACTTCCTCAGAGTCCAGTAAAACAAACCGCTTACATTTACAGATTCTAAAAGAAAGCAAATCACTTACTGTCCTCCGTCTGGCAAGTCAAGTCCCATCACTCTGTCATGAGGATTCAAAAGTGCTGTGTAAGCAGCAAAGTTTGCAGGGCTACCAGAGTATGGCTGCACATTGACTCCCCATTTCTGTGGGTCCAATCTGAAGGCTTGTAAAGCACGCTTTTGGCACAGGCGTTCCATTTTGTCAATGATTTCATTTCCTCCATAGTACCTTGAAAATAAAAAAAGTAATGGATATACAATACTGCTTAACTCTTTGTATGCATGTTTAACCCATGTCTACGCCAAGTGACAAAGACTTATAACCCATAACTGCTACCTCGCGCTTTGATTCTGAGACCGGTTAAGACCAGGGATGGAGTTATACCTCTCCTTAGCATAAAGCCTGGGCTGAAATATAGAGACCATGTGTTGCCAATGCAGCATGATCCCTCTCTTGGCCTACCTAGTTTACTCCAGAGGAAAGGTAACACCAATACATTTGGAACAAGACAAGCTGCTGGATCAGCAAAGCAATGCTCTAACTGTCCACCTGTCGGAGCTTCGATTTTTGACCAGCTGCCTACTAAGGCTTAGGGCCTTGTCTGCCATGCCATGACATTTTGTCTTTAGGCTGCATTTCCTCACACCAGGATAAGGCTTGTACCGCCCAATTACGCTCCTCCGCCCAAAGCGGGGTGTTGGGTGTGGTAAGCGCCACCCAACATTCGGCGCTAACAGAAAGCAGGTAGTACTGTCTACTGTCATACAATAGCTCAGTCATATCTGATTAAGACCTGACACTAACTGCTGGATGTATTAAAATGGAAACAAATAAGGTATTTCTTTAGTTTCATCAACGTTTGTGAAAAATGTTTATTATTTTGTGAATATAGGTCTGATGAAGCGGACAATACTTCCAAAATATTGCTAAATTTTGGTTAATTTCATTATGACTGAATTCTCCCATACACAGATGAAATTATCATCCATCATATGCAATGCTTATTCTTGTGAAGAGCTTTGCCCACATGACAGTTTTTCTCCATAATTTCTTTGCAATAGTTTTCTAGGTATCTGCAAAGAAGATAGTCTGCTACTGATTTCATTCATGGCAGAGACCATACTGGATGGTGACTGTGGCCATTGCCCCTATACTGAGATCCTCTACCTACAATTGTTAACATGAAACCATAAACATCTACACGTCACTACTCTCTAGCTTAACACATGACCTGCTAATCATGTTAAATTATGCTACCTGGGTTTAGTTGAGAGCTGAGTTAAGAACTGACATCACAGCACATAAGTGCTCCGTCCTCATCTGCAACAGCCAGCAAAGAGTCCCAATGCTAATGGTATCTGCAGCAGTCTGATTATGTGTCCGTCTGGCCTTTCCTCAGAGTTAGAGTGTCGGCCAGACACTCTGCTATCTAGATATGTGAAGTTCTTTTCTTGCTTTAGTCACAGAATATCAAGATCTTCATTCCCATTTCTTTTTGTGCGGCTGTCACAACTTTGATTTTTTATTTTGGACACTAATTTTCATTGCGTAATTTCTACTTGTGCTGTTGAAAAAGCAGTTAAGATTTGTAGAAATAAAATAACCCAGGAATTTACCTAGCACCTGGGTAACCCTCCGAATACTTGTTGGTTAGACATGAACCCACAGCCTCCATAACAGCTCGGCTGGTAAAGTTCTGTTTTTAGAAATAAACAAAAATAAAACAAGTTAATGTAAAAGTGAATGAAGAAACAAAACAAAACAAAAAAACAAAAAAAAAAGCTTTTCCTCCCAACAAATAATGAACATGTAATTTTCATCTAAAATAAAATAAATAATTAGTGCTTTTTAGTGATAATTCTATTTTCTAACAATAAAACTGCAAACTAAAGTGCTGTAGAATAGAGGATAGTGCACTGGCTTTCCAACTTTGTGGTTATAAAACTGCATGTCTCACTATCCTTCAAGCCACAGTGCCAGGTCTGTCATGCACCTGAAGCCAAAACTATGGAATATCCAGCATTTACACAGATACATAGGCCTAAGAAATTTACACTAATCTAGCACAGGTCAAATAACAAACACTAAACTACAATAGACCACAATACTGGGTCTAGTATGTTACAAATATTTAAAGAAGTCACATGATTGGCTGGCTTCCCAACAACTGATATTTTTGTGTATTACATATTAAAATGGAACCAATATACCATATCTCTTCTTTTAACTCATTTCATTTACGACAGTTGCTGCTTTCAATCTTGCCATGCTAAACCATTTGTTAGCATTTACCAGAGGTTGGTACACAGACTTTTCTCCCGGCCCGGACCAAAATGCTGTCTCCATGGAGACTGTCACTTCGCTTATCTTTCTGTCCACAAATTCAGAAACCAGCGAGTTATGCAAGATGGGTGCTGCATCTTCACATCTGCACATAGTTTAAAATTTTAACCATCTGGGTACTCAGTCCATTGGGCCACATCATGAAGAGAAGTTCTAAGGTCATGGCCAGTGTAGGAGCTGGTCCTATGACCTTAAAGCATAAAGTAACCAATAAATTCATTTAATATGTGGATAGTTGTTTGGTATAGAAAGAGATAGAAACAGAAGTAACTTAACCTCTGAAGCAATCAGCTCCAAGCCATTTGACTGACGGAACTTTTCCTGCTTGACAATCTCATAAACTTCTGGATCATCATTCTGGAGTGCTTCCTGTCCAGTCCACAGCAGCCTCGTGTTTACAAGTCGCTTTGGAAAACCCAGAGAAAAAATAATCAGCAACTATTCTCTAAGCCCCCATGGGGTAAACAAAACACACATAAATATATCTTCTTCTTCATCTTGTGATCAAGGTCTTTGGAGACTACACAATCAGGTGAATTCTCATGATGAACCCATCTGTTTTAGGAGTTTCTCTTTAGCTCCACACAACTTGCAGTTTAGTGTAGATTCAGTGAATCTTTCTTAGCTTGCTGGACAGAAGACAATCTGCCTTTTTAAATTAGGTTAACCTGGGAGCCCAAGACAATTAAAAACAAAAAAATATCTTAATTCACCCAGGTGCAGATCGAGCCCATGACCACTGGATCGGCAGGCGAATGTTTAACCAACACGCTACCAAGGCTCCCTGTCATACCCTGCCCTTAAGTAAAGAAATATCAATCACTAGGCATGGGGGAGGGTGAGGAGTGACATGTGTAAGGCCATTAAAACAATTTATTTTACCGCTTCAATAGCCACTTGTTACTGCAGTTCCAACTGTGGAAAGATTGATTTGGTGTATAACTGTTAAATGAATAAATGTAATAGTAACGGTGATTATTCAGTATTGTTCTTGCTAGTATAGGACAGTATGGGATCAGTATTGACACAGTGCACTGTGGCTTGCTTAACTGGGACTGTGTTTAGAGGATGATACATGGAATATTCTCGTTTGCCAGTTACTGGCGACAGATACCTTGGGTCAAATAAGTGTTGTGTGAGATTTATAGGTTGTGAATACTGTGTATGACTATTTCGACAGATGACAATCACCATTATCATCGGATGTGAGCTTGACTTTGCCATGTTGTACAAGAATAAAATAGCCAAAATATTATAATTGTTTAGTGTCTGGCATGAACTGCTGACCCATGCTTGTATGTGTCTACTTGCCGAACGTGTTGAATAAAGTCAGCTGTACAGTCATCTCCAGTCAGGTCCTCTATTATGTAAACCCATAATGATGGTTCTCTACCACCCACAGCCATTAACCAAGTATAACTTGTAGGATACCCTAAACCTGGCAGGGGCTTCGGGTTAATTGCCAAAGTAATTAAGTTTCTCAGACATGACGGTGTTTATGCACAAATTTTCTTCAATGTTCAGATCTTGTAGAATGTATTCTCTTCTTGATCTACTATAATCTCAGATTTCTTCTCCAACATTTAAACTCAAATGCCATTATTTTTATCTCTAGCCACTGCATTATAGAAATTAGACGAAGGCAGTCACAATTTTTTGGGCATGTTATGAGAAGAAATAAATTGGAGAACTTGGTGACAACTGGCAAGATTGAGGGGAAGAGAACAATTGGGGGGGGGGGGGGGGGGGGGGCAGAGATGTCTTGGCCACAATGCATGGTCGAGACAAGAACACTAAACTAATCCACAACTCTGGTGATCAAGTGACATGTCAAAACATGACAGCCCACGCTTACCAGCATGGCACATGATGATGATGAGCCTTTGCAGAATGGTCTATGACTGGCATTCATATCTTGACACAAAAAAGTTGCATGCTCTCCAAATTTCTATTTGTCATTTCTTTGTTAACTTTGCTGGTGTTGTTGGCTTAGAACATGCTGTTTAATGAATGTTTAACTCTGCCTACATTGCTAACTGACCAGTCTCTTTCTGACTTCTTTTGAAGAACCCCAATTGTTAATTATGGAATCAAGATATTCTACGTTTGTGGCATAGTCGATTTCTAAACTGTTGATTGTAATCTTTGGTTTGGTTGACATGTGTCAGATAGTATTAATTTAGCGTGATCCATCAGTACTGAAGCATACTTTAACCGGAAGCCATTTTTTCCGCGCTTGCGCAGAAGGTTTCGTCGTGTCGACACATCATTGACTATTAACATACCCTTTGTATATCTCAGTGGATATATTTAAATAACTCGTGACAATAACGAATTACCATCTCCGCTTCCGGTAAAATGGCCAGTCTAAACATTGTGCATATAGCCGGTGGTTAGATTTGAATTTGTCTTTGAGATAATTTCACTATTTGGCATACCATAAATAATTATAATAATTTTAGTACAGGGCATAGATATTCGTTAATTTTAGTTGCATTTTCGAATTGTGCATGCAAAGATACATAAAATTGGAAAGTTTCATTTAAAAATATGGATAATTTCTGGTAGAAAAAAATTCGTTTTGCGGACATGATAAATTCCTCTTTGTGATTGTAAATCCACATTGTCGGCACGCAATAAACAATTTTTTTAGTACAGGGCATAGATATTCGTTAATTTCAGTTGCATTTTCGAATTGTGCATGCAAAGATACATAAATTTGGAAAGTTTCATTTAAAAATATGGGTAATTTCTGGTAGAAAAAAATTAGTTTTGTTTGCGGACATGATAAATTCCTCTTTGTGATTGTAAATCCACATTGTCGGCACACAATACAAAATTCTTTTAGTACAAGGCATAGATATTCGTTAATTTTAGTTGCATTTTCGAATTGTGCATGCAAAGATACATAAATTTGGAAAGTTTCATTTAAAAATATGGGTAATTTCTGGTAGAAAAAAAATTAGTTTTGTTTGCGGACATGATAAATTCCTCTTTGTGATTGTAAATCCACATTGTCGGCACGCAATACAAAATTCTTTTAGTACAAGGCATAGATATTCGTTAATTTTAGTTGCATTTTCGAATTGTGCATGCAAAGATACATAAATTTGGAAAGTTTCATTTAAATATTATTTGTAATTTCTGGTAGAAAAAAATTAATGAATTAATAATTATTTTTGCGGACGTGATTAAATTCTCTTTTGCGATTGGAAAAATAAATAAATCCTTTTTTATAAAAATATATGTACTTTCTCATTATATAAAGATATCATCTCTTATTATTATATGCATGCATGTAATTATTAAATATTAATTTTACATAAATTTATCTAAAATTTGACTGACTATCATGGCAAGGACTGCTGATGATCTCAGATCCCATCTATCTGCGTTCGAAGGAGGATATCCTATAAGTACAGGATACATTGCCCGGCTGCTGGTTGTGGACAGTTGTTCTGTACCTGATGTGTTAGGAAAAGTCCAAACCATTGTGGCGACAAATGATCCAGGGAAAGACATATTTTTGCCGACATATTAAATCCCTCTTTGACTTTGCCTTTGGAAATCCAAAATGTCGGCATGCGTTTCACTTTTTAAAACGTGCAATTCTTAATCTTCTTCTTCTTCTTCTGCGTTCATCCGGAGTTTTTTTCGTATGTGATTGCGTTGTGCCCGTTTACAGCAGAGCTGCGTTCTTGCGCTGTTAGGCCGACACATCCGACTTCTGCGGGCATTTGTTGACCGGGTTAACCTTCCCGGAAACATGCAATTCGAACTACTACCTTGTGAGCCAATCTCTTTAATTAATGACAAATGTTTAAATGTTTGCATAAAGGAGAAATCTTTTTTTAGAAAAATATAATTTCTCATTATATAAAAACTGTCATTTACTGCCAATATAGTACCTTGCGGTGTATGGCAGAGAGGTCTTTGAGCCTGAGGAATAAAGTCCGCCTGGCTAGTGCAGTCGCCGCGAACTGGCAGGTTAGGATTTTCTTTTTGCCCCCGACAGAAAAAATCTGACACCTTACCGAGGGATCGAACCCAGGGCCTCCCGAATGAGAGTCCGGCATTCTAGCCTCTCGGCCAGCCGCTCCTCCTCTCATTATATAAAGATATCTATTTTAGCATGAACCATCAGATTTTAAATTTGAGTATTTACTAATGGGACCACCAACGAAAGATAGGCCTTGAGAAACCGAATCTAATGGTACCAAGATGTTGCATGTATGTCAATTAGAAGCGAAGATATACAACTTTGAGTGTCGTGATCGTAAACACAGAAATTAATGAATATAACTACTAATTAGCGGCCATTTTAATATGCTAATTAGGTAACATTGCATACTATCTAAACAGGATATAACACATATCGTGCGTTGCACAATTCCGCAGAATACAAGATACAACTTACCAGGGTTTAAAGCCAATATAAAGAATGCTCGTGGTAATTAATGAATATAACTACTAATTAGCGGCCATTTTGATATGCTAATTAGGTAACATTGCATACTATCTAAACAGGATATAACACATATCGTGCGTTGCACAATTCCGCAGAATACAAGATACAACTTACCAGGGTTTAAAGCTAATATAAAGAATGCTCGTGGTAATTAATGAATATAACTACTAATTAGCGGCCATTTTAATATGCTAATTAGGTAACATTGCATACTATCAAAACAGGATATAACACATATCGTGCGTTGCACAATTCCGCAGAATACAAGATACAACTTACCAGGGTTTAAAGCTAATATAAAGAATGCTCATGGTAATTAATGAATATAACTACTAATTAGCGGCCATTTTAATATGCTAATTAGGTAACATTGCATACTATCAAACAGGATATAACACATATCGTGCGTTGCACAATTCCGCAGAATACAAGATACAACTTACCAGGGTTTAAAGCTAATATAAAGAATGCTCGTGGTAATTAATGAATATAACTACTAATTAGCGGCCATTTTTATATGCTAATTATATAACGTTGCATTATATGTAAAAATAGATGACATGAGCAATTAGGCTTCGCTACACCGATCGCAATGATGTATGGTTGCTAGGGTGTTCGTGTATGGTTGCTAGGGTGTTCATTTAAAAATAAACAAGCTACTAGTAAGAACATAAATTTTGATAACTTCTGCTATGACCTTGGTTTGGACACGAAAAAAAGATGCCCGGAGGAGATCTTTTGTGTCAATTTCTGCGTTAATGACCACGACACTTAAAGTTGCATATCTTCGCTTCTAATTGACATACATGCATCATCTTGGTACCATTAGATTCGGTTTCTCAAGGCCTATCTTCTGGTGGTGGTCCCATTAGAAAATACTCAAATTTAAAAATCTGATGGTTCATGCTTATTATTATTATTAGAATAAGATTTTTTTGTAAACTTCACTGTACTGTACAGTGATCTACTATAATCTAAGATTTCTTCTGTAACATTTAAACTCAAATGCCAAAGTACAGTACTATCTATCTCTAGACACTACACAGTACACTTTACAGTACAGGACAGGCCCTCCCTGTCTGTAGAGGTAGTGATGATCTGATAAGTGATAGGATGATAGTGTGTAGACAGAGATACATCATACATTATTGATATGTAAAACTATTTAACTAAGTTGCCTAACACCACAGTAACGATGTAAGGATATTTGTATTATTACTATATTCTAATATTGAAAGGAAATCACCTGATAGTGTAAAATGTTGCTAGAGAATCTCCTAGAACACTGCATGTTGAAATCTGTGCCAGCAGTGGCCTTGGATGGTTGAGAGAAATGGTTCACAGGATCAGCTGTCGGGCTTGCAGCGTGAAGACACGGGTTCAGAGGTCACGGGCAAAGGTTGTAGCCTTTCTGTAACCTTTCACAGGTGGATGTTTGGAGCTATCGTCCCGGCTTCGTGCAATGAATGAACCAACAAAAACTAGAAGTTGAATCGTACGTCTTACTAAAACACAATAACAGCAAGGGATAAATTGGACGATGCGGTTAAAGCCTTTATCCGCGCTTCGTACAAAGTACGGTCATTATCATCACGTGCCATGCCAACTGCCGTAGGTGTCTATCCGCAGATCTTGGTGCTTAGTTAGTCTGCTGGATCAACTCGGCTGATGATGTTCCTCCATACCGCCGTCTCAGTTCATCCAGAATTAATTATTTCTTTTGGTCGGCATCTGCCTCTTTTCCGACTGATCTTTCCAGATGTCACTATGTTCCCCATTGCCTTTCTTCTCGTCACATGACTAAAGCATGCCGTTTGTCTGTTTCTTATAGATGTGATAAGAACTAAGCCGCAGAGCAAGCACGACAGGAGGCTTCTGATCGTCAGATGATTTCCCTCCCCGAAGTGTGACGGCCTTTTATTTATTTATTTATTTTTTTTTTTTTTGACTCCCGGGAAAGGGGGGGGGGGGATCATGGTCATGACTCCGGGGACTTTCTCCAGCTGTGAGTTCGCATCGTGTATCGAGACGTTGAGTTGTTTTCACGCTTGTCTCACAACTATGAATTGTGCCTTCTCCCAAGTCACCCCTTTCTCGGGGAGGAGAGCATCGTGCACCCGGTGCTTTGCGCCCTCACACATATTCTAGCATTTTTGGCCGTGATAAGTAAGATTCTTCCCCGGCCGTTTTTCCCCATCGTCGCCTCGACGCTGGCAGTTTGCTATGCACCAGTACGTCGTTGCTGCCATGTTGCCGTCTTTATATCCCTTTCATGGCTCACAATTACTCACAAAGCAGCACTACTGCTCATCTCCAGGAAATTAACTCTTCCTCTGGGCTACTTGGTTATGGGTTTGGGCTCCCCATCCCTCACACAGTCTCTGCTGCGGATTGCGGTCCTCTATATGACGTTTTACACCACCATTGGCTGGAGGTTGGTTTTCGGCTGACATTTCATTGATTTCGGTGACATCTACAACGTGATGTTTCGACTATATTACAGGGTCCCAGTCTCAAATGCACTGCACTAATTTGAATGAATGGCTACAGAGTCCACACGGGACTGTGGCAGCTTTAAATCTTAGCCGAGAGACTGGCTGGTTTCGATGTTACTTTGGCTATACTGCGATTTGCAAACAGGCGTGTGAATCATATTTCTGAAATGACTTGTCCCAATCAAAGTTCGGATTGTTCCAGAGCCAGTACAAAGGATTTTAGGCTGCCTCGCCCGGTTATTTCTGTGTCCGGATTCTCGCTTGTCCTTTAATGCCTAACTGCTTAGCATGTCGTACACGGAGTGAGACACTAGACCCCCTGCGCCTACCTCTACGGCGAATAACCTGACAGTATATCCATCCTGTCTCAGACCTGCTACCATGGCACTGTACTTTCCCATCTTGTAAGTGCACGATTCTGGACTCGTATGGGGCGGTAAGCTCTATCAGCGTTCATTGTTGAGCCGAAGAGGATTGCAGCACAATGTCAGGTCGTAATAGAAACTGGGTAACATTCATGACCTTTCAGGTCAACGGCCAGCTCCCTGTCGTTCCCATCGAGAATGGACGGTAGGTCTGCAGAAGGTCTTCCTGGTCTTCATGTTTCTGTCCAACTCTGACGAAGTAAATCCCCATAGACCTGACAGTGGCCATTCTGTTCGCCAGCATCCGCGATGCCCGCCAGCACAGTGAATAATTTACTGTAGCGCCCTGGCAAAGAGCTGGCTACTTTACATGCAGACAGCACATGCTCTAGTGCAGTGGTTCTCAACCTTTTTTGACCCGTGCCACCCTTCACCATATTTTCAGAACGCCATTCCCCTCTTTCGTATTTCCTACCTAACCCCCCCCCCCCCCTTTTTTTTTACACAGTATACGAAATAATGGAAGCTAAATTTAATAGCACACACTAAAACAAGTCTAGACGTCCACATAAAATGTGATTTGTGGGTCTACTTACTTTATAAAATGAATTTTAAAAGGGTGAGATGTACAGAAGTGTAAAGTATGAAGGGAAAAACAATATAAAGTAATCGGTTCTTGTATTAACGCGATTTTGAAATAATCATAATCCCCCCTTCCCCGGAAACCCTAAAATTCCCACCTAGGAAGGGGGGGGGATTCCCCCACCGGTTGAGAACCACTGCTCTAGTGCCTGGGTTTCCCTTTACAAAGGGGACATAACGGGTCGGTGGAATTACCCCACTTGATCAGGTTGCCAGCTGATGGTAGAGCATCATACAGAATTCGAGCGACGAAACTAAGGCGAAGTGTTGCCATGCGCAAGATATCAATTATCATTCCATGTCAGGGGAATTCAGCACTGCCCCTTCCCACAACATCCACTGGCCCTTGCGTGACTGTTGGGCAGCCATTTGGACTATCTTTTCGTCCTCTCGTTCTGAGCCATCATTTCTCTGCGTTTCCTGGCCGTCGCCTTTGACCACAGCTGCGCTCTGTCATTGTGACCAAACGCCCCTCTATCCGACTAGAAAATCAAACTTCTTCTTCTTCTTCTTCTTCTTCTTCTTCTTCTTCTTCTTCTTCTTCTTCTTCTTCTTCTTCTTCTTCTTCTTCTTCTTCTTCTGTGAGCGCCAAACAATACTACGTGTGTTTATTTATGTAACTCTATCCGACTAGGTGTGATCCATGACTTCCTTCAGTTTAAATGACGCTTTGGCTGCGCTGCCGATCTTTCACTTTCTTCCTGTTTTGAGCGCGGGTTGTGAGCTTCTGACTATTTCACCCGAAGACCCACGCAGCATCATCGCGAGTCTGGCTTTTCTTACTTTTATTCAAAGTTCGGTAATATAAAGGAAAACAATGAGAATTGACTGTTGTCGGATAAATAAATAAATAAATTGCACACATGTCCGTTTGCATGACGTTGCAGTCAACCCCAGCATTTAAAGGCTGCTTGTGATTTACTAGACAATCCTGGCTTAGAGGTTACTACTTTTCTCCGTAATCTCATATACTCTCGTGGTTAACGTGATGACGGTGAGAATAAGCGGTGGTTCGAATCGCATCGGTGACCTACGGGGTATGTGAGCCGGCCGCTCAGAAAGCAATGGCAAACTACTGAGTGTAATCTTGCCAAGAAATCAACATACAGCTGAAAGATGCTGGTGTTGACAGCGATGTCCTGTAAAGGAAGCAAAAAAAAAAAGAAGTTTCATTGCTACAACACATCGGATATTTAAGAACGAGCACTTTTATCCAGTCGGCCATGCTCACCCACAATAACAGTTGTAATCGTTCTCCGTATTCCTAAATCAAATCGTAGCACTGATTTATCATCAGAATTAAATATTCCGATCGCTAACATGGCGGTTAGGCGTTGAACCTATAAGGCCTGTGGCGTGTTTATGCTTGCAGTTACGGTTTGCAATCGCATTTTCCTCATGTTGGACTGGTAGTACATGGTTCCGTCGCCCTGCTACTGAGTGAGTCCGTGGGCGACACTGTGAGCTGTGAAATTCGCCGGGAATACTTTTACATCTGTCCTGTACAGTGACCTGCATGTTCGGAACAATGGCTACCTGCTGTTGCTGAATTGACTGAGTTGCCTTTTCGGTTCACGAGTGCATTTTTCAGGAGACTCCCGGGAGTCGGCGCTGAAGCTGCCGAGTTCATGCTTTATGCGACACTTTCGGCGGGTCGCCCTGCGGTAAAAGACCGAGTCATGTGAGAAAACCCGGGTCAATGAGGTCTTTCGTGGATTAATTTTGTGTTGGCATTGTGGCGGCGGCATTATGCACAGTGTACCTATGCAGGCTGTTGGATTGCCGAGACTCTTGCCTATTCCACTTTTCACACTGGACAGTGGGGAGCATTTTGTGTGATATTCAATGGCACAGGAACGGATCATAATAGGGACGACCCGTTTCCTTGAAGTTGGAACCTCGATTAACTAACTAACTAATTAAATATTCAGTATTTGTATTTTTATTAGTGCTGCGAAAGCCACTCATACCTTTTGTATTCTGTTGTTAAAATCTCTTTCTGTTTACGTCTTTGTCTACATTGCTACTTAAATAAGTGTATGATTTCATCTCTTGAAGTAAGGTTCACAATGGCTGGCCGCATGCCGAAGTACATTTTTCGTTCACTGGGTGAATTGTTGTCATTTGGACGAAGCAAGGTCACATCCAGATGTAGTTGTAAAATGTATACGTTTTAGTGTTTCAATTGACAACACAGAACTGGAACTATTAGTCGCAGGACGCTGATATATATGTTGGGGGTGGGGGTACCTATGGATTGTCTGGAGTACAAGGATGATAAACCAAGAGACAACCAACCAAATAACCAACTAAGTTAGTTAACTGCATTCATTCACAGGGTATGTTGCAGTCAACACCAGCATTATTTGCTTTTGTGATCTATGGCAAGCTTATGTTCAGTAATTTGCCATTGTTTTCTGAATGACCGGCACCCATATAATTTCGTAAAAAATCAAATCAACGCGGTCTGCTGCCAAATTCGGCGCAGGTGTGTTTCGAACGCGGGTATACGGGATCACGAACTGCGTCCGTAACGCCTTCGCCATGGAACAGTCAACTGACTGACTGACTAACTGACTAACAGACTGACTAACTAACTGACTAACTAACTAACTGACTGACTAACTAACTGACTAACTAATTAACTAACCAACCAACTAACTAACTAACTGACTGACCAACTAACTAACTAACTAACTAATTGACTGACTGACGGACAGACTAAGCAATCCACCAACCGACCGACCGACGAACTAACTAACTAACGAACTAACTAACTAACTAGATAGTAGTTAACTAGCTAACTAATTAACTAACTAACTAGTTAGCTAACTGCTTAACTTGCTAGCTAACTAACTAACTAAATAACTAACTAACAATTGACTATTAGTCCGCCGTCTGATTTCAACCTCTTCTGTTTGATTCTATGAATGCCTATGACCAGTACCCGTGAATGCATTTCTCAAATAGAATATTTTTTATTTAGATATTAATATACGGTGTAGTGGCTCTAGACGCTAGCTTGCATGACCGGTTGTCATAGGATGGAATGGAATAGCATCCGTACTTGAGATTCCAAGTCGACCCAGATGGGTAACATGAAAAAGGTGGACCGCCGCGACACTCAGTATCGATTGGTCTATACAATTAAAATATGGGTTAGATTCATACAAGAGACAACATTGCAGTTATAAACATAATTTAGGCGAATGAAAGAAGAAGAAGAAGAAAATATGGGTCTATAAAAAAAACCACATATCCAATGTGAATAAACGAGTGTAAAAATGCCCCCGAAAGAGGAACAAAGAAGAGAAATGCCGACCGGTGGTGTATAAATAGCCCGGCTATGACTCCGCAGCAGGTTTGAGAACATGGTCAGCTGCAACAAATGTAATTAAACAGTCAAAATGGAAGAAGACGACGAACACAACTCGGGACCTAACGAAGCTGCTAGAAAATCCCTGACTACTTTTCCCTTTTCTAAAACAACTTGTGTTTGCAACTGTGGTAAATATAATTTACAAGAGCTCCCGCTGCTGCGGGTGAGTAATTCCAGCAGAAGTATTCCACATTATTAATAAAATATTAATAATATTATTAATATAATAATTAATATTTATCGGATTATCCGTGTTCTCAGAGACTTGGGAGAGATTTAACAAAATCTTGCATGTAATGGGAATTGAATGACAACTGTCGTGGCCCTAGGTAGACCTAATTCAACTAATTGCTAAGGCTCCAGTTTAATATGATTTTTTAAAAATTGGAAGCAATTTCTATTTTGGATAATTCACTTAACATTTTACCACCATATACATATAAAAAAGTAAACATTGTCAGTCTCTTATAAGTACTAAGTCCTGCGACTGTTAGGAGGAGCATGACAACAATAGTGGCGTAATAGTGGCAGCAAACCATGAGCAGCATCACTGCTACCTTTTAAACCAGGGCCTGGTCCTTTCGATAATTGAGTACACCCTGGTGATCCTCACTTTAGGCCCTTCTCATTTGAAGAAACTGGACAGAAAACAGAATGAGGCTATGTGCATCAGACATGGATGCACAAAGGTTGCGGCATGCAAGGTGGGACGTTACCATATTTCAATAATGAGTTAATGCCAACACATTTGCTACTCTGATACGTTCCACGTCTGATTATATTCCTTGCGGCATCATCATATTTATGGACTAATGTGAACAGCACTCTGTTGGTGATGCAGCATCATCACATTTATGGACTAATGTAAACAGCACTCTGTGGGTGAAGCGGCATCATCACATTTATGGACCAATATAAACAGAGCTCTGTGGGTGCTGCATCATCATCACATTTATGGACTAATGTAAACAGCACTCTGTGGGTGATGCAGCATCATCACATTTATGGACTAATGTAAACAGCACTCTGTAGGTGCTGCGGCGTCATCATATTTATGGACTAATGTAAACAGCACTCTTTGGGTGCTGTGGCATCATCACATTTATGGACTAATGTAAACAGCGCTCTGTGGGTGCTGCGGCATCACCATATTAATGAACTAATGTAAACAGCACTCTGTGGGTGCTGTGGCATCATCACATTTATGGACTAATGTAAACAGCACTCTGTGGGTGCTGTGGCATCATCACATTTATGGACTAATATAAACAGCGCTCTGTGGGTGCTGCGGCATCACCATATTAATGAACTAATGTAAACAGCACTCTGTGGGTGCTGTGGCATCATCACATTTATGGACTAATGTAAACAGCACTCTGTGGGTGATGCAGCATCATCACATTTATGGACTAATGTAAACAGTGCTCTGTAGGTGCTGCGGCATCATCATATTTATGGACTAATGTAAACAGTGTTCTGTGGGTGCTGCGGCATCACCATATTTATGAACTAATGTAAACAGCACTGTGTGGGTAATGCGGCATCATCATATTTATGGACTAATATAAACAGCACTCTGTAGGTGCTGCGGCATCATCATATTTATGGACTAATGTAAACAGCACTCTGTGGGTGCTGCGGCATCACCATATTTATGGACTAATGTAAACAGCACTCTGTGGGTAATGCGGAATCATCATGCCAGCCACCTTTACTCCCCAGAAATTTCTTGGTACCCATTTAAGGCTGGATTGAGCTAGGATTTCAGGTCAGTGGAAAAAACAAAATTACCACTTTGAAGGGGGTTCGAATACATGATCATTAGGCTAGCGGGAATGTGCGCTAACCAATGCACATCATGGGCACCCCCAATATTCATCATAGTCAGCGTATTCCCCAGACCTATATTCTTCTCATAACATGACAGAAAATGACAGCTGTCTTAACTTTACAATGTCTTATCCTTACAGCTGTCTTTGCACAATGAAATACTAACATGGGTGGGGTTTTTGTTATAACTTTTCTTAAGAAAACACATTCTAAAAATGCTTGCGGATATAACAAAATATAATGTGAAAAAGGGCAATACAAACTGTTTGCATATCCATCCATCATGTGCCATGCCGGTAAGCGCGGGCGGTCATGTTCTGCCATCTCACTCGATTACCAGAGTAGTGGATCAGCTCCGTGTTTCTATCTCGACCATGCCACAAGGCCAAGCCATCCAGGTACTTGCTTCTAGTTCTTCCCCTTGGTTGGTCTGTTCCCCTCGATCTTACCAGTTGTCACCAAGTTTTCCAAATCATTTATTCTCATAACATGCCCAAAAAATTGTGACTGTCTATGTCTAATGTCTCTAATCAGTTTACGTCATCTGTTTTATTGCAACCAGTATTTAGAAGCATAGGCCCTCTAGATTTTTTGGGCACATTATAAGAAGAAATAAACCGGAGATCTTGGCGACAACTGGCAAGATTGAGAGGAAAAGAACAAGGAGAAGGCAGAGAGATAAATATCTAGATAGCTTGGCCTCATGGCATAATCGAGACAAAAACACAGAGATGATCCACAACTCGTGTGAGATGGCGAAAAATGGTCGCCCATGCTTATTGACAGGCTCATGATGATGATGATGTCTATGATATTTAATGTATTTATTAATTGATCTCTCCTTCTGTTCAAGGTATTCACATAATCTTTCTTTAGCACTTAATTTCAGTTGTGTGCTTCTTTTGTGCAACTGTGATTTAATTATGTGTTTCAGAGAATTCTTCCGGAAGGCTATGAATACAAGTTGTGTGAGTATTTGCCCCTGGATCGGGCAGATAAATTCCTGGTCACGCTACGCATGACTCTGGCAACACAGGAAGAAGCTTTGGAGTGGAAGCGACGGTTTGAAGAAAAGAGTCTCACAACGCATGTCAAGGACAAAACGTTTCCAAAAGTCGAGAGGGTCAGCATTTTCAAGGTTAGTGCTGCCAGTGATGTCGTCTCAACGCTGGACTTGGCCAGGTGTTTGATCGGGTATGAAAAACACTGACTGTAAACTTGATAGATTCTGTCGAATACACACTATTGATATTGCACACACATAAATGCAAGCATGCACATACAGAAAGAGAGAGAGAGAGAGAGAGAGAGAGAGAGAGAGAGAGAGAGAGAGAGAGAGAGAGAGAGAGAGAGAGAGAGAGAGAGAGAGATGTGCAATCATATGAACAGACAGGGAAAAAGTGAGGATTCTTGTTTCTTCTTCTTCTACCTTTTATCCCCCAATGTAGCATAAGCCCTCAACCAATTCACTTCAAGTCCCACAACCTATTCAGTTCAAGCCCACCACCCATTCACTTCAAGCCAACAACCAATTCACTTCAAGCCCCACAACCTATTCACTTCAACCCCACAACCAATTCACTTCAAGCCCTCAACCAATTCACTTCAAGCCCAAAGCCCATTCACTTCAAGCCCAAAGCCCATTCACTTCAAGCCCTCAACGAATTCACTTCAAGCCCTCAACCAATTCACTTCAAGCTGTCAACCAATTCAGTTTAAGCCCTCAACCAATTCACTTCAAGCCCACAACCAATTCACTTCAAGCCGACAACCAATTCACTTCAAGCCCACACCCTATTTACTTCAAGTCCTCAACCACTTCAACCCCACAACCTATTTAACTCAATCCCACCACCCATTCACTTCAAACCCACAACCAATTCACTTCAAGCCCACAACCAATTCACTTCAAGCCCCACAACCTATTCACTTCAACACTACAAACAATTCACTTCAAGCCCTCAACCAATTCACTTCAAGCCCACAACCCATTCACTTCAAGCCCACAACCAATTCACTTCAACACACAAACAATTCACTTCGAGCCCTCAACCAATTCACTTCAAGGCCACAACCCATTCACTTCAAGCCCACAGCCAATTCACTTCAAGCCTCATCCAATTCACTTCAAGCCTTCAACCAATTCACTTCAAGCCCACAACCAATTCACTTCAAGCCCACAGCCAATTCACTACAAGCCCTCAACCAATTCACTTCAAGCCCTCAACCAATTCACTTCAAGCCCACAACCAATTCGCTTCAAGCCCTCAGCCAACTCACTTCAACCTCTCAACCAATTCACTACAAGCCCTCAACCAATTCACTTCAAGCCCTCAACCAATTCACTTCAAGCCCACAACCAATTCGCTTCAAGCCCTCAGCCAACTCACTTCAACCTCTCAACCAATTCACTTCAAGCCCTCAACCAATTCACTTCAACCCCACAACCAATTCACTTCAAACTTGCATGTCTTTTTCTGTCTACTGCAGCTTTCTTCATGTCCTCCCTATATTCATCATATATACTCTCTAGCCCATTTCTTGTCACGGTTTTAGGTCTCCCTCCACTTCCTTTGCTCTGTGGGTTCCAGAAGAAGGAATTTTTTTGAGGTATACTATTAGCATGTTTTCTCAGTGCGACCTATACTGTGTAAATGTCTTTTTCCCACCTCTTTACTGGGATCTGTTTAATTCTCTTCAGGAGCTCCACATTAGTGATTCTAATATTGTTTAACACACAAAATGGTTGCATGCTAAAGCTGGCAGAAGCAGTCACCATTAATTTACAGAAGCCAATTTTGTGTAAACAGACGTCCTGGGAAGGTTAACTCAGTCAAAAAATGCCCGCAGAAGTCGGATGTGTCAGCCTAACAACGCAAGAATGCAGCTCTGCTGTAAACAGGCACAACGCAATCATGTCCAAACAAACTCTCCGGATGAACGCAGAAGAAGAAGAAGAAGAAGAAGAAGAAGAAGAAGAAGAAAGACATGATGGTCAGTTAAAAATTACTGTGGTAGACAATTCAGATTACTGTGTGAAAATGTGTGCTGTATATTTGAACTTGAAGGATTTATCTAATTACTTTAGTTTATGTTGTGTGATTTCTGCAGATGTACCTGACGAGATGCAGCAAAGTATGCCAAGCCCTAAATCATGCAATCTATTGTTTGTGTCTTTGTTATTCAAATTAGTGATTATGTCATAGCATTGCAGTCCTATTCTGTGCAGACAGCAATTAACGAAAGACTAGTTTATTAGTAATTGTGTTAATTGTTCTCCATGTTCTAATCCATACAGCAATACTGGTTTGACATAAAGGTTATATATTCTAAGTCTAGTGCTAGATTTAATTTCTGTATTCATCCACAAATTCTCTAGTGTTATGAAAACTCTCCATGCTTTTTGTATTTTTGTTTTAATCCTTTACAAGGCACATGTTTTTCCATATTTTAACTCTGAACGCGCAAGATTTTTCAGGTTTTCAGTCAGATTTAGGGTTACATTAGTAAAAACATCAAATCTAAAAAACAAAATGAAGAAAATGAATGCTGATTATTTTACTCACATGTGAAATAAATAATCCATTGTTGCAAGTAATCCACGCATGAACACAAATATTTACAAAATACAACATATTGTTTGTGATTGTCAGTCATCTATACACTATTTACAAACACATTTTCAGAATCAGAATCACTTTCTTCAAAGTCCGAAAGATCCGAAGTGTGTACACTGCTTATGCTGATATCACTGATATCTAGCTCCGACTCATAGTCAACTTTGTGCACTTCAATGTTACTTGAATTGAACCCAGCGAAATCTCTGCTATCACTTGACGAATCGCCAAAATCCATTTTGAAAAACAAAGCATAAAAGCCCTGAAAACTATTTAAAAAATCTGATTAAATGTAAAGAAAACACTTGCAAATGGCGCCCACACTATCAAGTTATCAGTAAAACTGGACGTAAACAATGGCAAGTCTCGTAAAGTCTCGAGATTGTGTGTTTTCAACACTTAGTTGTCATGGACACTTTCAGACGTTTTGTCCGTTTGGTAGTAAAGACATTTTCGGCTACTATGGCCTGTAAAGGGTTAATATCTCTGTCTGTTCCTCCAACTTTGTCGACATTGTTACCTTAATATGTGTATGATTTCACCTCGTGAGGTTTCACAAAAGGAGATCGGGTTATCATTTGCTTGATTTATTCTCATTATTTTTGTCTTTTCCCTATGAATTTTTAGATCTAATTGTTGCCCGGGAAGGTTAACCCGGTCAACAAATGCCCGCATAAGTCGGATGTGTCGGCCTAACGGCGCAAGAACGCAGCTCTGCTGTAAACAGGCACAACGCAATCACATCCGGAAAAAAACTAACTCTGGATGAACGAAGAAGAAGAAGAAGATCTAATTGTTGTGACCTCGCATCTAGTGTGTTTCACAAAAGGAGATCAGGTTATAATTTGTTTGTGATTTATTCTCATTATTTTTGTCTTTTCCCTATGAATTTTTAAATCTAATTGTTGTGACCTCGCATCAAGTGTGTTTAGTTTTTCTGGCATCTAATGTCATATGGGACAGGAAGGCAATGTCGCCAGTGAAGTTCAGATGATCAAGTTGCTCTGTCAGAGTCAACTGAATTCCATTTCTGGTGGTAGCTATTGTTGTCTTCATAACCCAGTCAGTAGTCAGTAAGAATAAAGGTAACAGAAGACATCTCTGCTGCAAAGGGCAACAAAAGGCATCTCTGGTGAAAAGGGCAATGAAAGGCATCTCTGCTGAAAAGAGCAACGAAAGGCATCTCTGCTTAAAAGGGCAGCGAAAGGCATCTCTACTGCAAAGGTGTTCTTGATTTGAACATATTCATTAGGTTTCCCTCATGCAGAAGTCTGCATTGTCATGTCCTTATGTGTTGTCTTTATGAAGTTTATGAACTTCTGTGGGATCCCATTGTGCTTCATTAATTTCCAAAGTACTGGCCTGGCAGAGCTGTCAAAGGCCTTTTCATAGTCCTCAGATCCAATATAAAATGGCAAACTCATATGACTGGTTGGATTGTGCAGCTAAACTTTTCAATGGGATGGGATAGCCAATCCCGCACCAACCTTCCTTAGTTGCCACTTACAATATACATGGTAGATTACATGCATATTATTGTTTGCTTTCCTTAGGGGCACCGATAACACATGAACTGTAATCATTTTACCATTTATACTCTCTGGAACTTACTTTCCTTGTTTCAACTTTCCTGTCTGAGTTGTTTTATTTCTGTCACCAGGCACAGTACAGGTGCCAGTTTTTTGATCGCCGCAAAACAAAGAAAAAGCTGCCAGAGAAATCCAAGTTTCGAGATTGCCGGAGCATTCTATTTATCAACATCAAAAAATTCTTCAAGAATACAGTGTAAGTTTGATTTGGCCAAGTCATCTGTTTGCATAAGTGAAATTAGAAGTAAATGATAGGTCGTTGACACGCCAGTCAGATGTATTAAGTAACTAAAGGACACTTTAACATGCCTAAGGCATATTTTCCAAGGCATTTCTTCCAAGGCATTTCTTGGCATCCATTTTAAGGCTGGGTTGACCTGGGAGCCCAAGTTAAATAAAAAAATTTAACCTCTGGATTGAGGATTCGAATGCATGACCACTGAGCCGGCAGGCAAGCATGCTGGCCACTTCACTACCACAGCTCTTATGGCAAAATGTAATTGACCTAAATGTGTAATATAATTAACTTTTTCATGGTTTATTTTGTAGCATTTAAAATGTAAAAACAAAAATTGTAAGGTTTCATCCAGCATTTATCAACATAATTGTAATTGAACATGCCTTTAAATGCGTGGCAGATATCTTAAAACAATAGGCAGAGCAAAGGCTGCATTTCAGAAAATGAAAAGTATCTTCTGCAATAAGTCTCTGTCATTGAATGCCAGAAAAAGAGTAATGAAATGTTTATAGAACTTGTTTTGCCATATGGCAGTATAATAATGGAATGTGAACAGATGAGGAAGTGCTTGGAGGCAACGGAGATGTGGTTTCTGAGACGAATCTTGTGAACACCTCGACTGCCAATGTCAATGTCAATGAAAAAAACTCAATGAATGCCAGAAAAAGGCTAATGAAGTAGAACATTGTATATAAATATAATAGGACAAACTGATCTTTGGTCATGTAATGAGAAGCGAGACATTGTAGAACATTGTATGTAGATATAATAGGACAAACTGATCTTTGGTCATGTAATGAGAAGCGAGACATTGTAGAACATTGTATATAGATATAATAGGACAAACTGATCTTTGGTCATGTAATGAGAAGCGAGACATTGTAGAACATTGTATACAGATATAATAGGACAAACTGATCTTTGGTCATGTAATGAGAAGCGAGACATTGTAGAACATTGTATACAGATATAATAGGACAAACTGATCTTTGGTCATGTAATGAGAAGCGAGACATTGTAGAACATTGTAATGACAGGAAAGATCAGCGATAGAAGAGCAAGGGGAGACAGAGAAATGAGGATGTATGGACTGAGATGGTGGCATGGAGGAATGTCATCCACAGAATTGATTCAGAACACCAGGGACCTAGATCTTTGGAGATCAGTGAATGCCTACACCAGGTGGCAGGGTGTATGAAGATGGTGATTCAATGATTCAACCATCTTTAGTCTTTAGGTTGTATTTCCTTGCACTAGGATAAGATGTGTACCCTCCTCTGCACCAGGCCCCATAATGGACGGAGCACAAAATAGTAACGCTGTACCCTACCATGCATGTCATAAGAATTGACAGAGGTCAGCATGGCCGAATGAATACGAACACTCGCTCTTAAACATTTGGTATGCTGATGGTGTGAGGTAGCGGGTTCAACCCTTACATTGGTCAGGTGGACACAAATGTTGACTTCTCGCCCTTGACTTAGGGAAATAAATTACGAGTACCTCAGAAGTTGGAGTGGGCAGCCCGATGACGGGGGACACTGGTAATAGGGAAAGCTAATCCACATCCAAACATCAGTTCAGTGCACTCCCCTGTAGTGGCAATACTAGTAGTAGACAGTAGGCAGTCACAATATTTTGGTCACAGTTATGAGAAGAAATAAATTGGAGAACTTGGTGACAAACTGGCAAGATCGAGGGGAAGAGAGCAAGGAGAAGGCTGAGAAGTAAATACCTGGATGGTTAATGTTTCTACTGTATCACTCTCCAGCTAATGTATCTATTGTATCCCTCTCCTGCTAATGTTTCTACTGTATCACTCTCCTATATGTGGTATGGTCGAGACAAGAACACAGCTGATCCATGACTCTGGTGATCACATGAAATGGCAAAACATGACCGGCCACGCTTATCATCATAGCACATGATGAGAGTAGCATGTATATGAACTACACTTGAATTCAAAGCAAGCGAGCGAATAAAAAAATAACAAAGAATTAACTAAGGAGGGTTGGGGTGATACTGGCTACCTTATCTCATAGACAACTTTAGCTTCAAAATCCAGCCAATCATGGACATTTCTACAAAGTGCTTGGCTTCAGATGGTTGAGAACCTATACTCCATTGGGAGATGAAGGGCAGAAGAAAATATGACTACATCATAAATCACTCTCCTCACTGATTTGTTTTTATCTGTCTCTCTCTGGAAGTGATCGACACATGCCGACCTACCAGACCGTGGTCAGACTGCACTATGCTCATGACCACCCACTGGACACAGCAGACGTACTCAAGAAACGGCAGCTGAATGAAGACATCAAGTACCGGTTTCTGGAGATGTTCAGACAAGGCATGAAACCTAAAGATGCTTTGGATAAACACAAGAGGGAACTACTGCAAAACCTGGGGCCTGAGAAGTATCGCCAGGTTGTATGTGACGGGTATTATGTGCCGAATGTGCCTAAAGCTTACAGGTAATTGGTGGATCTTCTTCTCTTGTTTTTAGCTTCCTAAGCCTTTAAGACTTTCTGCAAGCATAGTCTGTTTTATTCTCTCTCTTTCCCTTTTCTCTCTCTCTCTCTCAATCTATCCTCGCAGGATGCTCATGCTATATGATATTCAGTTGCTTTAGAGTTAGTTCTACACTGCCTGTCTGAGTGTCTGTCTGTCTTCATGGATCCTGTTGGTCTTGCACCTTTCATTTTTGCTGACTTTATATGTAAGACTTCTGCCATATGTCTTCGTTATACACCATATAAATGTGTGCACCCATTGTAGATAGAACAAACGCTAGAATAAACACAGATGACGCCACATTGAGAGAGTGGAATGTCCTACAAATCTAACCAGAAAGACTAATCTAATCTGTTGAGAAGAAAGATGTGTCAGCTGAAAGGTGAAAATGTAACAGTGGTGCTGTAAACATCTGCAATGCAATTTGGTCCAATAATTAAAAATGATTACAGGTGTACAGCAAGGATGTCTTTGTTATCTTAATTATTCTTAATTAGGGAAGGAAAATATGTTTGTTGCTTAGGGAAGCTGAACATGTTTGCTGTTTTCTTCTTCTTCGTTTATCCGGAGTTTTTTTTTCCGGATGTGATTGCGTTGTGCCTGTTTACAGCAGAGCTGCGTTCTTGCGCCGTTAGGCCGACACATCCGACTTCTGCGGGCATTTGTTGACCGGGTTAACCTTCCCAGGGGTTTCTTAGGACATTTGACTCTCACTGGTGTGGTGTTATCTCCCATCCTAGCTGGCCCATATAGAACAGCCAAAGACATTCTGGTCAGCCCTCAAGGGAAGGCAGGGGCAGACCATGGGCATTCTCCGCCATCCAAGGAGGCTTCCATAATTGCAGAGCCAACACACAGCGCTCTGGTACTGGGCTCACCCAAGGAATCGTCACGTCCTGCACATGGCTGCTTAGCCTCACTTCCGTATATTGGGCCTTCCGTTCACCATAGGCTGTTCTTCCAGAAACCAGAAGAATGCAGTGTGCAGATGACATCCACACAGTGAGCTTTCGAGTCGGACTTTCCATGTAATGGATTTGCTATCCGAGCAATATTCCATTTCGTGCCACTAGGACACTTTTTCCACCTTATTTGAAGCCCACACAGTGAGCTTTTGATTTGGACTTTCCACGTAATGGATTTGCTATCCAAGCAATATTCCATTTCGTGCCACTAGGACACTTTTTCCATCTTTTATGAAGCTCACACAGTGAGTTTTGATTCGGACTTTCCACGTAATGGATTTGCTATCTGAGCAATATTCCATTTCATGCCTCTGGGAGGCTTTTGTAACCGACATACCTGTGGTATGAAGTGTGGCAGTCTTCTTCTTCTTCGTTCATCCGGAGGTTTTTTTTCGGACGTGATTGCGTTGTGCCTGTTTACAGCAGAGCTGCGTTCTTGCGCCGTTAGGCCGACACATCCGGCTTCTGCGGGCATTTGTTGACCGGGTTAACCTTCCCGGGGGGTTTCTTAGGACGTTAGACTCTCACTGTTGCGGTGTTATCTCCCATCCCAGCTGGCCCATATAGAACAGCCAAAGGCATCCTGGTCGGCCCTCAAGGGAAGGCAGGGGCAGACCATGGGCATTCCCCGCCATCCAAGGAGGCTTCCATAATTGCAGAGCCAACACACAGCGCTCTGGTACTGGGCTCACCCAAGGAATCGTCACGTCCTGCACATGGCTGCTTAGCCTCACTTCCGTATATTGGGCCTTCCGTTCACCATAGGCTGTTCTTCCAGAAGCCAGAAGAATGCTGTTTGCAGATGACATCCACGCAGTGAGCTTTCGATTCGGACTTTCCACATAATGGATTTGCTATCCAAGCAATATTCCATTTTGTGCCACTAGGACACTTTTTCCACCTTTTATGAAGCCCACACAGTGAGCTTTCGATTCGGACTTTCCACGTAATGGATTTGCTATCCAAGCAATATTCCATTTCATGCCTCTGGGAGGCTTGTGTAACCGACATGCCTGTGGTATGAAGTGTGGCAGTCTAAATACTTCTTAATGTACATTTAAATGTCAACCTGAATACAGTTAAAGTAAGCTGCAGTCGACTTGAGCTTGTTGATATCTCCATAGCGCTTGTCCTCGAATGAAGCAGGTGTGGGCCAAAATATCTTTCTCTGTTCTGCATATATTGGGCACTCTTGCAGCAAATGTTTAGCTGTCATTTTACCAGTTCCACAATTACATTCATCTGTATCTCCTATCTTTAGTTTGTTGAACAAGTGGTATTTCAGCCTGTTATGTCCTGTGCGGAGTCTGAAGATTGCTACTTGTTCTCTTCGGTCGAGTTTGTAATATGCATCATCCTTCTGGTGGCCTGGATGCTCTGATTCCCATTTGGTTCTATAAGTGCTTTTTATCAACCTCTTTGCCTCATTATAGGTTATGTCTATGTCAGGCTGTGGTAGTCGTCCGCCCTCTTTTGCTAGTCTGTCAGCCTCTTCATTTCCAGGTATACTGCAATGTGATGGGATCCACTGTATTATAACTTTTTGGATTTCTGGCATAGACCATGGAGTGCTGCTCTTAGGTCAGCTAGTTCTGTGCTGTTTTTGCTCTTCAGTATTGAGACAGCTGACTTTGCATCTGTGAAGATAGCTATTTGCGTCTCTTTATTTTCCTCCATCAAGAGCATTTCTGCTGCAGTTTTCAGAGCCTCTACCTCCGCTTTGAAGTTACTTGAGAACTTTCCAGTTGCCACTGAATGTGTTTTTTTCACTCCATTTTTTAAATTTAGGAGAATTCCTCCTCCTCCATTCTCTACTGAATTTTTGGCTGATCCATCTGTATATGCATGGGTCCAATTGCTGCTTGGGTAATGTTCTTTTATGTAGTTTAGGGTTATTTCTCTTCTTTCGGTTTCATGCTGAGTGTTCTTTTTCTCAATACCAGGAATGTTTTCTATCATCTCAGGCAGTTGCTGCTGTCTCCAAGCTGTTTCTCTTCTTTCGGTTTCATGCTGAGTGTTCTTTTTCTCAATACCAGGAATGTTTTCTATCATCTCAGGCAGTTGCTGCTGTCTCCAAGCTGGGAACTTGTCTGCATTGTAAATGGGTTTGACTGTTGATATGTTAAGTATGGGATCTGCCCTAATCTTTCGTTTTGCAGTTTCTACAAAGTTGCTACGCTTCAGTCTTCCCTTTCCAAAACCACTAAACCTTTTATACATAGGGTGGTCTGTCAATCTTCTAAATTTTTCAGCTTGTTGCTGGGCTCTGCTATCTCTTCTATCCTGCATTGGTTGTAAACAAGTGATCTTTTCTAATTCGTTAATAGGCGTTGTCTTCAGGCTTCCAGTTATGATTCGCATTCCTTGATTTTGGACTCTATTTATTTTGTTAAAGTTTGACTTAGCTGCTGTTGCCCAAGCTGCAATGCCATATTCCAGTACTGGCCTCACCCGTCCAGTATATAACTTCTTGAGAACTTTCTCATCTGCTCCCCACGTTGTACCAGCAAGCTTTTTCATGATTGCCATTCTTTGCCTTCCTCTTGTTCGATTTTTCTCAACCTGTGTCTTCCATGTCAGGCGACGATCAAAGGTGACTCCTAGATAGTTTGGATTTTCTTCATGGCGCAATATTTTTCCATTCAATACCAGCTTAGGGTGCTGAGTTTTAGTTGAGAGGGAGAACACTGTGCATGTTGTTTTCTCCTCACTTATCTTCACTAGCCATGATTTTGACCAGTCCTCTAGCGCTAATAGGGCTTGCTGTATTCTGCTGTTAGCTGTACTAATATATTCTTCAGATGTCCATATGGCTAGGTCATCTGCAAAGGATGATGTGTGTACTCTGGCTGGAAAATTTTCCGTGATGTCATTTATATATGCTAGGAATAATGTTGGTGAAAGAACTCCTCCTTGGGGGACACCTTGCTCCAATAGCATCATTTTGCTGGTTTGTCCTTGTACTTTTGTCCTGGCAGTTCTGTTCTCAAGGTAGTGGCTGATCCATTTGTACATTTTCCCACAAACATGCATTTTTTGCAGTTTTACTTTCAGTCCTTCCTTCCATACTTTATCAAATGCTTTTTCTAAATCTATCCAGACCGCTAGTGTGTGCTTTTTCTCTTGGAAGGCATCCTCTATTTCCTGAGCTATATAGGTTATTTGATCTTCAGTGGATCTGTACTTTCTGAATCCTGCTTGGTGAGGTGTTAAGAGTTGGTTTTCTTCCAGATGCCATGTTAGCCTGCCATTGATAATGCGTTCCATTAATTTTCCTACACAGCTAAGAAGACTGATAGGTCGATAGCCATTTGGTTCTTCCAGGTCTTTTCCTTTCTTTGGGACTGGTATTAGTATAGCTTCCTTCCATGCCTGTGGGACTATTCCCCTCTTCCAGCTGTAATTTAGGACTGCTAGTAGTTTCTTTTTTGCCTTAGTGCCTAGTCCTATTAGCATTTCATTTGTGATTCCATCCTTTCCTGGTGATGTCTTCTTTTTTAGGGTATTCATTGCCTGTTCCATTTCTTCCATTGTTAGATTTGCCATCATATATTCTGCTGCTGTCTCTGTATATCTATGATGTATCTGTTTATCTTTGATTGCTTTCTTCTGTTCGGCTGTAATATCAATGTGGTTTGCACTGGCATAGTGTTCCATTAGTGCATTTGCAGCCTTTTTTCCTGTAAGCAAGGCATTTCCTTGTTTAATTGTTATTTGTTTGTTTCTAGGTCCTTCATTGTTCATGGCTTTCACTAGTTTCCATAGTTTGTTTCCATCCCTGTCAAAATTCAGGTTTTCTGTTTTTTTCCTCCAACAATCTCTTGTTGTTTGATTTACTGTTCTTTTATATTTTGCTGAGATGGCTTTGAGAGAGATGTTCGCTTCAGTTGTTTGTTCTCTCTCTGCGGTCTTCCTAGCATCTTCAACTTTGTCCTCCAAAATTTGTAGTTCTTCAGTCCAGTATGGTTTGTAATTTTTCCTCGCTCCTCTTGGAATAGACTCAGTGGCCGCCTGTATTATTGCTCTGTTTAGACTTTCCACCATTTGCTTCATGTTGCCATATCGTGTATTTATGTTTTCACAATATTTGTCTGTTAGTATGGCAAATCTGTCCCAATCTGCTCGTTTGTAATTCCAGCGGGGCAAGGGCTTTTGCTCCTGTGGAACATACTCCATATTCATTACAAGCTTGATTGGTCTGTGGTCACTACCTGCTAATTGGTCCAGCACATGGCGGTCGATTTTGTGGAGGATGTCTCCTGTGCAGAAAGCTAAGTCTGGAGTAGAAGTGGTAATCCATCTTCTGGAGTAGAAGCTCGGTGTGTCATCCGCTTTGTTGAGTAGATGGAGATTTTAGTCTATTTCCCAGTCCTCCACTTCATCTCCTCTTTTGTCAGTATCTGGGTATCCCCATCTTTCTGAACGGCTATTAAAGTCTCCGACAATAATGCAATTTGTGTAAGTTATTTTCATGTTTGAGAGTGTAAGATCCTTATCTGCTGGGCTATAAAGATTGTAAATTCTTATTTTCACGTCCTTTATCATTATATCAACACCTATAATTTCTGTTTGGTTGTCAGAGATCACAGATACTTTGCTGCAAGGTATTGTATTTCGTGTAAGTATTAGAACTCCTCCTTTATGTCCTTCGCGGTCGAAACGTGTGGCCTGATATCCCCTGACTGAAAATTTGCGCTTGGCGTTGAGGTGTGTCTCTTGAATGCATGCCACATCTATTCTATCTTTATGAAGACGCTGTGTCAGGGATTCTTTCTTGTTATAAACTCCTTCGGCATTCCACTGTAGTATGTTGAGTGTCCTTGGTATTTGGTCAATAGCTCTTAACCTACTCCTCTGTGCCTTGACTCCACAGCACAGGGGAAGGTGACCACCAGTAGTCAAGGGTGGACCCCCTCGAGGCAGGGGGCCCGGCACTATCACCGCCTGATGGGACTTCACGGGATTAGCACCATAACGATTAATTTTCATCTGTGGCATCATGAAATGATAAAGTTACGTTGCACTTCTTTGTCAAGCCTGTGGCTCAGTACATCCGATTTCGACAAGCATTTTTCGGGATGCTTTCCCTAGCCTTTGACTGTCCCCAGTCTACCTACAAGGCAGCAGGTTTGTGCGTCACTTCGTCTGGTCCCTCTCCCTTGACCTGTCCGACATGGGTGACCCTACCAGTAGCTGTGCTACTGTCGGCATAGCTCTTGGGGTCATTGGGACGCACAAGCCCCTCTACCTCGTCAAGGTGGACGCACGGCAGAGGGGTGTTTGCTGTTTTAATTATATTTGTCGTTTTCATTATTTCTAATTTGTCATATGAACATTTTGTTTGATTTCATCTAAAATGAAAGACTAGAATTTTCTGTGTATATTAACTTGATACTGGAGTCATGGCTAGACGCTTGATACCGATGGTCTTGAGTTAAATCCACATTAGGGTGGTTTTGGATGTTTAAAATGGACCTGGGCTATCAGGGCGACGCAGACTAAAATGGGTACCAGGGAATGTCTTGGGAAGTCAAGGCGGTTGGCATGGTCCCGATCGCATGACCCACAGAGGGCTGCTTGGTCTAGACAGTGCATCTTAGACGTGTAAAAGCGACATTTACTTTAGTTTAACTTGATACCTTTACTTTAGTTTAACTTGATACCTTTACTTTAGTTTAACTTGATACCTTTACTTTAGTTTAACTTGATACCTTTACTTCAGTTTAACTTGATACCTTTACTTCAGTTTAACTTGATACCTTTACTTCAGGTTAACTTGATACCTTTACTTTAGTTTAACTTGATACCTTTACTTCAGTTTAACTTGATACCTTTACTTTAGTTTAACTTGATACATTTACTTCAGTTAACTTTACTTCAGTTTAACTTGATACCTTTACTTCAGTTTAACTTGATACCTTTATTTCATTTTAACTGGATACCTTTACTTTAGTTTAACTTTACTTCAGTTTAACTTGATACCTTTACTTTAGTTTAACTTGATACCTTTACTTCAGTTTAACTTGATACTTTTACTTTAGTTCACTTTGATTCTTTACTTCAGTTTAACTTGATACCTTTACTTTAGTTTGATACCTGTACTTCAGTTTAACTTCTTCTTCTTCTTCTTCGTTCATCCGGAGTTTTTTTTTTTCCGGATGTGATTGCGTTGTGCCTGTTTTACAGCAGAGCTGCGTTCTTGCGCCGTTAGGCCGACACATCCGACTTCTGCGGGCATTTGTTGACCGGGTTAACCTTCCCGGGGGTTTCTTAGGACGTTTGACTCTCACTGTTGTGGTGTTATCCCCCATCCCAGCTGGTCCATATAGAACAGCCAAAGATCCTGGTCAGCCCTCAAGGGAAGGCAGGGGCAGACCATGGGCATTCCCCGCCATCCAAGGAGGCTTCCATACTTGCAGAGCCGATACATAGCGCTCTGGTACTGGGCTCACCCAAGGAATCGTCATGTCCTGCACATGGCTGCTTAGCCTCACTTCCGTATATTGGGCCTTCCGTTCACCATAGGCTGTTCTTCCGGAAACCAGAAGTATGCAGTCTGCAGATGACATCCACACAGTGAGCTTTCGATTCGGACTTTCCATGTAATGGATTTGCTATCCAAGCAATATTCCATTTCGTGCCACTAGGACACTTTTCCACCTTTTATGAAGCCCACACAGTGGGCTTTTGATTCGGACTTTCCACGTAATGGATTTGCTATCCAAGCAATATTCCATTTCATGCCACTAGGACACTTTTCCACCTTTTATGAAGCCCACACAATGGGCTTTTGATTCGGACTTTCCACGTAATGGATTTGCTATCCAAGCAATATTCCATTTCGTGCCACTAGGACACTTTTCCACCTTTTATGAAGCCCACACAGTGAGCTTTCGATTTGGACTTTCCACATAATGGATTTGCTATCCAAGCAATATTCCATTTCATGCCTCTGGGTCTTCATGCACCTTTAAATGTCAACCTGTATATAGTTAAAGTAAGCTGCGGTCAACTTGAGCTTGTTGATATCTCCATAGAGCTTGTCCTCAAATGAAGCAGGTGTGGGCCAAAATATCTTTCTCTGTTCTGCATACGTTGGGCAATCCTGCAGCAAATGTTTTGCTGTCATTTTTCCAGTTCTACAATTACATTCATCGGTATCTCCTATCTTTAGTTTATTGAACAAGTGGTATTTCAGCCTGTTATGTCCTGTGCGGAGTCTGAAGATTGCTACTTGTTCTCTTCGGTCGAGTTTGTAATATGCATCATCCTTCTGATGGCCTGGATGCTCTGATTCCCATTTGGTTCTATAAGTGCTTTTTATCAACCTCTTTGCCTCATTATAGGTTATGTCTATGTCAGGCTGTGGTAGTCGTCCGCCCTCTTTTGCCAGTCTGTCAGCCTCTTCGTTTCCAGGTATACTGCAATGTGATGGGATCCACTGTATTACAACTTTTTTGGATTTCTGGCATAGACCATGGAGTGCTGCTCTTAGGTCAGTTAGTTCTGTGCTGTTATTTCTCTTCAGTATTGAGACAGCTGACTTTGCATCTGTGAAGATAGCTATTTGCTTCTCTTTATTTTCCTCCATCAGGAGCATTTCTGCTGCAGTTTTCAGAGCCTCTACCTCTGCTTTGAAGTTACTTGAAAATTTTCCAGTTGCCATTGAATGTGTTTTTTTCACTCCATTTTTTAAATTTAGGAGAACTGCTCCTCCTCCATTCTCTATTGAATTTTTGGCTGATCCATCTGTATATGCATGGGTCCAATTCCTGCTTGGGTAATGTTCTTTTATGTAGTTTAGGGTTATTTCTCTTCTTTCGGTTTCATGCTGAGTGTTCTTTTTCTCAATACCAGGAATGTTTTCTATCATCTCAGGCAGTTGCTGCTGTCGCCAAGCTGGGAACTTGTGTGCATTGTGTATGGGCTTGACTGTTGATATGTTAAGAATAGGATCTGCCCTAATCCTTCGTTTTGCAGTTTCTACAAAGTTGCTACGCTTCAGTCTTCCCTTTCCAAAACTATTAAATCTGTTGTACATAGGGTGGTCTGTCAATCTTCTAAATTTTTCTGCTTGTTGCTGGGCTCTGCTATCTCTTCTATCCTGCATTGGTTGTAAACAAGTGATCTTTTCTAGTTCATTAATAGGCGTTGTCTTCAGGCTTCCAGTTATGATTCGCATTCCTTGGTTTTGGACTCTACTTATTTTGTTAAAGTTTGACTTAGCTGCTGTTGCCCAAGCTGCAATGCCATATTCCAGTACTGGCCTCACCCGTCCAGTATATAACTTCTTGAGAACTTTCTCATCTGCTCCCCACGTTGTACCAGCAAGCTTTTTCATGATTGCCATTCTCTGCCTTGCTCTTGTTCGATTTTTCTCAACCTGTGTCTTCCATGTCAGGCGACGATCAAAGGTGACTCCTAGATAGTTTGGATTTTCTTCATGGCGCAATATTTTTCCATTCAATACCAGCTTAGGTTGCTGAGGTTTATTTGAGAGGGAGAACACTGTGCATGTTGTTTTCTCCTCACTTATCTTCACTAGCCATGATTTTGACCAGTCCTCTAGCGCTAATAAGGCTTGCTGTATTCTGCTGTTAGCTGTGCTAATATATTCTTCAGATGTCCATATGGCTAGGTCATCTGCAAAGGAGGATGTGTGTACTCTGGCTGGAAAATTTTCTGTGATGTCATTTATATATGCTAGGAATAATGTTGGTGAAAGAACTCCTCCTTGGGGGACACCTTGCTCCAGCAGCATCATTTTGCTTGTTTGTCCTTGTACTTTTGTCCTGGCAGTTCTGTTCTCAAGGCAGTGGCTGATCCATTTATACATTTTTCCACAAACATGCATGTTTTGCAGTTTTAATTTCAGTCCTTCCTTCCATACTTTATCAAATGCTTTTTCTAAATCTATCCAGACTGCTAGTGTGTGCTTTTTCTCTTGGAAGGCATCCTCTATTTCCTGAGCTATATAGGTTATTTGATCTTCAGTGGATCTGTACTTTCTGAATCCTGCTTGGTGTGGTGTTAAGAGTTTGTTTTCTTCCAGATGCCATGTTAGCCTGCCATTGATAATGCGTTCCATTAATTTTCCTACACAGCTAAGTAGACTGATAGGTCAATAGCCATTTGGTTCTTCCAGGTCTTTTCCTTTCTTTGGGATTGGTATTAGTATAGCTTCCTTCCATGCCTGTGGGACTATTCCTCTCTTCCAGCTGTTATTTAGGACTGCTAGTAGTTTCTTCTTTGCCTTGGTGCCTAGTCCTATTAGCATTTCATTTGTGATTCCATCCTTTCCTGGTGATTTCTTCTTTTTTAGGGTATTCATTGCCTGTTCCATTTCTTCCATTGTTAGATTTGCCATCATATATTCTGCTGCTGTCTCTGTATTTCTATGATGAATCTGTTTGTCTTTGATTGCTTTCTTCTGTTCAGTTGTAATATCAATGTGGTTTGCATTGGCATAGTGTTCCATTAGTGCATTTGCAGCCTTTTTTCCTGTAAGCAAGGCATTTCCTTGTTTAATTGTTATTTGTTTGTTTCTAGGTCCTTCATTGTTCATGGCTTTCACTAGTTTCCATAGTTTGTTTCCATCCCTGTCAAAATTCAGGTTTTCTGTTTTTTCCCTCCAACGATCTCTTGTTGTTTGATTTACTGTTCTTTTATATTTTGCTGAGATGGCTTTGAGAGAGGTATTCGCTTCAATTGTTTGTTCTCTCTCTGCTGTCTTCCTGGCATCTTCAACTTTGTCCTCCAAACTTTGTAGTTCTTCAGTCCAGTAAGGTTTGTAATTTTTCCTCGCTCCTCTTGGAATGGACTCAGTGGCTGCCTGTATTATTGCTCTGTTTAGACTTTCCACCATTTGCTTCATGTTGCCATATCGTGTATTTATGTTTTCACAATATTTGTCTGTTAGTGTGGCAAATCTGTCCCAATCTGCTCGTTTGTAATTCCAGCGGGGCAAGGGCTTTTGCTCCTGTGGAACATACTCCATATTCATTACAAGCTTGATTGGTCTGTGGTCACTACCTGCTAATTGGTCCAGCACATGGCGATCGATTTTGTGGAGGATGTCTCCTGTGCAGAAAGCTAAGTCTGGAGTAGAAGTGGTAATCCATCTTCTGGAGTAGAAGCTCGGTGTGTCATCCGCTTTGTTGAGTAGATGGAGATTTGAGTCTATTTCCCAGTCCTCCACTTCATCTCCTCTTTTGTCAGTATCTGGGTATCCCCATCTTTCTGAACGGCTATTAAAGTCTCCGACAATAATGCAATTTGTGTCAGTTATTTTCATGTTTGAGAGTGTAAGATCCTTATCTGCTGGGCTATAAAGATTGTAAATTCTTATTTTCACGTCCTTTATCATTATATCAACACCTATAATTTCTGTTTGGTTGTCAGAGATCACAGATACTTCGCTGCAAGGTATTGTATTTCGTGTAAGTATTAGAACTCCTCCTTTATGTCCTTCGCGGTCGAAACGTGTGGCCTGATATCCCCTGACTGAAAATTTGTGCTTGGCGTTGAGGTGTGTCTCTTGAATGCATGCCACATCTATTCTATCTTTATGAAGACGCTGTGTCAGGGATTCTTTCTTGTTATAAACTCCTTCGGCATTCCACTGTAGTATGTTGAGTGTCCTTGGTATTTGGTCAATAGCTCTTAACCTACTCCTCTGTGCCTTGACTCCACAGCACAGGGGAAGGTGACCACCAGTAGTCATGGGTGGACCCCCTCGAGGCAGGGGGCCCGGCACTATCACCGCCTGATGGGACTTCACGGGATTAGCACCATAACGATTAATTTTGATTTGTGACATCATGAATTAAGTTACGTTGCACTGCTTTGTCAAGCCTGTGGCTCAGTACATCCGATTTCGACAAGCATATTTTGGGGTGCTTTCCCTAGCCTTTGACTGTCCCCAGTCTACCTACAAGGCAGCAGGTTTGTGCGTCACTTCGTCTGGTCCCTCTCCCTTGACCTGTCCGACATGGGTGATCCTACCAGTAGCTGTGCTACCGTCGGCATAGCTCTTGGGGTCATTGGAACGCGGAAGCCCCTCTACCTCGTCAAGGTGGACGCACGGCAGAGGGGCAGTTTAACTTGATACCTTTACTTTAGTTTAACTTGATACTTTTACTTCAGTTTAACTTGATACCTTTACTTTAGTTTAACTTGATACATTTACTTCAGTTAACTTTACTTCAGTTTAACTTGATACCTTTACTTTAGTTTAACTTGATACCTTTACTTCAGTTTAACTTGATACCTTTATTTCATTTTAACTGGATACCTTTACTTTAGTTTAACTTTACTTTAGTTTAACTTGATACCTTTACTTTAGTTTAACTTGATACCTTTACTTTAGTTTAACTTGATACCTTTACTTTAGTTTAACTTGATACCTTTACTTTAGTTTAACTTGATACCTTTACTTTAGTTTAACTTGATACCTTTACTTTAGTTTAACTTGATACCTTTACTTCAGTTGCACTGGATGCCTGTATTTGTGTTTCAGTTTGATAATGTCTTTGTTTTAGGCTTTACTATCAGATACATGGCAAGGGAGTATCTGCCAAAACAACCACCAAGAGATCCTCCAGACACAATCCGAATCCTGACTGGATTGCCTTTCAGAACTTTCCTGATGCTACACCAGTTGATAGTGATGAGGACTGCGATGCTGTTGAAGATGAGGATGATGATGTTGATGAGAGTGCAGATGGAGGTGCGGTTGATAATAGTTGTGAGGATGGAATGGTGCAGCAGCATCTGGAGGTTGGTGGTTCTTGCCAAAGAAGTTCAGACCATCAAGATGGCCAGAGGAGTCTGAGCTCAAGGATATGTGTCGGGGAAATGGCTTTGACTCATAACATGCCGACCACCCAGAATAACCTACAAGGTTCAGAACCTGCCACAGACAGTGTGGCCACTCACAACATGGTACCTCATGACAGCCAACAGCTCAAGCTGAATGACATTGGCATCACATACTCAAATATGCCTCCCCATAATCCATTGTACACAGATGCCAGAGGACACAATCTGCCTGCTCAGACTGTGCCTGGATCCTCAGTTTGCGGTATACACCTTGGCAGGGACATTTTCAGCGTCCCACAGACTTGGGACAACTTTAACATACCACATCAACAACCCACAGCATCAGGCATCCAGCACCACCACAGTCTTGGCTTCCAAGACTTAAGCCATCAGAATTCATCGACCAACTACATGATCCTACCCAATTCTGGATACCACAACACCAGCAATCACTTTGTTCCTACACAGGAAAACATGGATCACCATGTCCAGCATCAAAATACAATCACTCATCCAGTATCCACAGTCGTGAACATTGCGGAATCAAACACAGGACACCAGTATTCTTCGTGGAACCAGGCCCGGTCTCAGTATCATGTAGATATGACTCATATACATTCTCAGCCCCAGGTTACAAGAACAGACCAACTAGTGTTGCCTGCACACACATCAAACCATGTTTCAACTACCAGAAAGATGCCTACTAAGAAAGCAGTGAAGAAAAAGAAGAAAACTCTCAAGGACTTGAATATGAAACATGTAACCAAACAATGGATGGATAAAAAGCCAAAGGTTGAAGCGGAGACTCAGAACTTAGCATCAGAAGTCTTGCAGGCAATTTTTCTTGCAGATGAAGCTGAAAAGTTAAAGGTCAGACTTCTGACATTTCTCACTGACCTTGAATCTAAATTGATGTCGAATCCAAAGTTATTTGTACCAGGTGTGAGAAACTTCTTGAATGCAGGTGAAAAGGCTGAAGACGATGTGCAGCTGGTTTCTTTCTTAAAGGACTTTGGCAAAACAGAACAAAGTATTATCAAAGACCTTGAAACAAAACAAAAGAAATCAAGAGAGAATCACAGCACCCAGACAAGGCTGTCTGGACCAGTTTTTAAGCTGGGAAAAGTTAAGTTAAAAAGTCGAAATGTCAAGTCAGGTAAACATAAGAACAAAGCAGCCAATATGAACCAAATATCACATTCTCAGGTTGTAAAAAAACAAAAGTCAAAATTAATAAAAAACTCTTCAGCCCTGTTAGGACAGACCTCGGAGTCTAGTGATAATGAAACTCTGGGGTCTTGTAAACCAAAGCAGAAAAATGAATGCAGTTTGAAGAAGACAACCGAAATGACTCAGAAACGCATTCAAAAACATATTTCTACAGACATGCTATCAGCCTGTGGCAAGCAGGTTAAGAAACCACTCACAAGGTCATTTAGAGAAAGACAGAAAAATTCTGCATGCAAACAAAATTACTGGGAAAAATGCAATACTAAAGAACAGGTAACTCTTGAAAAACAAAGTTTGCCCTGAGAGTTCTCCCAGCATGAACAAAGTGACTCTTGCCTCCACAGACCTTGCAAAAACACTTATTGTAAAATTCACTATCAGACATACTTCATAATCAACAGACAGATTTCATAAACAAGAAAAAAGTCTGTTACCTTCTTCCTGTGTCATGTATCTTCTACTCTGTGCTATAGATGAAAACAAGATATCGCAGTGTTGTACACTTTGAATATCTACATTGTGTTCATTTATCAAAATGGCTCCTCTTCCTTCCTATAATTTGGGGATCTTCGTTGTGAAGTGGCTAGTCTACCTGCATAGAGCTGTCAAATTCATGTGTTCCTTTTCTGTCTCTCATTCGGTTCACAGGTGCAATTTTTTTTTAGACCTCTGGGCATCGTCACTGGAGATATGAAGTTTGTGCTGTGTACGGTGCTTTCAGTAGGCCACTGTGCACAAAGAAGATTGAGCGTATGGGATAGAACATGGTGCAGGGAATGAAAGAAGAAGGGCATTGTGCAATAAACTCTCCACCCTCTTTTTCCCCCCTTTTAACCTTTAAGGAGGTAAATGAAGTAAGACATTGTGGTATGACGAATATTTCCCACATAAAACACTCAGTATTAAATAGACTATTTTCATTGCTCCTCTTCTGCCCTAGGCTGTAGTTAAAGTTAGTTGCATATCCTTTACATGATGTCGCAGTCAACCCCAGCATTCATTTTTTTACTTTTTGTGATTTCTTGGAACATTTATGTCCAGTAGGTTGCCATTGCTTTCTGAACAATTGGCACTCATACCATTGTATGAAAACCAACGCACAAGGTGACCTGCTGCCAAATCGCCCGCAGCTGTTTTGAACGTATGTATGCAGCATTACAAATTGCGTCTGCAACCCCTTCGCCACAAACATAGAAATGGGTCCATAAATGACTGACTATTGGCTGAATAAGCCCCAAGACATGGATTCGGCGACTTTTACCAAGAAGTAAATGGAAGGAGAGAACTAGATCGAAAATAACTGAATGCAATAGACTTAAATAACATTAGCAGGAGAGTGATACAATAGAAACATTAGCAGGAGAGGGATATGATAGAAACATTAGCTGGAGAGTGATACAGTAGAAACATTAGCTGGAGAGTGATACAGTACATTAGTAGGAGAGATACAGTAGAAACATTAGTAGGAGAGTGATACAGTAGAAACATTAGCTTGAGAGTGATACAGTAGAAACATTAGCTTGAGAGTGATACAGTAGAAACATTAGTAGGAGAGTGATACAGTAGAAACATTAGCAGGAGAGATACAGTAGAAACATTAGCTGGAGAGTGATACAGTGGAAACATTAGCTTGAGAGTGATACAGTAGAAACATTAGTAGGAGAGTGATACAGTAGAAACATTAGCAGGAGAGATACAGTAGAAACAGTAGGAGAGTGATACAGTAGAAACATTAGCTTGAGAGTGATACAGTAGAAACATTAGTAGGAGAGTGATACAGTAGAAACATTAGCTAGGAGAGGATACAGTAGAAACATTAGCTGGAGAGTGATACAGTAGAAACATTAGCTGGAGAGTGATACAGTAGAAACATTAGCTGGAGAGTGATACAGTAGAAACATTAGCTGGAGAGTGATACAGTAGAAACATTAGCTGGAGAGTGATACAGTAGAAACATTAGCTAGGAGAGTGATACAGTAGAAACATTAGCTAGGAGAGGATACAGTAGAAACATTAGCTAGGAGAGTGATACAGTAGAAACATTAGCTGGAGAGTGATACAGTAGAAACATTAGCTAGGAGAGTGATACAGTAGAAACATTAGCTAGGAGAGGATACAGTAGAAACATTAGCTGGAGAGTGATACAGTAGAAACATTAGCTGGAGAGGGATACAGTAGAAACATTAGCTAGGAGAGTGATACAGTAGAAACATTAGCTGGAGAGTGATACAGTAGAAACATTAGCTGGAGAGTGATACAGTAGAAACATTAGCTAGGAGAGGATACAGTAGAAACATTAGCTGGAGAGTGATACAGTAGAAACATTAGCTGGAGAGTGATACAGTAGAAACATTAGCTAGGAGAGGATACAGTAGAAACATTAGCTAGGAGAGTGATACAGTAGAAACATTAGCTGGAGAGTGATACAGTAGAAACATTAGCTAGGAGAGTGATACAGTAGAAACATTAGCTGGAGAGTGATACAGTAGAAACATTAGCGACACTGTGATCTGTGAGTTTCGTGTGAAATGCTTTTGAATCTGCCTGCGGTTTTTTGGAACGTGACTGCATGTTCGGGGTGATGGCAGATGGCTGTCCCAGAGTTGACCGGTTTTTGCCTTATGCAGAAATGCGTGGCTGCTGGGCTTCTGGTTGACTGCCACTGCCATCAGCGATGAACTGTATTTTCGTGGACTGTGTGGGTGAACATCTAGGAAACATTCAGATAGGAAAATGACTGCCGATTCCATCAGAGATGAACAGGGTGTTTCATGGGGGACTGGTGTGTTGACATTCTGGTGGCGGCATTATGCACAGTGTATCTGTGCGGGCTGTTGTTTGTCGAGACTCCTGTCTTTTACACTTTTCACATTGGGCAGTGGGGAGCATGTTGTGTGATATTCACTGGCACAGGAACGGAGCATAATGGGGACGACCCGTTGCTGTGAAGTTGGAACTGCGACTAACTAACTAACTAACTAACAGTAGAAACATTAGCAGGAGAGGATACAGTAGAAACATTAGCTGGAGAGTGATACAGTAGAAACATTAGCTGGAGAGGGATACAGTAGAAACATTAGCTGGAGAGTGATACAGTAGAAACATTAGCTGGAGAATGATACAGTAGAAACATTAGTAGGAGAGGGATACAGTAGAAACATTAGCTGGAGAGGGATACAGTAGAAACATTAGCTGGAGAGTGATACAGTAGAAACATTAGCTGGAGAATGATACAGTAGAAACATTAGCTGGAGAATGATACAGTAGAAACATTAGCTGGAGAATGATACAGTAGAAACATTAGCTGGAGAGGGATACAGTAGAAACATTAGCTGGAGAGTGATACAGTAGAAACATTAGCTGGAGAGGGATACAGTAGAAACATTAGCTGGAGAGGGATACAGTAGAAACATTAGCTGGAGAGTGATACAGTAGAAACATTAGCTGGAGAGTGATACAGTAGAAACATTAGCTGGAGAGTGATACAGTAGAAACATTAGCTGGAGAGTGATACAGTAGAAACATTAGCTGGAGAGTGATACAGTAGAAACATTAGCTGGAGAGTGATACAGTAGAAACATTAGCAGGAGAGTGATACAGTAGAAACATTAGCTGGAGAGTGATACAGTAGAAACATTAGCGACACTGTGATCTGTGAGTTTCGTGTGAAATGCTTTTGAATCTGCCTGCGGTTTTTTGGAACGTGACTGCATGTTCGGGGTGATGGCAGATGGCTGTCCCAGAGTTGACCGGTTTTTGCCTTATGCAGAAATGCGTGGCTGCTGGGCTTCTGGTTGACTGCCACTGCCATCAGCGATGAACTGTATTTTCGTGGACTGTGTGGGTGAACATCTAGGAAACATTCAGATAGGAAAATGACTGCCGATTCCATCAGAGATGAACAGGGTGTTTCATGGGGGACTGGTGTGTTGACATTCTGGTGGCGGCATTATGCACAGTGTATCTGTGCGGGCTGTTGTTTGTCGAGACTCCTGTCTTTTACACTTTTCACATTGGGCAGTGGGGAGCATGTTGTGTGATATTCACTGGCACAGGAACGGAGCATAATGGGGACGACCCGTTGCTGTGAAGTTGGAACTGCGACTAACTAACTAACTAACTAACAGTAGAAACATTAGCAGGAGAGATACAGTAGAAACATTAGCTGGAGAGTGATACAGTAGAAATATTAGCTGGAGAGGGATACAGTAGAAACATTAGCTGGAGAGTGATACAGTAAAAACATTAGCTGGAGAATGATACAGTAGAAACATTAGTAGGAGAGGGATACAGTAGAAACACTAGCTGGAGAGGGATACAATAGAAACATTAGCTGGAGAGTGATACAGTAGAAACATTAGCTGGAGAATGATACAGTAGAAACATTAGCTGGAGAATGATACAGTAGAAACATTAGCTGGAGAATGATACAGTAGAAACATTAGCTGGAGAGGGATACAATAGAAACATTAGCTGGAGAGTGATACAGTAGAAACATTAGCTGGAGAGGGATACAGTAGAAACATTAGCTGGAGAGGGATACAATAGAAACATTAGCTGGAGAGTGATACAGTAGAAACATTAGCTGGAGAATGATACAGTAGAAACATTAGCTGGAGAATGATACAGTAGAAACATTAGCTGGAGAGTGATACAGTAGAAACATTAGCTGGAGAGTGATACAGTAGAAACATTAGTAGGAGAGTGATACAGTAGAAACATTAGCTGGAGAATGATACAGTAGAAACATTAGTAGGAGAGGGATACAGTAGAAACATTAGCTGGAGAGGGATACAGTAGAAACATTAGCTGGAGAATGATACAGTAGAAACATTAGCTGGAGAATGATACAGTAGAAACATTAGCTGGAGAATGATACAGTAGAAACATTAGCTGGAGAATGATACAGTAGAAACATTAGCTGGAGAGAGGGATACAGTAGAACCATTAGCTGGAGAGTAATACAGTATACATTAGTAGGAGAGGGATACAGTAGAAACATTAGCTGGAGAGTGATACAGTAGAAACATTAGCTGGAGAATGATACAGTAGAAACATTAGTAGGAGAGGGATACAGTAGAAACATTAGCTGGAGAATGATACAGTAGAAACATTAGCTGGAGAATGATACAGTAGAAACATTAGTAGGATAGGGATACAGTAGAAACATTAGCAGGAGAGTGATACAGTAGAAACATTAGCTGGAGAGTGATACAGTAGAAACATTAGCTGGAGAATGATACAGTAGAAACATTAGTAGGAGAGATACAGTAGAAACATTAGCTGGAGAGGGTTACAATAGAAACAGATTGTGCCTGTAGCATAGCCTTGTAGGATAAGAAGAACAAATGTTATACTGTGTTTTTAAAGTGCAATATGGTTTTTTTTTTTTTTTTCCAGATGAGAATAGTATATTTTTCATGATTTAAATTGTAAATTTATGCAAACATGAACAGAATACAGAAGTGTTTTATAGTCCAGTGGTTCCCTGTCAATGTTTTCTGTCTGCCTGACTCTTGGTGAAAAGTTGCTTACAACACAGTAGATGTTGTGTGTGGATAAGAAATCAAAATAATACAGAATAGTAATGATGAAATGACATGAAAACAATCTCACTGCTGGCATAGAGTAGTAATGATGAAATGACATGGCAACAAACTCTCTGCTGGTCTGCAACACAAACATTTTAATGAAATACTGACAAAGAAGCAGCTTCTAACACTAAAATATACAACAAGAACACAAATACTGCTGACTAACACTGAAGCTGGATCTCTGGGAGTCTTTGTGACGATGTGATTAATAAAAAAAAAAAAAAAAAAGCTTCATTTGTTAAAACTGGATTCCACAGACTATTTCCATGGCAGACTAAAATAAACGGGCTTCATAATTTTTGGGTTGTAGCATTACCAGCTTTCTTGTTAGAGCCATCTCTAAGGCTCTCAAAAATCAAGCCCAGTCAGAAAGAATCAGAACTTGCTTGTCAGCACTTCAGCAGGAGAAACCATTGGTATAATATACTTTTATGGTTATTATTACTCAACATGATTACAGAAGCACTGTTGGCACACTCAGGGCAAACTCAAACATGCTTAGTCTCCATGACAAGTCAATGTCCCCTGTTCACTCATTGGACATATGGTGCTGGGCCAATATATGTAAAGACCAACTGGTACTGAGGGTGGGGTGGCCAATTATCATGCCGGCCACCTTTATTTCGCCGGAAATTTCCTGGTACCCACTTTAGGGTGGATTTATCCGGAAGTCAAGGTCAATGTTAAAAATCAGCCTCAATTTTAGTAGCCAATATCAAATGGTGAGGTACTAAAATGTCCCCACAGCACACTGGTTGTGTATGCACTTGTATTATCCACTTCTGTAGTATTGTTTAACAATCAACTCCCGCAGCCTTAGGGCAACTATTACATCAACAACAGCCTTGTCAATGTTTACAAGGTGGCCATGCATTCTGTTCAGCATTTCAGCCAAACACAATCTCTATCAGTGCTGCAAACCTCTTCCCCAACAAGACTTGATCTACTGATGCTCATGAAAGCTGGGCAGGTTTCCTCTATTTCACTCATGTGTGCTGAGGCATGTCATGAGAATAGAGGCATTAGAGAACATCATGACAACTGGAAAGATCGAGGGGAAGAGAGGCAGACCAAGAGAAATGATGCTGGACGGATTGAGACGGTGGCATGGAGGAATATCATTGGTAGAGTTGATCCAGAACACCAAAGACCAAGATCCGTGGAGAGACATGAACGCCTACGCCAGCTGTCAGGGCACCTGACGATGATGATGTTCTGAGTCTACACGGAGTGTAGGCTACAAGACCCAACATCTATGCTTTAACGTGCACACGAGAAGGATCACACTCATCTCATGTACATCTTGGTTAAATACTTCATGACAGTTTGTGAATACACTGAAATATTCCCCTGAAATATACTCAAGTATTCAATGAAGTGTCCCATTTCTGTTCTAAAACATCTGACGTCTTCTAAAAATGTGTCTCATAATTTCAAAGTGTCTTAAATCTAAAGTGTCTCAAACTCTACTGGCACAGAAGTACAAATGAATACTCTAATGTTGTTGACATTGTCTTGAAATATCCAGAGTTGACTAGTACAATTGCCTACAACGTACACAAACACACTTACAAAAAGCTCTCATTGCCACATTACACAAGTTTTCAGTTGTCATGATACGATACAACTATGATCAAGTGATTCTGCCGCACCATTGTAGTCCTCATTCTGTGTCAGCACCAGTTCATGAACATTCGTAGAACTTTAGTCAAACCTGTCCTAGCATTATGAACATATCTGACCAAGAACTTTAGTCAAGCCTGTCCTAGCATTATGAACATATCTGACCAAGAACTTTAGTCAAACCTGACCCAGCAGTATGGTCAAGTTTGACACAGCACTTTTTCCAAGTCAAGCAAAACACTGGTCAAGTTCAACCAAGTACTTTAGTCAAGTATAGTATATGCTGCAGTCATGTCTGGCATAACATGATCACGACTTAACACTTTGGCATGACAGAGAACACTATGGCAATGTTTGACAAAGCAGTCTAGTCAAGTCTGATATACACTGTGCTCAAATGTGTCAAAACTAAGGTTAAAATCAACACAGCACAACACTGTAGACTAGACTGACAAACTCACTTTGCTCACATTCACCAAGTGAGAACTAGCATCAGAACTGTGACAACCAAATCTAATGAAGCCAATGATAATGTAATCCAAGATAAACCATTGCACAATCCGTAAAGTCAATATAATCTAATTACACCAATTTACATGAGAAAACCTTAAATATTCGTAAACAAAAGCTATCCCCCACATTTGATTTCCAATATACAGCACTTGTCCACACATTTTATTATATGGTATTTAAGCACACATTTCATTGCCCACACATTTTATCAGACAACACTTAACCACATATTTTATTATGCACATGATAGTTACATGTCTAAGAATTTGTGTAGAACATGGACGGGTACAATACCCCATTTTTGAGTTGTGGATTTCTGTGGTTATTGTCTGGCCAATGTCTGGGTTAACTAAACACAGAATTTCTAATTCTAGATTAAGTTTGACATCTCTGTGAGAATGTTGCCTGTAGTAAAAATTAAAACCGTAAACTGATTAAATAAATTGAACACAGACAATTAACAATTTTTGAGCACGTTATGAGGAGGAATAAACTAGAAAATGTAGTGACAACTGGCAAAATTGATGGGGAAAGAGCAAAGGGAAGGCAGAGAGATAAATACCTGGATTGCTTGTCCACATGACGTAACCAGGAGGAGAACCAGACCTGGTCCAAGACCCTGGTGAACATTTGAGATGATGAATCAAACTGCCCACGCTTATCAATGCGGAACATGTCGCTTAAAAAAAGTTGCTTAAAAGTCAACTTCATTGTGCTGGGTTTTTATCCCATATGGCTCAGTCTCTTTTCGCAGCACGGAAAGCATTGCACAAAGCACGAACTCCGTAACTCCAGCGACGACCCACAGGAGTCTCAGAAACAATTCACCAGTGAACCAAAGGATGCGGCCCGGAATCGAACCCACAACCTTTGAAGCCCGAGTCAAACAGCTTAACCAATTCGCCACGGAGACTCCCTTGTTTCGAATGCGGAACATGATGATGATGATGAATTAAAAATTGTTAAGGCTACATAAACAGAACAAAAAATTATCTTTCTATGAAAATAACACTTCATATTTAGAGTATACAAAATATCGTTGTTGAAATGCACAAAAAGAACCAAAGAACCAATCCTGTCAAAAGTTAAACCTTGAAAACTTTACTTTGCAGGGCTGTTTTTTAAAAACTCGACACGACTCCTTGTCAAAATGAGGATTTCTTGAAAGCCGGTGATGAAGAGGCAGCCAACAGAAATCCTATAATATCAAAGAAGGGGCAGGCTACAGTACTGCCTCTATTTCTGAAGATAGGGAACAGTGAAAGACCTACAATGCTTCTGGACACCCTGACAATGCCAACAGCCGTGGACCAGCACTGTGCTCTGGCAGGGCTCAGGTGACCTGATTGTCAATGCAACAGATTCAAGAGTCGGGAGCTCAAATTTTCCATGAACCTACTAACCAACCAACTAAGCAAACACATAGACTGATTGATTAACTGGACCTGGTCAATCAATGCCTTAAAAGACTGATAAGTACATTTCAAATACATAAGCCTGGTATATGAACAATGAGAAGGAGAACTTTCTTATTATCCAATAAACTACATCGCAGGCACCCATCCTTGGTGCAATGAAGAATGACACAGTATGTCTTGTAACCAAGGAAACACAGAATTCACAAAACCTAGTCTGCGTTTCATGGTTTGGTGATAAATATCAAGCTAGCTTTACAAAAAACAGTTACACACAATCCACAAAGTACAGAAAAACAAAAACATACAGATTAGAGTAGATAATGAAATATCTATGGAAGAGATAATGGCAGCAAGTTTCAGTAATACACAGAGAACACAATACCAGGTTAACCTAATATACACAATGTTGTGGCAGTGGTTGTGTAAATGAAAAAAAACAGGGAAAAAAAACCATGTTCCAGGTGTAAGGTGAATGACACAAACATAATTATATGCATGTTTATGTTCAGTAGTTTGCCATTGCTTTCTGAATGACCAGCACTCATACCTCAGACATCTGGCATAATCAGGACAAGAACACACAATCCAAGACTGGTGACTGTGAGATGGCAAACCATGACTGCCCCGCTTATCAGCCCGGCACATGAAGAAGGTGATGATAGTGACTGTATTTTTCCCTGATTGTATCTTCGCTGGCTGTTGAATGAGGGGACGGAGCACATATGGGAATGTCCTGAGTGCAGTGATGTCGGTTCTCAACTCCACTCAACCCTGATTGTATTACAGGGAAAAACTTGGCTGACAATGAAATGCCTTTAGCTTGTCCAGGAAACATGACCAATCTAGGTCTGTTGCTATGCGCAGTTTGTCAAGTCTTACAGAGTAAACAACTCAAATCAACGGGGTTGAAAAACAAACTGAGCAGGCTCTGCACAAATGAGACTTTCACAACTGCAGCAAGATCACACAAGAGAGAGAGAAGATACAAAAGACTTCTGATAGATCATCAAAAGTAAAGAATAAAAATAAAACATTCCACACTGACAAATATGATGGAGAGCAAAATAGAGATGGCAAGAAAATTTTTGTGCTCGTATAGACAGACTTCCTGGCCATGTACCTATCCTGAATGAAGTGAGACTGAAACTGTCTGCATCTCTTTTAACATTGTAAACATTTATGATGTAAGTATTTTAGGGCAGGTTCTCAAAATGGATTCTGTTAAACAGAAACAGATCATGTTGTGCTCCCTTCACAAATATAATGATAGGTTTTTAGTACGTAGACAATGGGCATACATCTCTTCACAAATGTAATAATCTGATTTATTTTGTGATCAACACTTGTCATAGTCTCTTGACAAATGTAATGGTGGCTTTTTACTACATATATGCTGGGTAGAGCTCTCTTCACAAATGTAATGATGAGTTTTTACTACATATACAATGGGCATAGCTCTCATCACAAATATAATAATCTGGTTATTTTAGAACTGAGTACACCAACACTTGTCACAGCGAACTTCACAAATGTAATGACGGATTTATGTAGTACACATACACAGCATAGCTTTCTTCACAAATATAACCACTTTATCCCCTGCATATAACCGTCTTGAGTCCCCTTCACAAATTAACGACAGCATTTATTCAGTGAATGCAGAAACCTTCACACATAATGAATATCATATATTCAAACCAAGGTTCAATAAATACATGAGAAAAGTTAATCTCCAAACAATGGTTCCATGTCTTACAAATAGTAGAAAAACAAAACAAAAAACACCACCATAACAAGACAATGTCATGGCCCATCCGGGATGTACAAGAATGCTGAGCTCAGATCTTGTTTGTGCAGATTATCATCATAATTTACATGTAGAAACAAGAATATGAATTTCTGGCAATTATACAGAAGGGAGACAAAATAATGCTTGTGTAATTTAATGGGTAAAACAACAGAGAGACAGCCGTTCACAATTTAGAAAAGACGTACCAGGTAAATACATAAATAATTTCATATTAAATCGTAGCTGTCGCTAAAAAAAAAAAAGTAAATGTAACTAATAATTAAAAACAATAGAAGATAAAAAAAAAACAATATAGCAACAAAAAACGGCAATTAAAAGTAACACAGAAAATGTTACACAACTTTTAAAAAAAAACATGTTAGATGAATATGTAAACATTCTCTGATGACTTCAATAATATAACTGATAATTAAAAATAGCAGAGTGATTATAAGACAAACAAAAAAACATACACAAACATTAGACATATTTACAGTCTCAAATCAATTTATTAACGTAAACAATTAGACATGTATTAATAATAATCATAACAAAAAGAAATGCATTTTAACATAATAACAAAATACATCCTGGCTGAAAGTACTTTCTGATAAAACAGGTAACAGACAACAACAGAAGAACATACAGCCCCAATGATAATCTTCCAGGGCCCTGCAGACAGGCACAGGTTCTCCTGCACTGAACTACCTAGTCTGTGAAGCATCCCATCAAATGAAGAACATTCTGTGAAAGTGATCTGTGTCTGGTCAGAAAACAAGTTTTTATAATGTTATGTTTACTTAAGACACTGCTTGTCCGCCCGACAGGTCGTGGGTGCAATCCACATTGGGGCAAATTCAGATTTTTAAACTGGACTAGGCTTCCAGATTGACCGACCCTAATATGGGTACAATGGGTGAGAGATCAAAGTGTCTGCCTCAGATGGTGCAAGGTTGAAACTTAGCTAAGGGCTGGGAATATTTCCAAGAAACACTGATCAATTCTTCCATTATGAACAACTCAAGCTGAAAGGGTGCTAACAACAAATCCTGTACAAGTAGGTTCACGGACAACCTATACAACCGGTTCACAGACAACCTATTTTACATAACGTGACCTAGGACAAGATTTCTGTGCAGCCATGACCTCTGTTAAGGGAATCGTCATAGCATAGCGGCCAGACGCTCGCCTGCTGACCTGGTGGTCACAGCTGTTTGTTTTGCGCTCGCTTCCTGTGAACTCAAGCGTAGTCCATAAACACTTCTATAGTGCTGGACTGATTTTTGCATGTGGATTAGCTTTCCCTATTAACAGTGTCCCATGGGACGCAGAGGTGTTTCCAAGGCGCCAGGGCCAGGTTCTATACTGGCCAAGACCTACTAACACGTCCTAGTCGTGCGTCCTGGGCAACGGGTCCCTTCGGGGTCCTGGTTAATGTAGTAGAATCGCTGATTCTTCCGAAGTCGGAGAGTATCTGCCTGCATGGCGAGGAACCACCAGTCTGCACACCAATAAGCCATGGGACACCGGATACTCAGTTCGGTATGACATCACACTGATGTTGGACAACAGGATGTCTTCATCCAACATACAGGACTTCACGCTGGAGTTCACAGCCAGCGAACGCAAGCAAGCAGCAGTGTCCCTCACCATCAGGTAAACCTACTCTGACTTTAGAGGTGCTTGTAATTTACGCCCTCAAGTCAAGGACGACAGGTCAACATTTTAGTCCAAATGTCTGGTGTAGAGGTTGAACTCCTTACCTCGGCATCAGCATTAGGGTGTTTAAGAACATGTGTTCTTATCCATTCGGCCATACTGACCTACAGTCATGGGTTTATTTGCATTGAAGTGAATTTTTTTTAATTGACCTGGGCTTCCAGGTGGATCCAGCTTACAATGTGTAACAGGAAATGTCTTGGGGGTCAAGGCGGCCGGTGTGATACTGAACATATCACCTCAGGAATGTTGATTGGTCTACCAAAATGTGGGCCCAGCACCATATGCCCAGTGTGGCTAAAGGTGTGGGAAAGCGACCTTTACTTCAGTTACTGACTATGATTGTGACCCATTCCTGACAAAACAGAAACTACATCAAAGACAATGTATTTGTATAACATTTAGATGTGGATTCTGCAGTATTGATGTATATGCAGCGACATTTGCCAGGCAATAAATTATGCAATTTGCCGTTTGTATCGTCATGATTATATTTGCTTGTGTGACTGAAGCAGTTCAATTTTTATAGATAACATGCCTCAAACATGTTGACAGTTGTACAAGTGCACGGCAGGAGAAAGACATCCAGAGTCATGATCTGGGTGGGCCTGCCCCAAATGAGTGTAAGAAAGGTAAAGGCTGAAACATTCCAGGGAGGGGGACTACTTCTGAGGATCAGAAGCCTCCTGTCATGCTTGCTCCACAGCGGAATTTTTATCACTCACTAAAAGCATATTCAACACTTTTTATCACTCACTATAAGCAGATTCAACACTTGAAATAGATTCACACAGGAATCTATAACACCAGCAATGTAACCAACTGCTCTTAATGAAACCTAAGCTAACCAGACGAAGGAACAATATCGTTCAGGTAATCCATTAGATTTGCCATGTACTTCTGGAATCCATCAAGGAGGTAGTAACACAATAACCTACCTAGCATATTCTCAGAGGCAAAAGAGGTAGGTAAACATGGGGATGATAACCTCATTCTATAGAAAACCTTCGCTGCAAAGTCCAACTAATCATGAGCAAATCTTCAGACAATAGGAGGAAAATAAGTCAGCTTATTCCGGTGAAAGGGAGCTCTTTCCACTGAAGAAAGATGTAATGCAGCAAAAGTCAAAAATAATCTGTACCGCTAACTCATCTTCTTTGACCTAAGGATTCCAGTGAAACAAGACATGCGGAAATGATGATAGCACAGGAACAGGAGACCTTGAGAGAAAACCTGTTGAAGATTAAGAGCCACCTGATGATGGTCTTAAGCAACTTGCCATATCTGTCATGGGCTTATATATCGCCAAAATGCTGTCACTGCATCATAAAACAACATGTTGGCTACCATATTAACAACTGTTTGAGTTACAACTGTGACACAGCCCTACTTCCCATTTCCTGCCATCTGTGTGTGTTTGGCCCAAACCTACTATTCGTTTCACACAGAACCTGTTAACAGTTTAGTTTAGTCGATGGATTACCATCACGGCACACGGGTATAACCCATAAGTGCTCCGTTCTACTCGTAACCCAAGCCTGAGTCCGGAGAATCTCAGCTCAGAGCACAAACTCCGTAGTACCGACGAGGATCCTGAAATACTGTTAACAGTATGCTCAAATACAAGGCAGACATGGCTGAAAGGTTAAGATGTCTGCCTCAGACTAGAAGGTATGATTCCAAAATCAGGCCTAGAGTTTCCCCAAGACCCACGGTCATCTAATGATATTCCACACATCCCCCTGATAGCTTGGGTAGTGAGATCAGATACCTATCCTTTTCAGATAAGGACAAAAAATATGAGGTCCCGTGTGCAAGTTAAAACTCCCCCTGATATCTTGGGTAGTGAGATCAGATACCTATCCTTTTCAGATAAGAACACAAAATATGAGGTCCCATGTGCAAGTTAAAAATCCCACAGCAGCTGACAATCACAAAGAGAAGGTTATACAACTATTGCCATGGCAAATTTGTTAGGAACTGAAAGCCTACCCACAGGTAGAGCCCATAACCTTGGATGGAATCTGTCTAGAGGATGTAAACTTGACACAAATACATGCTGAAGTCAAACACACTGACCTTTCTGGTGCATTACTAGGTGTGACTTACTCCCCCTCAAAAATGAAAAAATGAATGAACAAGAAGATGAAGTATGATTGTATAATAGCGGCATTACACATTCATGCCATGTCTGCATTCAACCAATGATACATTTCAATGTGATTTTTTTTAAAGATCAAACAAACATTTTAAGAATGTTCCTACACAACAACAACATATTTCAGTTTTCCCCAAAATATCAAGTGCATATTTCCCTACAATCAATCGCATAATTCAGTATTTCCCAAAACATCAACCACAGATTTCAGCATAGCCTTATATATATCAATGATATAAGTCAGCATTTCATTGCACGCAAATGGTATAATTCAGCATTTATATATTCATCAATTCAGCATTCTCTAATGCAACAACCACATATTTTCTCTACATACTAACAATACGTGTAGCTACTTCCCTACACACAGAGAGCAAAAAATGTAATACTTGAGCATTACAGCTCAGTCCTCCACTCCATAATCTACAATGTAACTGAAGGAGAAGGGAATAAACATGTGCCCACTGCCTTCATAAAACTTGGACTGGAACTCAACCCTGAAAATAAAAACATAAATTTAACAAAAATTACAATTGTTTTATTTCTTTGGTTTCACCACAGATGATGGCTACATGTTACTGACATAAATGTTAATTGAGTTAATCAAAGTAGACAGACATGGTAAATGGCTTTATCAAAGTAGACAGATATGTTAATTGTTTTATCAAAATTGACAGAAGTGTTATTTAATATTATTGTAGTTGACAGATATGTTGGTAGATATCATCAAAGTTTACTAATATGTTATTTGATTTAATCAATGTTGATAGGTAATATAATCATCTACATAGATGGTTCTGTGCTAAGAGGCAAACAAAATGCCATTAGCGAAGGCTAATGGACATTGTGTAGTGCAGGAGAGCTTGGCATATGATACCACAACATCTGAGAATGGAGGCAGTCTCTGAAACATTCTGCTGGCTGGAGGAGAAACAGCACACACATGTAACAGACTCAAGGGTGAGAAGGGTGAAGACAGGTATCCTTTGTGCAGAGTGGCATGCTTCACTTAAAAATTCAAAGATAGGGAGCAACTGCTGGATCTTTTCCCCAGGGCATGCTAGTGTGCCTGAACGAGAAATCGCTAATTGTGAACCGCGTCCGTGACATCTTCGCCAATCCCAATGTTTACTCTCCCACTCACATGGGCGCCTCTCCATCCCCAACCCCTTCCCGCTTATTCTCCCGCCCATTAGCTTAGCCAATACCTGAGCTTCTGACGGTACTGACCTTTGACCATACTTCCGGTTCGTACAATCCACTGATAGTCGTCTAACAGACGATTTTTATGTTTCATCTTCAACAACTAGTGAAGAGTCCCAATACTCATGGTATCAGTTGCAATCAGAGTATGTGTCCGTCTGGATTTTCCTTGAAGTACTGAGTGTCGGCCAGATCCTCTGGTCACTCCCTGTAGCAATTTAAACAATTTTTAGGTTCTCCCTAAACAACCATATTGTGAAAACAGACATGCCGGCAGTAAGAATGGATGGGAGCATTTTGAGTAGAACCCAGTCAATGACATATCTTGGCCCTTAGGCTTGATCGTAGCCTGTCCTTCAGAGATCATGTCGATTATGTCATAACGAAAGCTCGAAAAGGTTTGTCAGCAATGAGAGCCATGGCGACTGCCAATATCGAGCAAAGACTGCTAATACTTCTGTTCCAAGGACTTGTGCTTTCATGCATCGAGTATGCCCTGGCCATCCTCACTGTCAGCCCTACACAGATTGGAAGACTTGAAAAGGTACAAAACGAAGCCATGCGCATCATTTTGGGCTGCACGAGAGACACCAGCTGTGTAGCAATGAGATACCTCCTTGACTTCCCGACAATGGAACACAGGATCAAGATCTGGAGAGCTCGTGCATACTTAAAAATAAGTGCAGATGAGCAACACCCTCTGCATGACGCTATATTCAGAGAAAAGGGTGACAGGCTAAAGAGGGGCAAGTCATGGATGGGTCGGGCGGAAGATGTCGTCAGACAGGTCTGCAGTCTTACAAGTATCAACCCCGGCAAGGAATGGGTGCCGGGGCCTCCAGCTTTTAAGTGCACTTTCTCCTGCATTATCACACTCGACAGACGGTGCAGAGAGCAGAACCCTGCCGCCGTCAATGCTGAGGTTAACGCGCTCATCTATGAACACTCAGATAGCCGCGAAGTGCTCATCTATACAGATGGATCTGTTGTAAAGCAGCAGAGAAGTGCGTGGGCATTTACAGCCCGTTCAGCGGGCCGAACCGTTCAAGAATCCAGTGGTGCCCACTCTATGACCACGAGCAGCATGACGATGGAGGTGATGGCAGTTACACAGGCTTTCATATGGCTGGAATCACAGCATTATACCAACATGTGTGTACTAAGTGATTCAATGAGCATGATTCAGAAGGTCAAAACTGGATCTGTACGTAGACAGTGGACTGAGTCGCTGTGGAAGTCTGTTGTCCGTAAAGTCACCTTCATCTTCGTCCCGGGACATGCAGGAGGGAAATGAACAAGCTGATAAACTGGCTGGCTCTGCACCCCCTGTAGATGGCCAGCCCATGGATCGTGCCGATGTTATTAACGTCCTCAAAGATATGGCGAGAGCAGAGGACTTTGACGTCAGTGATTCCACATCGCTGTCCAGGATGAAAGACTTGGGAGTAAGAATCGGCACAGCCAGATGCGAGAGGTACATCGGGAAAACAAAGCGCCTCGTCAACCAACACAGAACTGGCACTATTAGCCACCGGACGCTGATGCATATGCTGGGGGGAGGATCTGAGCACCTATGGACATGTCCGGAGTGCAATGAAGATACCCCAACTGATAACTGAACTGATAACAGTCGTCTAACGCGCATCAGTCGCTCCCAGCTAGGATACATATTCAGATAAGTACCCTTAATATTGTCATATAGTGCGTTTTATGTAGTTTTGTGTCGGTTTGTGTTTGTTCTGTGCTGACAAAGGCTTTGGCCGCAACGTCCAATTTGTTTCTTGTAATCGTGTTTCAGTAAAGCTCACAATCTACTTCTCGTTTTTTGGTGATTCATTCAATGGGAAACAAATTGAATGGATCTTCACCACTGGGTGCGGTACTGATGCACAATAAGACAGATGTGGTCAGAACCCTTTGGTATCATGTGTATAGTGTAGAAGAACAGATACACCATCACTGCCTGGAGAGAATGGTGCTGCAGGGTGTGACCAGAGGGTCTGGCCGACACTCAGTACATCAAGGAAAGTCCAGACGACACATACTCTGATTGCAACTGGTACCATGAGTTTTGGGACTCTTAACTAGTTGTTGAAGATGAAGCACATATATAAGAATGTTCAGAGTGCTGTAATGTCAGTTCTTGACTCAATTAAACTCTTCATGATCTTCAGATATCAACCTGAATATATTTAAAGAAACTAGCAGCCAACTTGATTTTGTTGACATCTCCAAAGAGTTGGCCCTAGAATAGAACTGGTGTAGGCAAAAGTATTTCCTCTGTTCTGCATAAATTCGACACTCTTGCACTAAACGTTTAGCCATCATTTTACTACTTCCCATTACATTCACCAGTAGTTCCTATCCTTAGTTTTTGAACAAGTGTATCTTTGTTACGTCTTGTCTGAAGTCTACTACTTGTTGTACTCTTCTCTGCAGTTGATAGTATGCATCATGTCTCTAATGGTCTGCATTAGAAGCCCTGATTTCCACTTAGTTCTGTAGTTGTCGCTTACAAATTCTTGGCCTCATCTTTGGCCATACCTGTATCAATCTGAGATAAGTCTTCCGTCTTCTTTTGTCAATCTGTAAGTTTCTTCATTGCCAGCTATGTTGCAATGAGATAGGATCTGCTGTATTACAACCCTTGTGAATTTCTGACTTAGCTCATGGAATGTTATTCTTTAGTTCTGCACTGTTCTTGCTCTTCAGTGCTGAGAAACTATAAATATAAGAAATATTCTTCTTTGCTACTTCCCACATGTGAAAAGTTTCAAATTTCCTCTACTTCCTAAGAGAAAGAAAGATGTGAAAGTAAACAGACAAACAGCAGGCAAAACAGTATTGAAAATAGGGTTGACTACTGTTGAAAGGGGACCAAAATCTGAAATAAAGGATAAGTTAACAAGTAAGTCACAAATGGCTGTATAAAAATAACTACACATGATAACAACTTGAAACCAGTTTACTTGTATACATACATTGTCCCTTTATTTCACAACATAATTTCCACCAACATTGATGCACTTATCGCATCATTTTATCAGTCCTCCTAAATAGGCTGCATAGAACTGCGTGCTTTGTTTTCATTTACCGGCCATCCCAGAGAACTGTGTGACTTACTTATTGACTCGCCCTCGTAACTTTTTCTACCCAGCTATGCACCACTTTACGGGACAAACATTTGTCAACATAAACACTGACAAGCCACCTTGGCGGGAGACATTTCGCGAATGACGCAGAAGTTGAATGTGAAGTGAAAATGTGGTTTAGAAAACAGAGATAAAGGGACAATGTATGTATAAAAATAAACTGGTTTCAAGTTGTTTTCGTATTTAGTTATTTTTCTACAGCCATTTGTGACTTACTTATTAACTTACCTTCGTACAACAAAGCCTCACTACAAAGACGAAAGGAAAGACACACACCGCTAGAAGCAAACTTTTCAACTAAAGGCTTTCAACGAACAAGAAAAAAAAAGGAATACTTAGCTACAAAACTGAAACATCATAACCACCAATGAGTGATCCCCAACTCACCAGTGAAGCCTCAATGCATGCAGGAAAGCAGACAGTCCTTCCATGAGAACCAGGATCATCACAGTAAGCCCTGCCCATATTTGGAATATGAAGAACAAAGCTATGGAGCCCCAGGCACTGCTGAAGCTGCGGAGGCCAATTCTTAGAACCATCTCCCACAGGACCTCTGATAATTCTGGAAACAAACATTTCCTGTTCAATACATAATATTCACGATGAAGAAACTAAAGAAGACTTCATCTTTGCACATTTCCCATGCATTTATAATTCATAAATTATTATTTTTGTTCTTTAAGATTAACCAAATAAGGATGTATGACTGAAATAATGTATGCACGGAGAGAGCAAGAAGGGTGGAATGTTAGAAGGGCCAGCGTGCCTGATTCTTAACCCTCTGAAAATAAAGTTCTCTCATTATTCCTCATTCGTCACGGAAAATACGTGCTGTATTTGTTTACAGCAAGGCCATGTCTGTGCTGTTCACCCGACACTTCTGACTTTAATCTCAGTGTCATCCTCATCATCAAATGTCTGCGATTCTGTGATCCCAACAGGTTGTCAAGAATCTTTCTCTCGCCGGCCTCCTCTTATCTTTCTCTCGCCGGCCTCCTCTATCTTTCTCTCGCCGGCCTCCTCTATCTTTCTCTCGCCGGCCTCCTCTATCTTTCTCTCGCCGGCCTCCTCTATCTTTCTCTCGCCGGCCTCCTCTATCTTTCTCTCGCCGGCCACCTCTACCTTTCTTTCCACAAATCCTCTGAGTTGTCACATGACAACCACCTCGTTCTGATGCTTGTGTACATCAATAATAATAATAAATAAATTGTATGTATAATATTCTACCAACAAAAATAAAAGTTAAAAACATAAATAATATTTAATCAATAATAATAGATAACAACTTTATGTATGACATTTCACCAATAATAAAAGCAGTTAAACAACTTTACATATATTTCAGCAATAATAATTTTTTTAAAAGTTAAAAAAACTAAGTATAATATTTTATCAAAGATAACAAATCCTATACATAAAATTTTACTACTAATAATACAAATTTAAAACCCCACGCATAATGTTTTACCAATCATCATCATCAAGTGCCGTGCCGGCTGGCATAGGCGTTCATGGCTCTCCACAGATCTCGGTCTTTGGTGTTCTGGATCAACTCTGCTGATGATATTCCTCCATGCCACCGTCTCAGTCCGTCCAGCATCATTTCTCTTGGTCTGCCTCTGCCTCTCTTCCCCTCGATCTTTCCAGTTGTCACGATGTTCTCCAATGCCTCTCTTCTCATCACATGACCAAAGAAAGATGTTTGTCTCTTTCTTATTGTTGTATATAGTGTTCTAGTTTCATTAGCCTCTTTCAGGCAATCGTTGTTAGTTACTCTGGCAGTCCAAGGAATTCGCAACAATCGTCTTAAAAACCACATCTCTGTTGCTTCTAAGTTCTTCCTAATTTGTTCATTTACATTCCAAGATTCGCTGCCATACAGCAAAACTGGTTCTATATAGCATTTTAGTACTCTCTTTCTTATATTCATTGATAGCGACTTATTGCATAAGATACTCTTCATTTTCTGAAATGCTGTCTTTGCCTGCCCTATTCTGCTCTTAATCTCTTTTGTACATCTTCCATCTGATGTTATAAGTGCCCCTAGGTATTTAAAATTATCCCCCCTCTGCTGTGTGTCCACCGTGACGAGGTAGAGGGGCTTGTGCGTCCCAATGACCCCAAGAGCTATGCCGACGGTAGCACAGCTACTGGTAGGGCCACCCATGTCAGACAGGTCAAGGGAGAGGGACCAGACGAAGAGACACACAAACCTGCTGCCTTGTAGGTAGACTGGGGACAGTCAAAGGCTAGGGAAAGCACCCCAAATACATGCTTGTCGAAATCGGATGTACTGAGCCACAGGCTTGACAAAGCAGTGCAACGTGAAACCTGCTGCCTTGTAGGTAGACTGGGGACAGTCAAAGGCTAGGGAAAGCATCCCGAATAAATGCTTGTCGAAATCGGATGTACTGAGCCACAGGCTTGACAAAGCAGTGCAACGTAACTTAATTCATGATGTCACAAATCAAAATTAATCGATATGGTGCTAATCCCGTGAAGTCCCATCAGGCGGTGATAGTGCCGGGCCCCCTGCCTCGAGGGGGTCCACCCATGACTACTGGTGGTCACCTTCCCCTGTGCTGTGGAGTCAAGGCACAGAGGAGTAGGTTAAGAGCTATTGACCAAATACCCCGGACACTCAACATACTACAGTGGAATGCCGAAGGAGTTTACAAGAAGAAAGACTCCCTAACACAGCGTCTTCATAAAGATAGAATAGATGTGGCATGCATTCAAGAGACACACCTCAACGCCAATCACAAATTCTCAGTCAGAGGATATCAGGCCACACGTTTCGACCGCGAAGGACACAAAGGAGGAGTTCTAATACTTACACGAAATACAATACCTTGCAGCGAAGTATCTGTGATCTCTAACAACCAAACGGAAATTATAGGTGTTGATATAATGATAAAGGACGTGAAAATAAGAATCTACAATCTGTATAGCCCAGCAGATAAGGACCTTACACTCTCAAACATGAAAATAACTGACACAAACTGCATTATTGTCGGAGACTTTAATAGCCGTTCAGAAAGATGGGGATACCCAGATACTGACAAAAGAGGAGATGAATTGGAGGACTGGGAAATAGACTCAAATCTCCATCTACTCAACAAAGCGGATGACACACCGAGCTTCTACTCCAGAAGATGGCTTACCACTTCTACTCCAGACTTAGCTTTCTGCACAGGAGACATCCTCCACAAAATCGATCGCCATGTGCTGGACCAATTAGCAGGTAGTGACCACAGACCAATCAAGCTTGAAATGAATATGGAGTATGTTCCACAGGAGCAAAAGCCCTTGCCCCGCTGGAATTACAAACGAGCAGATTGGGACAGATTTGCCATACTAACAGACAAATATTGTGAAAACATAAATACACGATATGGCAACATAAAGCAAATGGTGGAAAGTCTAAACAGAGCGATAATACAGGCAGCCACTGAGTCCATTCCAAGAGGAGCGAGGAAAAATTACAAACCATACTGGACTGAAGAACTACAAAGTTTGGAGGACAAAGTTGAAGATGCCAGGAAGACAGCAGAGAGAGAACAAACAATTGAAGCAAACATCTCTCTCAAAGCCATCTCAGCAAAATATAAAAGAACAGTAAATCAAACAACAAGAGATTGTTGGAGGGAAAAAACAGAAAACCTGAATTTTGACAGGGATGGAAACAAACTATGGAAACTAGTGAAAGCCATGAACAATGAAGGACCTAGAAACAAACAAATAACAATTAAACAAGGAAATGCCTTGCTTACAGGCAAAAAGGCTGCAAATGCACTAATGGAACACTATGCAAATGCAAACCACATTGATATTACAACCGAACAGAAGAAAGCAATCAAAGACAAACAGATACATCATAGAAATAAAGAGACAGCAGCAGAATATATGATGGCAAATCTAACAATGGAAGAAATGGAACAGGCAATGAATACCCTAAAAAAGAAGAAATCACCAGGAAAGGATGGAATCACAAATGAAATGCTAATAGGACTAGGCACCAAGGCAAAGAAGAAACTACTAGCAGTCCTAAATAACAGCTGGAAGAGAGAAATAGTCCCACAGGCATGGAAGGAAGCTATACTAATACCAGTCCCAAAGAAAGGAAAAGACCTGGAAGAACCAAATGGCTATCGACCTATCAGTCTACTTAGCTGTGTAGGAAAATTAATGGAACGCATTATCAATGGCAGGCTAACATGGCATCTGGAAGAAAACAAACTCTTAACACCACACCAAGCAGGATTCAGAAAATACAGATCCACTGAAGATCAAATAACCTATATAGCTCAGGAAATAGAGGATGCCTTCCAAGAGAAAAAGCACACACTAGCAGTCTGGATAGATTTAGAAAAAGCATTTGATAAAGTATGGAAGGAAGGACTGAAAGTAAAACTGCAAAACATGCATGTTTGTGGAAAAATGTATAAATGGATCAGCCACTACCTTGAGAACAGAATTGCCAGGACAAAAGTACAAGGACAAACAAGCAAAATGATGCTGCTGGAGCAAGGTGTCCCCCAAGGAGGAGTTCTTTCACCAACATTATTCCTAGCATATATAAATGACATCACAGAAAATTTTCCAGCCAGAGTACACACATCCTCCTTTGCAGATGACCTAGCCATATGGACATCTGAAGAATATATTAGTACAGCTAACAGCAGAATACAGCAAGCCTTATTAGCGCTAGAGGACTGGTCAAAATCATGGCTAGTGAAGATAAGTGAGGAGAAAACAACATGCACAGTGTTCTCCCTCTCAAATAAAACTCAGCAACCTAAGCTGGTATTGAATGGAAAAATATTGCGCCATGAAGAAAATCCAAACTATCTAGGAGTCACCTTTGATCGTCGCCTGACATGGAAGACACAGGTTGAGAAAAATCGAACAAGAGCAAGGCAGAGAATGGCAATCATGAAAAAGCTTGCTGGTACAACGTGGGGAGCAGATGAGAAAGTTCTCAAGAAGTTATATACTGGACGGGTGAGGCCAGTACTGGAATATGGCATTGCAGCTTGGGCAACAGCAGCTAAGTCAAACTTTAACAAAATAAGTAGAGTCCAAAACCAAGGAATGCGAATCATAACTGGAAGCCTGAAGACAACGCCTATTAATGAACTAGAAAAGATCACTTGTTTACAACCAATGCAGGATAGAAGAGATAGCAGAGCCCAGCAACAAGCAGAAAAATTTAGAAGATTGACAGACCACCCTATGTACAACAGATTTAATGGTTTTGGAAAGGGAAGACTGAAGCGTAGCAACTTTGTAGAAACTGCAAAACGAAGGATTAGGGCAGATCCTATACTTAACATATCAACAGTCAAGCCCATACACAATGCACACAAGTTCCCAGCTTGGAGACAGCAGCAACTGCCTGAGATGATAGAAAACATTCCTGGTATTGAGAAAAAGAACACTCAGCATGAAACCGAAAGAAGAGAAATAACCCTAAACTACATAAAAGAACATTACCCAAGTAGGAATTGGACCCATGCATATACAGATGGATCAGCCAAAAATTCAATAGAGAATGGAGGAGGAGGAATTCTCCTAAATTTAAAAATGGAGTGAAAAAAACACATTCAATGGCAACTGGAAAATTTTCAAGTAACTTCAAAGCGGAGGTAGAGGCTTTGAAAACTGCAGCAGAAATGCTCCTGATGGAGGAAAATAAAGAGAAGCAAATAGCTATCTTCACAGATGCAAAGTCAGCTGTCTCAATACTGAAGAGCAATAACAGCACAGAACTAACTGACCTAAGAGCAGCACTCCATGGTCTATGCCAGAAATCCAAAAAAGTTGTAATACAGTGGATCCCATCACATTGCAGTATACCTGGAAACGAAGAGGCTGACAGACTGGCAAAAGAGGGCGGACGACTACCACAGCCTGACATAGACATAACCTATAATGAGGCAAAGAGGTTGATAAAAAGCACTTATAGAACCAAATGGGAATCTGAGCATCCAGGCCATCAGAAGGATGATGCATATTACAAACTCGACCGAAGAGAACAAGTAGCAATCTTCAGACTCCGCACAGGACATAACAGGCTGAAATACCACTTGTTCAATAAACTAAAGATAGGAGATACCGATGAATGTAATTGTAGAACTGGAAAAATGACAGCAAAACATTTGCTGCAGGATTGCCCAACGTATGCAGAACAGAGAAAGATATTTTGGCCCACACCTGCTTCATTTGAGGACAAGCTCTATGGAGATATCAACAAGCTCAAGTTGACCGCAGCTTACTTTAACTACATACAGGTTGACATTTAAAGGTGCATGAAGACCCAGAGGCATGAAATGGAATATTGCTTGGATAGCAAATCCATTATGTGGAAAGTCCAAATCGAAAGCTCGCTGTGTGGGCTTCATAAAAGGTGGAAAAGTGTCCTAGTGGCACGAAATGGAATATTGCTTGGATAGCAAATCCATTACGTGGAAAGTCCGAATCAAAAGCCCATTGTGTGGGCTTCATAAAAGGTGGAAAAGTGTTCCTAGTGGCATGAAATGGAATATTGCTTGGATAGCAAATCCATTACGTGGAAAGTCCGAATCAAAAGCCCACTGTGTGGACTTCATAAAAGGTGGAAAAGTGTCCTAGTGGCACGAAATGGAATATTGCTTGGATAGCAAATCCATTACATGGAAAGTCCGAATCGAAAGCTCACTGTGTGGATGTCATCTGCAGACTGCATACTTCTGGTTTCCGGAAGAACAGCCTATGGTGAACGGAAGGCCCAATATACGGAAGTGAGGCTAAGCAGCCATGTGCAGGACGTGACGATTCCTTGGGTGAGCCCAGTACCAGAGCGCTATGTATCGGCTCTGCAATTATGGAAGCCTCCTTGGATGGCGGGGAATGCCCATGGTCTGCCCCTGCCTTCCCTTGAGGGCTGACCAGGATCTTTGGCTGTTCTATATGGACCAGCTGGGATGGGGGATAACACCACAACAGTGAGAGTCAAACGTCCTAAGAAACCCCCGGGAAGGTTAACCCGGTCAACAAATGCCCGCAGAAGTCGGATGTGTCGGCCTAACGGCGCAAGAACGCAGCTCTGCTGTAAACAGGCACAACGCAATCACATCCGAAAAAAAACTCCGGATGAACGAAGAAGAAGAAGAAGAAATTATCCACTTGGTTGAGAATTTCCCCTTCTATTTCTATGTCACATTTTGGTGTCCCCATTTTCTTTGATATCACCATTGTTACTGTTTTCTTGATATTCAAGGACAGTCCTTTGTTTTACCAATAACAAATATTAAAAACTGTATGGATATTTTGCCCAGTATAAATATAAAAAACATTAGGCATGATATTTGACCAATAATAATAACTGCTAACTATCAGCACAAACAAACTTACGAGCATGGGCAAGCGACAAAGCCCAGAGACGAAGATACGATGCTGTATGAGAGATACATCCCAGACAGAACTCTATGGTATGGATAATTTGGTGGATAAATATCTCACTCAGATCCGTGTGCTGGATAAGTTGTGAATAATAACAAACATTTGGCATTAGATTAACGGCTTGAATAAAACATTTGAAAATAGTAATTACAGCCAACTCCCCTTCTCCCTACCTCCCTCCACCAAAGGAGCATAGGCCTTCAAGCAACCCTTGACAAGCCGTCTTTTTTTTTGGCATCTCCTGCAGTTCCCTCCAAGCCCTTCCCATCGTATTCATGTCTGTCTCTAATGACCTTCTGTGTTATTAAGTTTCACTCTATGATGTCTGCCTTGTAGGTTCCAGAGAAAGGACTTTCTAATGATGCAATTATCAGGTTTTCTCAATGTGTTTGTCATATAAAAAACCAGTGTCATTTGCTCACCTCCCGATACACTGGAACATGTCTAACTATCTCTAAGTTCTGCTACAGTGATTCTGTCATATACCTTTAGTCCTGTTCTGCGCTGGCACCAGCGTCTTTTCCTCACCTCCCAATTCACTGGAACCTGTCCTGCTGTCTCTCTAAGCTCTGCTAGAGTGATTCTGTCAGACACCTTTAGTCCTGTTCTAAATAATGGCATCAGAAATATGATAGGCACAACATCATACATAGAGACAGCATATAATGCGGCCTGGCCATCATCTGAGAATACAATTAATTCAACTACCTATACAGATCTTGATACACAGCTAGGGGAAATGTGAACAGACAACCTCAGAGGTACACTATAAACATGGATACTAAGCAACACAAAAGCATTAGAACATAAGCTTAGGCTCCACACACACACCTAAGCTGAATGGTAATGTGGCTTAGGACATGAGACATCATCCATCTGGGGCTAAACAATATAAAAAACAGCTGCAGAGCTTTTATAATCAACAAACACAAAAATTGACAATAATTATCAATACAATAGAGCTCAAAACAATATTTTCCCATTGTGAATTTGAATAACCATGGAAAGCAATTCAAATTAGTGTGACTATATGTGTGCTGTAAATTTCAGTTTGAAGGATTTATCTTCATGCTTTAGCTGATATTGTATGATTTCTGCAGTATATACCTAACAAGATACAGCCAAATATGCCAGACAATAAATCGTGTAATATAATGTTTAGGTCATGTTATTCAAATAAATAGAGTGCCACTGAGGAGAGGCCATGGACCTACCTCTTCTTGTACTCCAGCTTCACTGTGCAGAGGTCCATTGCTCTCCATGTTGTGAACAACATCTCCTGACTCCAACAGATCCCCACTGTTCACAGATAGAGGCTGGTGCTTGAACTGTCAACACAGAAGTGTTACAAAGCAAGTCAACTTAGTGGGCATCTGGGGCAAATAAAATACAATTAATGGCCCCCAAAAATAAAATGCCTGAGACTTGTTTCTAAAGTTGTACAGATACAACAGATTGCCATTACTTACAGACTACAATGGCAGCTGCTTGGGTAATCAACTCAGAAGCAGACAGAAGGGTCAACAAACAAGTCCTTAGTGAGCATTTAAGGCAAGAAATACCTGGGCAACTTCATCAATTACAGAAAGAAACAAAGAACCATGTTGTCTGTTAAATTACCAAGCTATGTCTATTACACAGCAAATTACCCAACCATGTTTATCACACAACAAATTACCCAATCATGTTTGTCATACAAAAATTACCCAGCCATGGCTTCACACAAGTACCTGATTAGCTTCTTTGATTGAACATAAATCAGCAACTACTCTTGTCTCCCAAATTACTCAACCATGTATATCACACAACAAATACCCAACCATGCCTATCACACAACAAATTACCCAACCATGACTTCACAAAAGTACCTGATCAGCTTCACTGATCAGAGAAAACAAAAATTAGCAAACACTCTTTTCTAAATTACCCAACCATGTCTTTCACACAACAAAAAATCCAAATATACAAATAACCCATTCACGTTCCAAAATTACTTAACCATGCCTATCACACAAGTACCTGAGGAGCTCCATCAATCAGTAAAAGAATCAACAAACCTTCCTATCCCCTAAATGACTCAACCACGCCTAACACACAAAAACCTGGGTAGTTCCATCACCAAGTGGATTAGGTCTCACATTAAGTGTAGCAAGCTCTGACACACCAAACCATTAATTAAGTAGAACAGGAATAGGCAATGAGGAATTAAACTGGTCACCCAAACTTATAATGTCACAATCTAGCATCTGTTAAATACTTAGCATGTCACACCCCCTATGTTAGTGTTTGAAATGTGATGACTTTCACCTAAGGAACCAGGGCGAAGTCGTGATAGCAGTGGCTAGCATGCTCTGCTGGCCCAGTGATCATGTGTTTGAATCCTCAACAGGGCAGGGATTCATAGGGATCTGGGGGGAAAACACTGACCTGAGCTCCCAGGTCAACCCAGCCTAAAATAGGTACCAGGAAATGCTCTGGGAAGTAAAGGTGCCAGATGACACTGACCACATACCCCTGTCAGGTGCCGACTGGTCTATACAAATATGAGGCCAGAACCTGTAGTCATTACACTTCAAGGCATGGAATAGGGTTCTTTACTACTTGCTTTTTTTTAAGGAGACAGAGCTACTATACTGGTCCACCAACTTAATGATTTGGGATTAAATCCTCAAAAATGAACAGGAGTGAATTCTCCCTCAACTAATAAGGCTCTTATGTTAACCCACCCTGGTAAAATGGGTACAAGGGTATGGCATGTTTGAGGGGTTTCAATGTTCTCTTGTGGCTCAGAGGCTATTGGGTTAACTCCCAGCATTGAGCTGACATTTTGTTATAAACAAAACCCATTGTACTCCAGGCACCTTGCCATCCTGACAGATGATAGTTTGGAACATTGTGCTTCAAAAAACAAAAAAAGCATAATAACCTCTCCATAGCACAAAGCCTGAGCTAAACTATACAGACCATGTGTTGCCCAAACAGCATGATCCCTCTCTCGGCCTGCTTAGTTTATTACAGAGGAATGATAACACCAAAATATTCAGAACAAGACAAGCTGCAGAAGCTGCTAGATCAGTAAAGCTATACTCATAAATGTCCACCTGTCAGAATTTTGATCCTAGACCAGTTTCAAACCAAGGTTTAGGGCATATTCTGCCCTTCCATGACATTTAGTCTTTAGGTTGCATTTCTTTGTCCCAGAATAAAGCTTGTACCCTCCCAATTACGCTCCTCAATTTGACGCCGTTGGGACAATGTTGGCTCGTCGGGTTTGGTGAGTGCCACCAGCATTCGGCCCTAACAGAATGCAGGTAGTACAGTCTACTGTCATACAATAGCTCAATCATATCTAACTAAGATCTGACTAACAAAACCCATTGTTTCCAATGATATCACATGCCCCCTTTGATCTCTTGGGTAGTGAGATCGGATAGCTAGCCCTTTAGGACACTAGTGAAAAACAGGTGATTCTCAGTGCAAATGCTGGTGTGTTACAGTAACTAAAACCATATTATTACTGTATTTTCTTCTGACCCTACCAGTTGTTACAATAACCAAGTTACTGTTATTACTGTATTTCCTTCTCTTCTAGTCAGTTATTACATTAACTTCTTCTTGATTCCTCTTTCAAGGGAAATGTGTCCCCCTAATTATGCACCTTAAAGGTTGGTGTGTCTGACTTCAGCATGCATATGTTTATTAAGGTTTATTTCCTCTAGAGTCTAGACAGATTCCCTCCAAAGTTACTGGCTCTATCTACCTGTGGGTAGGTCTTCATTTTTAACAATGTAGCTCATTGCAATTGTTGACTGCTGTGAGATATTTAACATGCACACTTGCACATGGGACCTAATATTTTCTCGCACTTGTCTGAGAAGGCTAGATATCTGATCTGTGAGCACACACTTGGAGCATACACTTAGAGGCCCTCATCTCTGTGAGCACACACTTAGAGGCTCTCAACTCTGAGCACAAACTAAGAGATTCTTATCTCTGAGCACACATTTAGAGGATCTCAATTCTGAGCACAAACTTGGAGGAATTCATCTCTAAGCACAAAGTTGGAGGAACTCATCTCTGAGCACAAAGTTGGAGGAACTCATCTCTAAGCACAAACTTGGAGGAACTCATCTCTAAGCACAAACTTGGAGGAACTCATCTCTGAGCACAAACTTGGAGGAATTCATCTCTAAGCACAAACTTGGAGGAATTCATCTTTAAGGACAAACTTGGAGGAACTCATCTCTGAGCACAAACTTGGAGGAATTCATCTCTAAGCACAAACTTGGAGGAACTCATCTCTAAGCACAAACATGGAGGTACTCATCTCTGAGAAAAAACTTGGAGGAATTCATCTCTAAGCACAAACTTGGAGGAACTCATCTCTGAGCACAAACTTGGAGGAACTCATCTCTAAGCACAAACTTGGAGGAACTCATCTCTGAGCACAAACTTGGAGGAATTCATCTCTAAGCACAAACTTGGAGGAACTCATCTCTAAGCACAAACTTGGAGGTACTCATCTCTGAGAAAAAACTTGGAGGAATTCATCTCTAAGCACAAACTTGTAGGAACTCATCTCTGAGCACAAACTTGGAGGAACTCATCTCTAAGCACAAACTTGGAGGAATTCATCTCTAAGCACAAACTTGGAGGAATTCATCTCTAAGCACAAACTTGGAGGAACTCATCTCTAAGCACAAACTTGGAGGAACTCATCTCTAAGCACAAACTTGGAGGAACTCATCTCTAAGCACAAACTTGGAGGAACTCATCTCTAAGCAACTGGAGAATTCAACACTGAGCACAAAGTTGGAGGAACTCATCTCTAAGCACAAAGTTGGAGGAACTCATCTCTAAGCACAAAGTTGGAGGAACTCATCTCTAAGCACAAACTTGGAGGAACTCATCTCTAAGCACAAACTTGGAGAAACTCATCTCTGAGCACAAACTTGGAGGAACTCATCTCTAAGCACAAACTTGGAGGAACTCATCTCTAAGCACAAACTTGGAGGAACTCATCTCTGAGCACAAACTAGGAGGAACTCATCTCTAAGCACAAACTTGGAGGAACTCATCTCTAAGCACAAACTTGGAGGAACTCATCTCTGAGCACAAACTTGGAGGAACTCATCTCTGAGCACAAACTTGGAGGAACTCATCTCTGAGCACAAACTTGGAGGAACCCATCTCTGAGCACAAAGTTGGAGGAACTCATCTCTAAGCACAAACTTGGAGGAATTCATCTCTAAGCACAAACTTGGAGGAATTCATCTCTAAACACAAACTTTGAGGAACTCATCTCTGAGCACAAACTTGGAGGAACTCATCTCTGAGCGCAAACTTGGAGGAAGTCATCTCTGAGCACAAACTTGGAGGAACTCATCTCTGAGCACAAACTTGGAGGAACTCATCTCTGAGCACAAACTTGGAGGTACTCATCTCTGAGCACAAACTTGGAGGAACTCATCTCTAAGCACAAACTTAGAGGAATTCATCTCTACCAGATCCTACCACAAATCAAACTGCCTCAACTGTATCTGCAACTCCTTATATCCCTGACAATGATAATTTAAATGCTAACTACAGCTGTTGATTTAAACTAACCACTTACTGGATAAAGAAAGAGTTAATCTAAATAAATACTGGTTCTTATAACAGCTGTTGCATTAATGTAACAACTTATTGGATAACAAAAGAGTTACACAAAATAAAAATAAATGCAAAAAAAAACCAACAAAAACTGTGATTAGTACACATACAATTTCATACACCAGTGTTCACCATATGCACCAGTTCCCTAATCCCATAAAAAATAAAAAGCCCTCTATGATTCTCTGTTCATGCTAGTAGATCACCGCATGCAAGTGTAGTGTGCAAGAGACAAAAGATCACCTCTGGGGTGAAGCTAGGGCTACTGTTAGTAGCAGAGGTGGTAGGGAGAATGGCAGAACCATTAGCTGGAGGTCTGGCAGTACTTAGGTTTAAAAACATTACTTCTTCATCATCATCTTCATCATCGTGAGGCACATTCTGAGAGTAGGAGGAATTCTGAAAACCAGCACAGTCATCACCATCTATCATTATTGCTATACAACATGATCCCAGCAAGCATCATCATCATAACTGCAAACGTCATCGCCATCATCCATTATTATTACTATTCATCATTATCACAATAAACATCATCATCCATTTTACTACTAATCATCATTATCAAAATAAACACCACCATCATCATTCATTATAAATCATCAGTAATAATCAAGCATTGCCCGTCAAGGGCTTCAAAGAGCTACCTTAGTACTGCAAACAGGTTTATATCATCATCAATATTATCACAACAATCATCACCATTAACCACCTTCTATTATCGTGATCTTGTATGTGGCACATTCTCAGAGCTGGGACTCTGAAAACCACAATATGGCCTGAACTAGCATTGTGTTGCAGGCAGGAGCATGCCGAACAGCACATCAAGCATTTCAATTATAAACCCCACCATAGTTCTTCACCATTAACTATCATTAAAAGCTAAGGGTAGCCCCATAGCAGATACTGCCTTTGGGGTGTGAAATGTTAGAACTTCACATATTTTAGGCCATGGTATATGAAGTGGGGTGGCTTATTCCCTTCCTCATAGTCTTTTTTCCCCAGATAATTCCATGAAAATTCTGGAACTTGTCTAGTAGCCATGGTTATGATACCGAGCCAATCCCAGAGCCATACTGCTAGAAATAATAAACCTGCTTCTGCTCGGGATTGAACTCGGACTACTATCTTGGCAGACAAAAGCACTAACAACTATACCACTACATCCCCCAACTATCATTATCATCGTCAAATGTCATAAGAACTTAACCTTAAATCAGCATCAGTATCGCCATCTTCACAATTACCACCACCACCACCACAATTATGATCATCATCATCACCAACAATAATTACAATCACCAATTGTCTTTGCATTACCAATGTAACAGAGCTGTAACAGTTGTCCTCCATCAGTTTCTTTCCTGGGCTGTCATTCTTCAACAATGTCCATGACTCCAATCTCCTTGGCTTTTTCTATGGTTCTCCGGATCTTCCTATTATTACTTTCTTCATTTTACCTCAGTTCAAGACATTACTTCTTACTATGTTATCTGTGTTTTCCTTTATCCACACTTTCCTTTTTATATTTCAACCTAGATTCGTTATTGATCCTTTCTCTTCTAAAATTTAGCATGTTTATTTTATTTGACCATCCAATGTGAAAAATTCAAAGGAAGCATGCTGTGAAAAACACCTGTAATTCTAACATGATGTTCCACAGATTATACACTGGTATTAAATAAATACAATAGACAAGAAATAACTGTAATGTTATCTCAGTCAAAGCTTTCATGGTGAGAATCCACTCATGTTTCTACCTGAACTCTGTGCTTTACTTAGGAGAGATTATGTTTTCCCAGATCAAGTTTACTCATGTCTGATGCACAATTAATTCAAAGACACACAACATTTATACCACATCTTACAAGACATACAGACTTGAATGAGGTTGGTAGCATTACATCAACTACATTCATTATTGTTTTTTTGGTGCTCGCTCGTTTTGAACTCAAGTGTAGTCCATACATGCTACTTCTAGTAGTGCAGGACTGAATTATGCAAGTGGATTAGCTTTCCCTATTAACATTGTCCCTCACTATCAGGTGAACATCAGAGGTACTTGTAAATTTACGTTCCCAAGTCAAGTACGACATGTCAACATTTTAGTCCAGCTGTCCGGTGTAGGGTTGAACCGCTTACTTCGGCATCAGCACACCGGATGCCTAAGAACACACGTTCTTATCCATTCAGCCATGCAGACCTACCATACATATTATACCATATATGTTTTAAAATGTGACAATATTTATGAACGTAATGTAAGGCCCCCTCTTTACACGCTTTAAGCTATATTGGGCTTATGGTGCCAGCTCAATATTTGTATAGATTATTTAGCATTCGAGGAGTGAAGTGGTCAACATCAGCCATTCACCTTTACTTCCCAAGACATTTCTTGATACCCATTTTATGCTGGGACAACCTGGAAACCCAGGCCAATTAAACAAATGTGCCATGGTGCAAACTTAAACCCACAACCACCGGGCAAGTGTGTTAACCGCTGTGCCAATCTAGCTCCCTCTTATGAAAGTATCTAGTGTTAGACATTCTGTTACCTCTGGAGATACTGATATTCTTTCAGGTATGCCAAGTCTCTGAATTATCAGTCTTCATGCAGTGAGTTATACTGCACTGTTTCATCAAACCTATGGCCCAGCACCTCAGATTTTGACAGGCATTTCTACCAAGTTTGCCCTCCCTAGATTTCACCATGTCCAGTTTACTCCAAAGGCAGCAGGCTTTTATGCCTCATTTAGTTGGGCCCTACGTGTAGACCTATCAGAACCTGGAGACCCTTTTAGTAGCGATGATACTGAACAAATCATTATTCTGCACTTCAAAACAGGACACAATAGATTACACAACCACATGTATTCACAATTCAAGATTGGTGAAACACAATAGATTACGCAACCACATGTATATAAAATTCAAGATTGGTGATTCAGCCATGTGCACATGTGGTTTGGTGTCGCAGACAGCAGAGCACATACTCCAGGACTGCCCAAACTACAAAATATCCAGGCGAACCTTCTGGCCTAGAGAAACGACAGTGGAAGATAAACTCTATGGACTGCTGAGTGAACTAAAAAAGACAGTTAAATTCATACAAGAGACAACATTGAAGTTATAGACACATTTCAATCAAACGAAAAAAAAAAAAAGAAGAAGAATCAGCAGCTATGCTACTACGAGCATAGTTCTTGGGGTCACTGGGGCATGCATACCTTTATAAAACTAAAAGTAAGAAGGGTTTTCAAGCATACAGCAGTCTAGATTGTACAGCCCATCAAACTGTTTGGCATGATACAGATAACATCACCCACACAGTGCCGGCTGGAATACACAATTATGGGTCTATCACCATTTGTCCATTGAGAATTTAGAAGATGAATAAAAGGGTGCTTTACAATCAAACTGATGTTGTTCTCTGGTTGTTAGACTGGCTGATAAGTGTAACAAAACAGATGCCGAACCCACAACAGAAGAGGCTGTTTCAGTGGGGAGTGAGCATAGGGTCTGGATAACACCAAACTCATCATGTTTTCACATGTTTTCATAGGGAAAAGTGCAGGTGGACGTTTAACCAAGCTACCAATTGTACCATCAGCATAGAGACTATTCATTGGCTACTGAAGAGGACACAGTACATGTGGGAAAGTCCCGAGTGACTCTTCATTGGCTACTGAAGGGGACACAGTACATGTGGGAAAGTCCCGAGTGACTCTTCATTGGCTACTGAAGGTGACCCAGCACATGTGGGAAAGTCCTGAGTACACTGATGTTTGTTCTTTAACTGACACATCACTCACACACATTGTTTTATCCCTGCAGTTATGGACAAATAAAAAAGGAAGTCAGCATACAGTATTAGTATCATCACACACACACATCAGCCAACAATAGGTTTTAAAACAAGCACAGGAATCACACAAACTGTATTAGATAAGGACAAACACTGACCTGTCCATATTTGCCTTGATACCATGTGAACAGAGGCTTAGCAAGCATCATCCAGGGCACACAGAGGACAGCCAGAACAACAAAGAAGTCCTGGAGTCCTTCCTGCAACAAACAAATACATTTCTTACTATCATATGCTGAACATATATGAATCTGATAATGCTAATATTGTAAAAATTATCATTTCATGGCATGTACTCAACTACCAGTCACGGACCAGAAACAAACTTTGTAACTATGACATTCTGGCATATGGGCGATATCATTAACTCTTTCAGTGCCAGGTTCACAGTAGATTCTGTCATGGCAGGGAAAAGCATGGAATATCCAATATAAACAATTATGAGTGGAGTGCATTACTTTCAAAGAGGGTAAATACACAGCAGATTTTGGAAGCTATATTTCTTAATTTGCTTTAACCAAATGTAAAAAATTATCAATAAAACTCATCCATAATCAATAAGAATGGGGATTTTTGATAAGAAGTTAGATGAAGACTGGCCAGAGCAATGTAGAGGTTAAACAATATTAAGAACCTATGACACAAACCGGTCTCCGTGGTAAAGAAGTTACGGATGTGATACGTAATCCCGTATACCCGGGTTCGAAACACAGCGGTGCTGGTTTTTTTCTAAAAAGGTATAGGTGCCCATAGTTCAGAAAGCAATGGCAAACTACTGAATGTAAACTTGCCCAGGAATCACGAACAGCCAAAATGCTGGGGTTGACTGGTACGTCCAGTGAAGGGCATGCAACTAAAATAAAATGGCATAAAACCAGCAAACAAATTAAAGTAACACATTTGAGAAGATGTTTTTCTTATGGCAACTTACTGATGTAAATGGTAGACCATTTCACGATCACTAATGTAGAAAATTGCGGCTTGTGAATTAAATGCTACAGAAACATTCTTAGAATACAATGGACCAAGAACAATACTGACCTTCTGCAAGATCTGAACATCAAAGACAACTGGCACATAAAAAGCATCGAGTCTCAGAAACTGAAATACTTTAGCTCTGTGGTGAAGGGGTTGCAAATGCAATTTGTAATCCCGCATACCACGTTCAAAACACAGCTGTGGGCAATTTGGCAGCAGACCGACTTGGTATGAGTGCTAGTTGTTGTGAAAGCAATGGCAAACTACTGAATCTAAACTTGCCAAGAAATCACAAACAGCCAAGAAATGTTGGGGTTAACTGTGATGTCCTATAAAGGATGTGCAACTACCTCACCTCATCTCATCATGTTCCTCTTGTACCTTGCGGTGTCGAGGTGAAGTATAAACTTCGTGAGAGTGCCCGATTATGGGCTTCATATATCGATATTCCCATGGACTCTACTATTCCCTCCGTCCAACGTTTACGTGGTCGGCCTCTTCGTCTGATTCCATCTGGTCTGTACATCATTGCTTGTTGTGGTATGCTGTTGACTGGTAACCTACTTGCATGGCCAAACCTACTTGCATGGCCAAACCAACTTGCTGCTTTCTAATACAATCTAGTGCTGCTTTAACCCCCACTTTAGTAACACCCATTTTAGCAACTACCTCACTAACTAAAATATTAGTGGATGTTCATTATAGGCATTGTCTGTCAAAAAAAATTATTCTCACCTAGTAATATAGAGACTGGAGAGACTAACTAATGTATTCTCACCTGTGCACCATAGATAAACACTTTCTCCTCCGCCCTCCTGGGATCATGCTCGCTCTCAGGCACATACTTGCGATAGTTAAACAGGAACATGTCAATGAGACCTAAGGACATCCAAATCAGTAACAATGTTGAACACATGGAATTAACAAATAGAAACTGGGAACACTTGAACGTCCCAGAGGCCATTACAGTATCTAGATAAATTTATAGACCTTGCATCATGGTGAAATTTGCCAACCATTTTCAAGTTTTCTCAAGGGAATTTGGTCTTTTTTCAATATTAGACATATGTTGTATTTCTAACATGTTTAACACTTAGTATTTAAAGTGAAAGTAAATGACTCTTTTTCATGCCTTGAAGCATATGAGGTATATGGTGTCAATCCCATAATTTTATAAACCAATTAGCACTCAGTGATGTTTATATATAGTAAAGGCATAAAACACACACAGGCCAACCATTTTCAATATCTAGGCTACAGAGTGACATCTGATGGAAGATGTGACACATAGACTTAAATATAAGTAATTTCCATATCCAAAGATTGAACAACATTAAAAAAAACAGAAATAGCGCAAAATCTGTTTAATGAAAAACTTGAGTGAAGCCTGTGTTTCTGAATGAATGTGAATACTTGACGATGAGTAATGAAATGGGGAAGAAACTAGAGGCTGGGTGAGATGATACTGTATCAAGGCATAGGAAGGTGTCAGTACATAAACTGCTACACAGTGATATTGAAACAAAGTTGTGGGGATACATGATTGCCAATGCCAGCTGGCAAGAAAGTCTATGATAATGATATTAGCGTAATCATTATCATATTGCAGGTCCTTCCAGCAAGATTGAGTGGAAAAGAACAAGGGGAAGGCAGAGAGGCAAATATCTAGATGGCCTAGCCACATGGCATATTCGAGACAAAAATATAGACTTTTACGACTCTGGTGATCGTGTGAGATGGCAAAACATGACTGCCCATGCTAATCAGCATGGCATGTGATTATGATAATGAGAACTATCCATGAACAACAAAGAAAGAATTCAGAAAAAAGCTTTTGATATCCACTGTATCTCTTGATAGGTTGGCTCTGTGGTGAAGGGGTTACAGACGTAATTAGTAATCCCATGACAAAACACATCTGAGAAAATGTGACAATTTGGCAGCATCCCGCCTTGTGTCGGTTTTCATAAAATGGTATGAGTGCTGGCTGTTCAGACTACTGAAAGTAAACTTGCCAAGAAATCACAAACAGCCAAAAAATGATGGGGTTGACTGCGATCGTCCTGTAAAGGATATGCAACTAACTTTAAACTCTTGACAGACATAACCAGCTTGTCCAAACCCATAGCGTGATATAAATAAGAGCTATTTAGAGTGGCACTTCTCTTACCAATGAGCAAACTTGGTGCTATGTGGGACTGGCTGGATGGGTATTTGATCCACTTGACGAAGATCAGAATGACCAGGTAGCCAAACATGCAGAACAGGAACACAATCATAGGGATGAAGTCGAATATGATGTTTAGTGGCTTCTTGAAATGGCTGAGGATAGACATTTGTGACAGTAAACAAGTAGCACTTCATAGAACTACACTGAATGTTTGCAAAAGTCAATACTTTTTGTTATTATTCTTCTTCCATTAGTTTTAAGTGACCTGATGCAAATACAATCTATAATAATGCAACATTAAATTAGATGGCGTAATATATATATATATATACACACACACACACAACAAAATACTAGAAGAATAAAAAAACAAGAATACTTAACTGGAGATTTAGAAAGTAATCTCCTAGATCCCAAGCTAAGTATTCTTGTCTTTTGTTTTTCTTGTTCATTGATAAAGATTTGGGTCAAAACATTCTCCCGTGTGTAATTTTCCTTCTGTCAGCTTTCTAGCCACAGAATAAGAACGTAACATCAGTTGACCTATCATCATCTAGTGGTTTCTGTGTTGCAGAAATTTTCTCCCACAACAGTCTTTTGAAATTCCTCTCCACCATAAGCTTGACAGATGCCCTATTTCTTAAAGGTTAAAGTTGAGAGGTTCCACTTCACTGCACCAGCTTTTACTCCAGCCGACTTGATTTCTCTCAGAAGAAAGGCAAACCACCTGTCAAGAGCATCGCAGAAAGCACACATTCCATAGCTCCAGTGGTGAATCCCAGTAGTCTTCGGAAGCATGCATCCGGTGCCTCTGTGACCCAGTCTAAAAATTAAACCATGACTTCAGAGCGTGGCTTAACCACATCACCACAGACACCCAGTGTCCCGCGACTGTTGCTGTCATGTGTAAATTATCTTTCACATCTTAAATTCATCTATATTGTTGTCTTCCTCTTCGCCACTTCCTGGTACACCTCCATCCATAGGTATTTTTTACAGCGAGGCACGTCTTAAAATTTACTTGGGCTCCCAGGATGACCTAGTCTAAAATGGGTACAAGGAAATGACTGGGAAAGTAAAGGCAGCTGATGTGACAGTAATCACAATCACTGCGCTTCGGCAGTAATAATCATTTCTACACTCGAAAATCTACACAGGGAGAATAAGCACATAAAAGCATATCCTCAGTGCAATGACACAGATACCAGGTAATCAATGAGCCAAATCAAACGCTGAGGTAAATCAAACGCTGAATCAAATTAAACGCTGAGTCAAATGCTGGGTTGTAGAGAAGAAACTGGCAGTCACAGCAACTTACCGGTGGTTGATGTAGCTCAAAGCTATTCCAAAGAACATTTGTGAAACGCCCAGTATCACAGACATCTTCATCTTCAGAGAGTTTGTGAAGGCAATTTTGTTCTTTGACAACTGCCAAATCTGAAATTACATGCAGTTAACACCGAACTTAGTGGCCCCAGGCCATGAAGCTTTACTGCAGTGGGTTGTTCCCACTGTGTGTGGTTCAGGGGGGAGGGTGGAAAGTGTGCATTCAATATAACTGAAGACAAAGAGACACTTCTCCCTGAATATGTGTATATATTTTGAAAATGAGTTGTGTTGATGTGGCTGTTTTGATTTATGTTTCTTAGTCTACAAATTGTATTAGAAGGCAAAGTGTTCTATACTAGTAGTTAAATTTTGTTATTAGTGGTACTGGTACTACATGCAAAACAGTGTGGTGATGTCTGCTGGTGGCATTCGTTGATTTCTCAATTAAAATCTAGGAAGATATGTGTAGAAATGCATAAACACTGACTGAACATATGTACACCAAGACAAGAAAGTATGTTGATATGCTGAAATGGGAGAGAAATAGATGGAGGGAGTGAGGGAGGAACGAACGAACAAACTTTATTTTCAAAGAGTCACAAATTGAGCATGCAGGCTTGTCTTACATTCAACCCTTCCAAACACGCATTATTCGTACATCAATAACCTATTGTGCATGTTACATTCATTTTGAAAAAAACATTGTTAAATGAGTGCTGTGAACAGAAACAATGCATTCTACCATGTAATGAGACAGACAGGCAGGCATACATACACAAATGCATAAACACAGACATACATACATACCCAAATTCAATTACATACATCATTTACACAAAACTCTCACAGTTATAAACCAACTCAATAACACACAAATACACACTCCCTACACACATACCCACTGACAATCACCCTAACAAATATTTACCTGTACACACATTCTCTCTCACATTCCTAGATATCCTCATTCATACATAAAGCAATACATATACTCCTTCCCACACACACATGCACACAGACAGACACACATACAGAGAGAGAGAGAGAGAGAGAGAGAGAGAGAGAGAGAGAGAGAGAGAGAGAGAGAGAGAGAGAGAGAGAGAGAGAGAGAGAGCTAAAAATAGATGATTAGACTGAATTAGCATTTAGGGAAAGAAAAATGATAGAAAGGCATATATTGAAAAATATTATGAGAGAAACAAAGGGAAGGAGGGAAAGACAGAGAGAGAAATAGAGGGAACTTTATTTTCAAAGTGTCACAAAGTGCAAGTCCATCTTACATTTGGCCCTTTTAACCACTCATCTTTTGCAATTATATGATAGAAAGAGAGAGAGAGTGAGAGAGTGAGAGAGAGAGAGAGAGAGAGAGAGAGAGAGAGAGAGAGAGAGAGAGAGAGAGAGAGAGAGAGACAGACAGACAGACAGACAGACAGACACAACAAATACAATTTAGTGTAAAAAGTATTGACAGAATAAAAGAAAGAAATTGCTTACCGGATCCACACCCATGGCATATGTGGCACCCAAGAAAGTATCATTAGGATCCAGCTTAATCTTGGATGAATGCATTAAAGCAGGGAAGTTGTACTTTGGGTTTCTGTGGATGACAGCCCAGCAATTCCAACAATTTACAGTTGTCTCAGAATACCACTGAACATAAAGTGATACCATTGATAGAGATTTTTATTATTCTTTGTTTCCTATAACATTTCTTTCACTTTGTTGTTTAGAGTATTCCATATTTAAAAGCCTTTTAGTGCTATGAAGATGTGTAGCCTGGTGTGAAAGATAGAGAGAGCAAGCATATAATTATGTGCATTTAAAAATTCAAGATGAACACACAGAATGATGTTCCCCGTGAAGGTTAACCCGGTCAACAAATGCCAGCAGAAGTCGGATGTGTTGGCCTAACGGCGCAAGAACACAGCTCTGCTGTAAACAGGCACAATGCAATCACGTCCGGAAAAAAAAACTCCAGATGAACGCAGAAGAAGAAGAAGAAGAAGAAGAAGAAGAAGAAGAAGAAGAAGAAGAGAAGAATGACGTTCATCAAATGAGGGAACTAAGCGCCACTTTTCAAAAAGAGATCTCTCCCCTTGCTCCCCAGTTAGCTAAGCCACAGGTGCTATGGGATATTTAATTGTTTCATGATTGGAGTCTTTGTGGTGAAGTAGTTACGCTGCCTGCCTCATGTTCTAAAGGCTGTGGGTTCAATTCAAGGCTATGTCATTCAGTTCACGGGTGCAATTTTCTTGGAAACTCCAGGGAGTCGTTGCTGGAGCTATGGAGTTTGTACTTTGTGACGCTTTTAGCAAGCTGCCCTGCGGAAAGAGACCGAGCCATGTGGGATAAAACCCAGCACAATAAAAGCCAATCCTCTTGCCTTTAAATTGTTTCATGAGTAAGAAATTAAATGTTTTTAAAAAAGTTGCTTAAAAGTCGACAGGGTCAACTTCATTGCAACAAGTTTTTATCCCAATTGGCTCAGTCTATTTCTGCAGCAAATGTATGCATATTCCATTCAACACAAACCAAGATGATCACATAGAAAAGATGTCCTCCAGAATGCAGTGCAGTAAACAGAGCAGTTCTGAAGTTAGCCATTAAGTTCAATTATCTGAACACCTTGGTAATAACAGATGGAAGTTGTGTTAATGAGTGAAATATTGCACAGCTGGAACCAAAGCAATACCTTCACAAGATGAAGAATTATTTGACACCACTTGTTTTAGTCAATAAAGGTGAGAAACAGATTTCTTAAGAGACCTATCAAGCCAATACTGATGTATGGAAGTGAATCACGGATAATCATCAGATCCATGCTTTAAACCCCCCCCCTTTCCGCCCTAGGTAGCATCTGCCATCCTTTCTACTCTGTCATCCGTCTCCCACTTTTATAAACAGAAAAACAGAAACAAGCGCTAAAGCTGGATCCTGCTGTGGGTAGGTGAAGTATTAGGACCATCACATTTCTACAGATCCGAGGGCACGGAGAAACAGGCGATCAACTTTTCCCTCTCTTAGAGAATAATGAGGAGATGGCAGTAAACTCTTGTCCAACAGCACTCATGCCGCTGTCAACGTAAGGTCCTAAACACAACTCCAATTTGCCCACTACTCTCGGTACACAGATATCATTTCATTATGCACACTCTAAAACAACCAAGTCAAGTAAAAGTCAGTCAAGGACCCTTTCATGCCTAGAAGCATCAGGTATGTGGCGCTAGCCCCACATTTGTATAGACCAATCGGCACCTGGTGGCTGATGTGGTCAGTATAACGCAGGCCACCTTTACTTCCCATTCTTGGTACCAATGTTAAGCTGGGTTGACCTGGGAGATGAGGTCAATTTTGAAAAATCTTAATTCGCCCAGCTGCGGGTCAAACCCCTGACCTTCTGGTCAGCTGGCGTGTGTCTAGCTACTACACCACTGAGGCTCCCCAAACTAAACGTTACCCTAAATTCCCCCAGTACTCTTGTACACACATGTCATTTATTATGCACAGACTATAAAACAATCAAGGCCTGAAGGTAATGAAGGAAGCAGCTCACGTTTCTGGGATCCTCCAGCCGGTGCCAAACAGGTTGAGTGGTTTGGAGAAAACATCATTGTAGATGAAACCTGTGTAGATGGAGAAGGCACCCATCAACAAGATGATGTACCGGCCACCATAGAATGTTCCAAAGATCTACAAAAGAGAAGATATATGTGTAAATATTTAGCTCATTCTATTAACAACAAAACCATAATATAGTAAGCAATGACCATAACAACACATACTTGTACAATATAAACTAAATTGATCAGCATGGCTGGATGGATAAGAGCTCTCGCTCTTAAACTCCCGAAGTACTGAACAAGGTAGCGGGTTTGACCCCTACACCGGCCAGCTGAACTAAAATGTTGACTTCTCATCCTTTTTTTTCCCGTGTTTCCATCCTGTTTCAGGATATTGCGGTCAACATCAGCATCTTTCGGCTGTATGTTGATTCCTAGGCTAGATTACTCATCAGCACGCCACGACTTTCTGAGCAACCGGCTCCATACTCTCATAAGTCACTGGCACGACGCGAACCGCTTCCAATTCTTGTGCGCTCACGTCAACCACGAGAGTATTCGGGGTTATGGAGAAAGCTGCTAACCCCTCGACCAGGGAGATCGGTGACTCCTCATCCTTGACTTGGGGAAATTAGAAGTACCTTAGAAGTCGGTATATTTTCAGTGGTCAATTAACAACACACAATGGATGAAACTTTTCTTCTGCCTTTTTAAAAGTCTTCTCAATAGAGCAGAGGGCCTCATTCATCTCATGCCACTCTCTCTTATCCCTAGATATTTGTGTAGTTCTTTCCATGTCCTTCCCACCTTATCCTTCTATGTTTTACATTCTCTTCTTTGTGTGTTTTAGGTCCATCTATATTTCTTTATTCTCAGGAAACGTTCAGACCTGAAAAGGTGGCTGGCATGATATTGAGCAAATCACTCACTCATATAATGCAAATAATGTTACTATATTATTAGCATACAGAGAGAGGGAAGGAGAGAAGGAAGACAAATGGCAGATAATATGTTACTATGTTAGTAGCATACAGAGAGAGGGAAGGCAAGAGGGAAGACAGACAGCAAATAATGTTTACTCAATTATTTAGCATTCAGAGCAAGGGAAGGAGAGAAAAGAGATAGGCAGCAAATAATGTGTTACCATAATAGTGGCATAGAGAGAGAGGGAGAGAAAGGAGACAGCAAATAATGTGTTACCATAATAGTGGCATAGAGAGAGAGAGAGAGAGAGAGAGAGGGAGAGAAAGGAGACAGCAAATAATGTGTTACCATAATAGTGGCATAGAGAGAGAGAGGGAGAGAAAGGAGACAGCAAATAATGTTACCATAATAGTGGCAGAGAGAGGGAAAGAGAGAGAGAGACAGAGAGAGAGAAGGGAGAGAGAGAGATAGAAGGGAGAGAGAGAGAGAGAAGGGAGAGAGAGAGAGAGAGAGAGAGAGAGAGAGAGAGAGAGAGAGAGAGAGAGAGAGAGAGAGAGAGAGAGAGAGAGAGAGAGAGAGAGAGAGAGAGAGAGAGAGAGAGAGAGAGAGAGACAGACAGACAGACAGACAGAAGGGAGACAGACAGCAATTATGTTACCAAAATAGCAGCATGCAGTGAGATCCAGGGAAAGAAGTGAGATCCCCCCCCCCCCCCCCCCCCCCCCCCCCCCCCCCCCCCACCAATCACTTCACCTCATTCTGGCCTTGTTTAGCCTCCAGCTGCTTCTCCTTGAGCACAAGCCACAGAGCAAACAAAAACATGATCAGCCCATGTCCCATGTCTCCAAACATGACAGCAAACAGGAATGGAAATGTGATGCAGGTGAAAGGTGCTGCAAGTACAACAACAATGATCATGAAGTATGGAAATTGCTGAAAATATAAGATGCATTCATGAACTGTAAAAACGTACATGAACACCTGAACAAAGTTTTAAACTGATATGAACATTGATAATGTGCTGGAACTACTGTTTCCAGGGCCCAGAAGGGAAGCACAGAATAGTAACATTTTAACCTCTGATGCAATTCGTCACAGATGACTAACGTGGGTTGGCAAGAAATGGCTACCTCAGCCTGCAGAAAACTAGCTTCAAACTTCCACCGGTCATGAACAATCTAAACAGGACTTAGTTAAGGGTCTATTCTACATTGGGAGATAAAAGGCATGAGGAAAGCGTTACAGAGTCATTACAAATGAACTAAACGTTTCCACCATTTATATGTAACTAACACAATATAAGATACTGACTTTTATTATGGACCATTCTGTAGAGGAACTATAATTGCTATTCTGCAGTTGATAAAAGAAGCAGGTTGAACGAGGTCGAATTTGGAATTTTTGTTTTGAAAATTGGAATTGGAATTGGAAAAAGACCCGTTAACTCTGCTTATCCCAAGCAGTGCACCATGTGAAGTGAACTATTCTTCATGTCTACTGCTCATTATGACATGTGTGATGAATTATTCTTCATGTGTACCACTCATTGTGACATGTGTGATGAACTATTCTTCATGTGTACCACTAGTTGTGACATGTGTGATGAACTATTCTTCATCTGTACCGTTCACATAACATGTGTGATTAAATATTTTTCATATGCACCATTCACATGACATGTGTGATGAACTGTTCTTCATGTGTACCACTCATTGTGCCATGACATGTGTGATAAATTATTCTTCATGTGTACCACTAGTTGTGACATGTGTCATGAACTATTATTCATGGGTATTACTCCTTGTGGCATGTGTGATGAACTATTCTTCACGTGTACCACTCACTGTGACATGTGTGATGAACTATTCTTCATGTATACCCCTTATCATGACATATGTGATGAACTATTTTTCATCTGTACTGTTCACATAACATGTGTGATTAAATATTTTTCATATGTACCATTCACATGACATGTGTGATGAACTATTTTTCATGTGTACCACTCATTGTGACATGTGTGATGAACCATTCTTCATGTGTACCACTCATTGTGACATGTGTGATGAACCATTCTTCATGTGTACCACCCACTGTGAGACATGATTAATTATTTTTCATGTGTATCAAATCCAGCAGAAAACTTCAGCTGCAGAATCCAACCAATCATGAACAAACAAAACTACAAAGGGCTTGTCCTGAGTCGGTTGTGTGCATCTGCTCCACTGGGAGATGAAAGGCACCAGAAGAAGAAATCATAATGCCAGAAATCTGTTCTAAAGTCCAATAACTCCACACTTCCATGGCAAGTATCTGTCATGAGATTACTGTGACCTGTTCTAATGTCAGCCAATGCATGTAACGTAACACAACAGCTATTTAACAAACTCTTACCTGGGTTCACCTCTCTGTACCTGGCCACACCATACGCATCAACTATGTTTTGAAACCCCTGGGTAAACTTGTTACATCGGTTGTACGTCGGAGGAACCATGCGGGTCACCATACGATTAATGATTGAAGGGACGCTACTTCCACTGCGCTCCTGCTGACACAAACGATATGGTTATTATATAGTAACTCATCCATTCAGTAGCAAATTCTTTGCAGAACCTTGCTCCCATAACAACCTTCTGGAAAACTTCTCAGTTATAAACAAGATGTTCCGCATCCGATACACCCATCTGGAGATCATCTGCCACATCCTGCACCCATCTTCTCTTTGGCCTTCCTCTTCTTCTCTTCCCAGGCATAAACCCCTCCATTATTGTTCTCTCCAAACTTTCATGACGTTTCAAGTGACCAAAATATTAGAATTTTATTTGTTTTAATGTCTTTAGTAGCCAAAAATCTACAATATTCAGCTCTTGTCGTATGGATGCACTTGTTCTATTCTGTATCCAAGATATTCTTAGAACCTATATGTAACATTTATATTCAAAGGCATTTATGCACTGTTCAGCTTGTTTAGTAAGTGTCCAGGTCTCACAGGCATATGCTGCAATGGGAAAGATGCATGCTCTTAAAAATCTATTTTTTTTTTTAGGTCTATCTGTCCCATGCCGGTCTCCCTGGCCTAGGTGTTAAATGACTTTCTTCGTAATCCTGTTTATCCACGTAATGTAACACAGCGAACGAGAATTTGTAGCGGTTCTCGCCGCGTTGGTGTCTTATGGGATAAGTGAGCCGGCCGCTCAGAAAGCAATGGCAAACTACTGAGCATAATCTTGCCAAGAAATCAACAACATCAGTAAAATGCTGGTGTTGACAGCGATGTCCTGTAAAGGATATGAGGGGGAAAAAAGATCTGTCCCATGCCACAATTTATTCAGTTGTTTTAGTTTGTGAAGAGCAATAGACAATCGTCTTTTAATTTCTTTCATTGTGTCGCCATTGTTGGTAATTAATGACCCAAGATATTCAAAATATTTCACCATCTCCAATTTTTCCCCATTAACATATATTTCTTTCTCTATATTAGTTTTATCTGTATGCATTATGTTTATTTTTGCTACGTTAAGATAAAAGTTGTGATTTTCACTATGCTTTTGGGTTGAGATTATAGGTTTTTCTATACCATTCTGTGATGTGGATAGTAATACTGTATCATCAGCATATAGTAACTAGTTAGAAAAATACAAAATTTCATACTAGTCAATCAATCATGTGCCATGCCAGAAAGCGTGGGCGGTCATGACTCGCCATTTCACTCGATCACCAGTGTCGTGGATCAGCTCAGTGTTCCTGTCTCGTCCATGCCATGTGGCCAAGCCATCCAGGTATTTTCCTCTCGGTCTTCCTCTTGGTCTATTCCCTTCGATCTTGCCAGTTGTCACTAAGGTCTCCAATCCATTTCTTCTCATAACATGTCCACAAAATTTTCGACTGTCTACGTCTAATTTCTCTAATCAGTTTACGATGTTCATTTGTCTCCTGTAGTACTTGGTCATTGGTTTTTCTGTCTGTCCATGGTATTCTTTGCATTTTCCTCAGAAACCACATTTCTGCAGCCATCAGATGCTTTTCAGCTTGACTGCTCATTGTCCAAGTTTCACATCCATACAAAAGAACAGGCTCTATGTATCCCCTCAACACTCTTTTTCTCGTTTCAATTGACATCTTTTTATTGGTCAGAATGTTTTTCATCTTGCTAAAGGCTACTTTCGCCATGGCGATTCTTGTTCTAATCTCTTCAAGGCATCTCCCATCAGATGTTATGACTGTTCCAAGATAATTGTACCGATTCACTTGTTGAAGAATATTTCCATTTACTTGTATATTACATTGTGGCACCTCTGCCTTCCTAGTGACGACCATAACCTGAGTCTTTTTACAATTTAATTCTAACCCCAGTTGCTCACTGTGTACAACAACCGCATCTACTAATTGTTGCAGGTCATACTAGTACATTTATGGTATTTGTCAATTCTGGTATACACATTGGTATCCTTGCTGCTGCTACAGAGTTCCTGTACCGAGCCCCGAGCCTACTAGTGTGATCTGACAAGGAAGATGAGTTGAGCTGAGCCAAGAACCAACCACATAGCACTCAAAATTGTGCCTTGTCCTCATCTGCAACAGCCAGAGAAGAGTCCCAATACTAATGGTACCAGTAGCAGTCTGATTATGTCCGCCTGGCCTTTCCTCTTGTAGACACACCCTGTAGCACCATTCTCTCCAGGCCGTGATGATCTATCTGTGCTTCCACACTACACACATGAGTGACAAGGAAGATCACTACACTAATAGATACTTTTAAACTCCTATGAAAATGGTGTTAAAATTTAATTAACCAATCAATCACACTCTGGACTGCCAGAGTAACTAACAATGATTGCCTGGAAAAGGCTAATGATAGAAGAAGCCAAAGGAGCCTCAGAATCAACATAAATTGGAAGTCCCAGATCTGGAACTTTCCTACCAGTCTGCACTTGTCGATAGTTTGTAAACCGCTTTCCATCGTCTTCTGTATATCTTGCACTGCACTCTTGTCAGGTAATGAATCAGGGTACAAATGGTCAAGACTCTTGATAGGCTTCTCCACTACTGTCGGAATTGCCACATCTGCCATCACTAAGATGGTTACTGTCACCATGATTTTCATGATCTACAGGCTTCTTGTCTGTACTGCCATGAGAGAAAAAGCAGCATACTCCTATAGTAAAGATGGTAACTGATCTGATCAACTAGTCGACTCTTTCAGTCATGTTGGTCAGGCGGTCATTATGGCGCAGCAATGACATGTTGAAAATGTGAGTACAGTTTTATTGCTTTAATCACACTAACACAAAAAAGACATAACACAAAAACAAACATACGGTTCCTCTTCTGAGAGCCTGCTGGATTCTGTCTAGATCTGTCACTGGACACCAACACTCAGCAATCAAACACTTTGTGTGACGTCCAGGTTGAACATATTCAGTGTGTGATATATGGCCTTGATCTTTCTCACTTTGATGAACCAGACTTTGATGTTTTTGGCCGCTGCCACCAGGACACGGTGACGGTGATCCTGCGTTTGACTGAGAACCTGAACAGAACATGGCAAGGTTTCAAGGACTGAACAACATAGCATGTTTATCATTGTGGCATTTGTGAAGCATTACTGGTGTTTTCTAGGAAGGTTTCGTGGGAAAGGATTTTCTGCCTCCTTATACAGTCACCATATAGGCTAGGATTTTCATTCCACTTTGTAAATAATTAAAATTCATTCCCTTAAAAGTGGTGGACAGATGCAGTAGCACAGTGGCTAGAACACTTGCCTGCTAGCTGGTGGTCATGCATTTGAATCCCCTCTGAGGCAAGTGTTTTAAACTGACCAAAGCACCCAGGTTGACCCAGCCTAACTTTGGTACCAGGGAATGTCCTGGGAAGTAAAGTTGACCTGCATGATACTGACCAAGCACTGACTGGTCTATACAAATATGGGGCTAGCAATATATACTCCACACACCACAAGGCAAGGGAAAGTCTTATTTTATTTAATGCAGATCGTGTATGTGTAATGACAATAATGATACTTAAGAGGTATAATGACCACCACCCTCCTCTCTCTCTCTCTCTCTCTCTCTCTCTGTCTATGATAAGTAGTTGGTGTGCAAAAGATAAATTATTACAAAGTGTAAGACAGTCCTGTATGTCCATTTTGTGACTCTTTGAAATTAAAGTTTGTTCATTCGTTCTTTCTTTCTCTTAAACTGACACACACATACACTTTATGCATATAATGAGAATACTGGTCCTTACACATAAGAATGGTTTCAGGGTAGGTGTCTTTACTGCTGCTTCCATCAACGATGAATTGTATTTTTTTGTGACAGACTATTGACTTGGCATTTTGGCAGTGGCCTTATGCATAGTATACCTGTGCGGGCTGTTAGTTTGTCGAGAGTCCTGTCTGTTCCACTTTTCACATGGGGCAGTGAGGAGCATTTTGTGTGATATTCACTGGCACAGGAATGGAGCATAATGGGGCGATCCTTTGCTGTGAAGTTGGAACCGCGGACTAATGACTAACTATGTGTGAAGGACAACAATGTTACATGCCTTTGTAAATTGTTTGCATTCATTTGGGGCACCTGTACTAATACTGGTGTGTGCCAGGAGATTTCCCCAGACTAAAGAAATAAAGGCCACTTGCCCAAACAGTCACCACATAATGCTACGAGGCCAGTATTTCCTGCTGGTATACACTCACAATGAAGAAATAACACAAGCAAGAAACATCAATCAATAAAAACTACTGACTGTGTTGAGATCTTCTATCCTGGTCATGACTCCGATGGCCATCTCTCTCCTCTCTGCCTGAGTCTCTGGACATGGGTATAGTGTGGCCCGATACCTACAACACATCGCGGTCAATAATGATTGGTTAACAACCAACATTTACACAACTTGCAATATGTCCACATTCAGAACATTTACACAACTAGCAATATGTCCACATTCAGAACATTTAGTAAATAAAGTAAGTAAGCACAGGAACATTCTACATGCCCTAAGGTTTATTGGGCATATGATGCTAGGCCCATATTATAAAGAGCAATAGGCACTCTGTGTGTATCAGACTGGTCCCTTACAGCAGCAGCCTGGGCAGGATCAGGTGGTCTAATACACAGTTGAGCCTTCTATGGGATGTGATTTCCTGGGCATGTCATGAGAAGGGGAAAGCTGTCACATATCATGACAATGGAGAAGTTGAAGGGGAGAAGATACAGGGAAATCACACAGAAGATGCTGGACAGTCTGACACCATGGCACAGAGGAACATCAATGTCAGAAATGATTGGCAGGACATGAGACAGAAGACTGTGTGCAGACATGATCAACAATGTCACAGGACACGCACAATAAGATTTTCTAGGAGCACCCTAAACCTACGAACCAAATTTTAACACATATGTAATATATCCTACTACCCGACTTCATGCAGAAGGTGGCCCTGTGAAGCATCACGAAAGAACTGTAAACCTATAATCTCAGAGGGCTTGTGAATTGTCAAAAAACAGTCACTGAATAAAATATGATAATGCCAAGCTAGGAATTTACATTACCTCAGACATGAAGAAACATCAAGGATAGAAGGTAAAATACTGAGGAAAAGAGGAAGGAGTAGACAAAGAAAAACATTAATGAAACAGCCATACAAAGATTTATCATTGCAGACATGCATGGCAATAAAAAGAGTGGCACAATACACATAACTATGAAATGGAATGATTGAAAGATTCAGTGCCAAACAAAAATAGGTTTGGACCCCCAAAAATGGGTGGTGGTAAATGGGAAGTAGGGGTGTGTCAGTTATGACTTAAAAGTTGTTAATATGGTAGCAGACATGTTGTATTATATATCAAATTAAAGGGGGATGCATAGGGAAAACTATTGTATATAAGCCATAGGCAGATACAGGAAGTCGCTTAAGATGATTAATCATCCCATGACAATTAATCAGCTAAGAAGGTTCAAGACTGCCCAGGAACTGACATACTTGACGTCAATGATGAAGAATCTGCTTGGCACTGGCAACAATAACAACACCATCCCCAGCTAGCATCAGTTACTGTAGCATGTATAATATAATGAGGCTTTCACCTCATTCTGTAGAACAAGAACACAACGGACCAAACCTACCCTTCACAGATTTTCCTGATACGACTTTTCAGCTGGTCACCTTGAAAGAAGATAATGAAGACAGATTTGTGCACACTGTCTCCCTGTAGAAACAGGACAAATACTTTAGTCTGTACACAATCACACTACTTTAGGTTATACATACAGTGATAACAATACATTACATAGACAATAATAATATTAGAATAGGTCATATACATTCATAATTCACCAGAACATATACAACCAAACTTATTAGAGAAATTAGACATAGTCACAATCTGTTTGTTTGATTTTGGTCACGTTATGAGAAGAAATAAATTGGAGAACTTGGTGACAACTGGCAAGATCGAGGGGAAGAGAACAAGGGGAAGGCAGAGAAGTAAATACCTGGATGGCTTGACCATGTGGTATGGTCGAAACAAGAACACTGAGCTGATCCACGACTCCGGGGATTCAGTGAGTTGGCAAAACATGATAGACCACGCTTACCGGCATGGCACATGATGATGATGATATACAACCACAATATTTCAAGGCATATTAAATTATACTGGTTCTTCTCCTGCTTTTTATCCCACAATGAACCACAGGTCTAAACCAACTCGAGCTAAGCCATTCTAAACTTGACTTTTCTCTTTCAGCTTCCTCCATGTGCTCCCTACCCTATTTAGCATTGCCTTTAATTCTCCTCTTCATGTGTCTTCAGTTCTCCCTCTATTTTACTGGCTTTATGGGTTATAGTCAAGGGATTTTCCAGGTATACTATTATCAAGTTCTCTCAATGTGTAGCCCTCCCAGAGACAGCGTCTTCTCTCCATCTCCGATTTACTGATATTTGTTTAGCTCCCTCCATGAGCTTTACATTGGCGATTCTGTCACACCAACCATGTCCTCCAAATCTGCACGGGTAGCAACCAATGAATGTCTGTAGATTTTATTATACTGCTACAATATATATATATATATATATATATATATATATATATATATATATATATATATATATATATATATATATATATATATATATATATATATACTAGCTGACCCGGCCCGGCTTCGCCCAGGCCCTGGAGGGGATCTATCTGTCTGTCTGCTTGTTTGTCTGTCTGTCTATCTGTCTGTCTGGCTGACCCGGCTTCACCAGTCCCTGTGGGGGAGCATCTAATTTAATTCATATACGTAGTCATATAAGCTCTCCCGTTCCCGACTATCTGTTTGTCTGTCTGTCTGTCTGGCTGTCCCGGCCCGGCTTCACCCAGTCCCTGGTGGGGAGCATCTAATTTAATTCATATACGTAGTCATATAAGCTCTCCCGTTCCCGACTATCTGTTTGTCTGTCTGTCTGTCTGACCCGGCCCGGCTTCACCCAGTCCCTGGTGGGGAGCATGTCATCTAATTCATATACGTAGTCATATAAGCTCTCCCGTTCCCGACTATCTGTTTGTCTGTCTGTCTGTCCCGGCCCGGCTTCACCCAGTCCCAGGTGGGGAGCATCTAATTTAATTCATATACATAGTCATATAAGCTCTCCCGTTCCCGACTATCTGTCTGTCTGTCCTGGCCCGGCTTCACCCAGTCCCTGGTGGGGAGCATCTAATTTAATTCATATACGTAGTCATATAAGCTCTCCCGTTCCCGACTGTCTGTCTGACCCGGCCCGGCTTCACCCAGTCCCTGGTGGGGAGCATGTCATCTAATTCATATAAGTAGTCAAATAAGCTTCCGTTCCCGACTATCTGTCTATCTATCTGACCCGGCATGGTTTCGCCCAGCGCCTGGCGCACAGTAACTTAAAAGAATGTCCTTCCACACACCATTCAATGAAAACTGTAGAAAAAGATGGGTTACAATGTTATGCATTATACATTATTTTTATGAAAACTTTGAAATTCCTTAAAGATTATATCATTATTTATTATAACTCATATGCCAGAAAATAACTATAGACAAAGAGTTTAACAATAGTGCAAGTAAGTCCAACAATATGACTATAAAGTATATAGAAATGTTATTAAAAGTTATGCCCCTTGAAATAACTTTTCTAGAGTGAAGTCCCCCTGCTATATAGACATTATATAATGAAAATGGAAAAGTAAATGTTATTAAATAAGTCGAAGATTTACATTAAGAAATTATTATAGTCGGTTGCAAATGAATGAAAGGAAGACGTGTAGAAAATTTCATCTCAATCGGATGTACCGTTATCGAACGCATCCAATACAAAAATCCCCACACACAAACAAACATACACTCTGTTTTATAGATATATATATATATATATTATATATATATATATTATATAATATATATATATATATATATATATATATATATATTATATACACATACACATACATATACACATATACATACAATCATAATACTATATGCTGTATATTATCATGGAACCATGGTAGTTCAGTGATTAAGGTACTTTCTCACTAAAATGGTGACATGGGTTCAATTCTCTCACCAGATGAAGGAAGATTTTTCCACCACCAGTTTGGTCCTGGAGTTGACCCAATGTTATTAAATGGGTACCAAATAGTTTGAAATAAAAACTAAAATTTTCACAGATATTAAATATCTTTAAGTAAACACAGCATATGGCAATTAATCATGAAATGTAAACAAACTAGGATAAATTAGGAGGTGACGAGATGTGCTTTCTGGGATAATTATTGTGAATATCTTAGATGGTCAGAGTAATTAACAATGGTTGCCTGAAAGAGGCTAATGAAAGCAAAACATTATAGCAATTATGAGAAAGAGACAAACTGTTCTTTGGTTATATAAGGAGAAGAGAAACATTGAAGAACATCGTGATGATTGGAAAGGTCAGCTGTGGAAGAGGCAGAGTGTGAGTAAAGATGCTTGATAGACTAAGATGATGACATGGACAAATATCAGTAGAAATGATCCAGAACACCAAGGCCGAGATCTGTGGAGAGTCATGAACAAGTAAGCCATAGGCAGGGCACGTGATGATGATCATGATGATGAAACAGTGACAATATTAATAAACAAGCAAAAAAGGAAAAATAAGAAAACCAGATACAAGAAATAAAAGACTACAACATGAAAAAGAAAATATGAAAATATGAAAAAGATAAAGGTGTAATTAAAAAGTGCCATAATAATTGAAACAATGTGATAATATTACAAGCTGTAGGTGGTTTTAAGAATCAACATGTGTTCTGAAGAAGCATGAGTGTCAAAATGCAAAAGATCAGGAAATCTAACAAAGGAGAGCAATGATTAGTAAGCACCAAGATAAATATGGTCTTTAGCAAACTTACAGTGACAGGATCTTCCAATGGAGTGTCTATTTCAGCCTGTCGAAGGAAGACATTGCCGCGACAGATCCTCCACAACATCACCTCAAATGATGGAATTCTCTCTCTCAATATCACACCAGCAACAAACCTGATTGGACAGAGACAGAAGCAAACATGAAGAGATGTAAAATATGCACAGAAAAATCAGCTTATCTGTAGCGAGCAGGAGGTCAGCATGGCAGAACGGATAAGAGTATTTGCTCTTAAACATCTGATGTGTTAATGCCGAGGTAACGGGTTCAACCCCTACACCGGTCAGTTGGACTAAAATGTTGACTTCTTGTCTTTGACTTGGGGACGTAATTTACAAGTACCTCAGAAGTCAGAGTGGGTTTGCCTGATGGTGAGGGACACTGGTAATAGGGAAAGCTAATCCCCACACAAAAATCAGTCCACTGCACTAGATGTAGCAGCACGTGTATGGACTGTGCTTGAGTTTCAAGCGAGCAAATTAAAAAGAAAATATTCAGACAGTGGAAATGAGATTCTTCAAAAATGTCTTGGATTAGCATATCATGGCTATATCTCAAATGTCAGTGTGCAGAATGCCATGAGAAAATAAATGAATGTGGACATACAAAGGCCCATTATCAATTATAAAACACGTAAGCTCCAGTGGCATGATCGTGTGTTGTGATAAATTATGTTGTCCAGCATTATACTTACTTTACTGACATTGTAAACTATAATTGGAAAAACATGAATCTAGAAGGTCAGATTAGCAAGAATACAGTCTCAAAATAAAAACAAGATGATGCGGCAAAAAACCTTTATAAGCAAACAATATAAAAAAACAAAATAGAAACAAAAGAAAGATAGAAATGACATGGGTCCCTCGCCATCAGGAGAACCCACTCCAACTTCTCTGAGGTAGAATATTCTTTAATAGTTCAGCATTCAATGTCTGGGGGTCCATGTGACGTAATTGTTAAGCCATTTGCCTTGCACTCTGAAGGTCACAGATTCATTTTCGGACTGTGTCGTTGAGACCAAGAGTAGTTTTTTCCCCCAGATACTCCTGGAGGTAATTTCTGATGCTACGGAGATTGTACTTTGTGCGATGTTCTCAACAGGTGGCTTGATGTTCTGCATAGAGAGACCGAGCCATATTGGGTAAACCCACTGCAATGAAGTCGATTATCTTGCCTTTACCCCTTAGTAATATTCTAATGCTGATGTTTCACATGGATACAAAGATGACCAATGTTTGCAATAATCAGATTCCTGATAATTAATAATAATAATATTAAGGCATGACCCATCATTTCACTAATGTTCGCATGTGGTGCGCATGATGGTGCAGTCAAGGTATCCCTGAATTCACTGGGATGGGCTAGTCAATGTATCCCTGAATTCCCTGGGAGCTGTCTCTGCTAACAGGAAGTGCTGATGTTGTCTTTACCTTATTTGCTGTCCCATGTAACTGCCAGCTGGGGTTTAAACTCAACCATAGGCCAGATTTCTGGAGGTAACAAGATTTACCACTGGTTTGTGAGGCTGGCTTGCATAGGAGAGACTAACAGTCAATATGTATGAAGCTGTGTATATTGCAGCTGAGATGGGCTGGCCAAAGTATATCCTTGTGCCAAATGAACGACTAACAAAGAAAACATGCTATGACAAATGTGACTCAGATAAGCAAGCTCACATAGTGCCCTTTAGCAATGTGTTAGTCTTGAAAGCTACAAAAAGGATTTGTGCATGAAACTCGAGTCAAGTTGTCTTCATCTCATAGATGATCACAGCTGCTCCGCCCTCACGGTAACAGACATTTCTGGGCTCAGACAAGGCTAATCATCCACCATGGATTCTCCTTGGCACTGACAGGTGACATCTTCCCCCGTAGCAAAGATGTTCTATTTTGCTGGCACCTGGCCGTCTGGTCAGATGACAACAATCTGTCCCAAAGCAGTTTACTACTATGGGACTGTGATATGATAGAACCATCACATTTTGTAGCCTGGAAACACGGAGGAATGGGTGGCCAGTCTTTCCCGCACTTTTGCAGACAAAGGGTCCAGGTGTCAAACATGTGTCCGACGTTGCTCAAGACAATGCCAGTGCAATTCGTTATTGATTACATTTGTGCGCCCGATAAGACTAAAGACATACAAGGGGGCTTCAAATGAAAACCTTAATTTTTGTTTTTCTGGGACATATTCTGAAAAAGTAAACATTATCATTTTTTGATGTAGTCACCACTGCGTTCAATGCAAGTCCTCCAGCACCGTTAAAGTGCTTGGATTCCTGTAGAAAAAATGTTCTAGGTCGCATGTGTAACCATTCTAGGGTCACTACTTGGTGTTCCTGACCTGGTCATGAACAGACTGCACTGCCTACTCCACTCATACACTTGCTGGACTAACAAGCATGAACCACTATACAAGACCTTTATTCGCCAATGAATTTCTATAGGCTTCACCCCTTGACTGATAAAAAAAAAAAACGGAGAACAGAATGCTGCTCCTCTTTTGTGCATGTCAAAAGTGGTGCGGCCGTCTTCAAACTGTCCTTATGACATCACCATATTCATCTGCACCATGATGTCATGTGCTTAACAATCTTAATATCCTTAACAACAATATTGACAGGTTACAAGACAATGGCATGGGTATTGTAATTTCTATCACACTTTTAATGTTTTCATTTGAAGAATCAAGCTCACACATCCTTAGGGATAAGGTGGAGGGGGAGTAGGACAAGGGAGAAAGTGATTGTAAACTACTGGCTCACTCACCCTAGTTTCATGTGCTGTCCAGGTCGACCGATCTGCTCATCTCCTAACAAACCTACTCTTTCCTCAGTCAGGCTGGGGTCGTGGGAAGCCTGGACATGTAGTTGAGCCTATAGAGAGGAAAAAAGTTATTTAAAACATTCAAGAACGAAACGAAGTCTAGATGTCTACTCTACCTAACAATAACGGAAACCATGATTTCATGTCAGACTATCATGGCACACAGACTATCATGGCACACAGACTATAACTGTCACATTAACTGCCATCTACTGCCTATAGTACCTTGCAGTGTATGACAGGTGGGTCTTGAGCCTGAGGAATTAAGGCTGCCTGGCTAGTGCAGTCGCAGCAAACTGTGCAGGTTAGAGTTTTCTTTTTTCTCCTCAACAGAAAAAAATCCACACCTTACCGAGGATTCAAACCTGGGTCTCCCAAAAGAGAACCTGAATTTTCTAGCCACTTGGCCAGCCACACACACACAATGATAATAAAAAGTAAAAGATCTTTCTCCAAGCATCGAAGCATGCTGGGTATATGGTGCTGGCCCCATATTTTTAGATACAATCTGCACTGGATGGGTGGTGTGGTCAATATTTTTATATACAATCGGCACTTGATGGGTGGTGTGGTCAATATTTTTATATACAATCGGCACTTGATGGGTGGTGTGGTCAATATTTTTATATACAATCTGCACTGGATGGGTGGTGTGGTCAATATTTTTATATACAATCTGCACTTGATGGGTGGTGTGGTCAATATTTTTATATACAATCTGCACTTGATGGGTGGTGTGGTCAATATTTTTTATATACAATCTGCACTTGATGGGTGGTGTGGTCAATATTTTTATATACAATCTGCACTTGATGGGTGGTGTGGTCAATATTTTTATATACAATCGGCACTGGATGGGTGGTGTGGTCAATATTTTTATATACAATCTGCACTGGATGGGTGGTGTGGTCAATATTTTTATATACAATCGGCACTTGATGGGTGGTGTGGTCAATATTTTTATATACAGTCGGCACTTGATGGGTGGTGTGGTCAATATTTTTATATACAATCTGCACTTTTTGGGTGGTGTGGTCAATATTTTTTATATACAATCTGCACTTTTTGGGTGGTGTGGTCAATATTTTTTATATACAATCTGCACTTTTTGGGTGGCGTGGTCAATATTTTTATATACAATCTGTACTTTTTGGGTGGTGTGGTCAATATTTTTTATATACAATCTGCACTTTTTGGGTGGCGTGGTCAATATTTTGTATATACAATCTGCACTTTTCGGGTGGTGTGGTCAATATTACTGCCAGATGCCTTGACTTCCCATCACATTTTCTGGTACCCATTTCAAGCTGGGTTGGCCTGGAAGTCAGAGTCACTTTTAAAACATCCCTGTCTCGAGGGGGCTTCAAATACAAGATCACCGGGCCAGCTGGCGAGAGTGCATATACAATATATCTGGTTATTGATCTCAGTGTAAAGACATCATACTCTGGTGTCATACTTAAACTCTCAGAGGAACAACACTCTCTCTCTGATTATTTTTCTTTCTTTCCGATTATTATTTTTCTTTTTTGTCTTCTTTCTATTTCTCTGTGTCTTTCTCCCCCCCCCCCCCCCCCCCCCCCCCCCCCAACTGGTGTACTTTTCTAGCTCTCTAATTATGTCTCATTTTTCTCTCTTCTATTTCTCTGTGTCTTTGTGTTTGTTCTCTGATTTTCTCCCAGTCCCATAACAACAATGGCACCAGTAATCTAACTATTGACTACATTTACATTACATTAAAATGATACAACACTTACATCGTGAAAAAACAGCAATGATAACAACAAAGAAGACAGGGGTGTCACATTTTTTATCAATATTATTATCCTTGTTGATGGCTAAATGTTTGCCATGTTTACATTACACTGTTATTGACACAGTGTGCTATCTAAAAATTAGTTTTCATAAACAAACAACCACAACAACAAAGCAAAAGTTGTATGAAATTGTCTGTTCCTATCAGTCAATGTAATGTTCTCTTCCTTATATGTATAGCTTAATAAGAAAAAGAAAAGGTATGAAACAAAACATTTATTCAGAAAAATTAGTAAAGAAAAGTAAAATAAAGTTATTCAACTATTTAACTGAATACTCAAATAATACCAAAGAATGCTTCTTATGCTGACCAGTAAATATAGATATAAGACCAAATTTTCGAGACTCGAATCTATACCAAGGCAACTCATACACACTGGCAGGTCACCAGTTCTGACCCAGAGTTATTATATATCAGCCTGTAGTACAGAAAGCCTATATTATACTCAGTGATAAACTAAGTGTCTAGTCCACCTTATTGTGTTGTGTCTAATTGCAGACTTCTTTCATATATATATTTAAAAAAAAGTTCCACAGCAGGAATCTGCTGTGAGTACATGAAGTGGTAGGACCATCACATTCTGTAGGCCAGAGTGCACGGAGGAATAGGCAGTCAGTCTTTCCCTCCTGTTGCGCATGTCAAGAGGTGGCATTAAACCCTATCAGACAGCAATCATGCCACTGTAAGCTGTACGTCTTAACCACCACACGAATAAGTCCATAAGTCTATAACATACTCGTGTATAAAAACACGTGTCTGGCCTACCCTACAGTGATGTGTCCAACTGCAAACTTGTTTTATAATTAACTTTAAAATGTGACCATTTAAAGTTGTAGTTATTATAATTCTCTGAAAGATGTAAAAGCTTTCAAACAGCAGCACAAAAACTCCATGCATTTTCATTATATAATAAAAGATGGCATTGGCATATTTCAGGCAAAGCATAACGAGACTTGATCACCAGTTCCCTTCCAACTTCCCACCTTTACCTTCCAGACAATTCTAAATGATCTGGTACCCATTTTGTAATTTTGGGTCAACTCCTATGTCATACTGATTAGGATTTAACCCTGACCATTGTTGGTGGTATGCAAGTACACTAACAACTATACTATAGCACCCTTACACTATATATATATATATATATATATATATATATATATATATATATATATATATATATATATATATATATATATATATATATATATCTTTAAAATGTTGCACATCCTTTGCAGGATGTTGCAATCAATCCCAAATCGAAGTTGATTTATGAGGCAATTTTATGTTTAGTAGTGTGCCATTTCTTTCTGAATGTGAAAGTCAACGCAAGTCCAACTGACCTGTGTGGGAAATTTACCCCGTACCCTGATGTCAGCACACCAGAAATTTCAGTGAAAGTTCATTAAGTCACACAATGACGTTGACCTCTCTTATAGTACATGAGTAAGTTTTTTAAAAAAACAATCCAACATACCCCCATTTGCTCAAAATGAAAAGTTTTAAGAAATAATTCATTTGCTACATTTGCTATCAAGATCATTATAATGTTGAGTTATTCTATTTTTCTAAAAAAAAACAAAAAAAAACTCATAAAAATAAAACCAGTACAACTCCTCAGAAATGTACTTTTTAAAAACACATAAGCTTTTGCTTTACCTCGCATTCAACTAATTGTCTTTTCTTTAAATTAATTTAAAAACACAATCATAAAAAGCTGGGGTTATTTTTCAAATTCTGTTGCAAGATTGATACAATCAGCAATATTATATTCTGTTATTCTTGTATAACTGATTATTAGAAAAACAAAAGTTATAAAACAAAACAATTGATCAAAGAGTATTAAATACAGTAAAGAGAAAACACAATTATCCAACTGTTTATTTGGGAGAAAAATGCACATAATTAATTCTAAACTAAACATATCATTATATGCTGACAAATCACAACGGCTACAACACTGAATTTATATCAAACAACTCATACATTGAGCAGTCTACATGTCTATAACACTGAAGTTTGTTGACTTAATTTATACCAAACACTCATGCACAGAACAGTAACAATGACCGACTATAACATTGAATTTTCTTGACTAAAATTTATACAAAATAACACACATTAAACAGTAGCAATGATTACAACACTTAATTTTGTTGACTAAAATCTATACCAATCAATTAATCAATCTCCAGCAGTGGAAGGATTTTCACCCAACCAGTACTACTTTTGGGGTCAACCCAGCTTCATAAACTGAGTAAGCCAGTAACAAGAACCCTATTGCACATCTTGATATGTTAAGGAGTATGCACTTTTATAGACCAAAGAGCACCCCATGGAGATGTGGTCAATAAAATATTGGCTGCCTTAACTTACCAAGATGATTCCAGTACCTAGTTTAGGTTGGGTTGACCTGGGAGTCAAGTCAATGTGAAATATCCAACTCAATGGAAATTTGACCATAGAGTTGGCAGGCAAGCATGCTAGTCACTAAACTATTTTGGCTCCCTCATTCTGCCTGCACAGAACACAAGGACTAAAATGGCATAACAGATGAACTAATGCAGAGCTTTGGGAGAGAACTAGCTACATTTCATGCGATGAAGAAAAGATGCTGGTGCTGATACAGAGAAAATAGTAGAATGTGTAGAATACATGTTGAGAAAACTTGATAATAGAATAGCTGGAGTCCCACCATAAAACACACAGGGCCAGCGATTCAGAGGGAGATCTAACAACACAGAGAGAATAGAATGAGAGGGTTACCTAAACATACAGAGAGAATAGAATTAGAGAGAGACCTAAAACAGAGAGAACATAATTAGAGAGAGACCTAACAACAGAGAGAATAGAATTAGAGGGAGACCTAAAAATACAGAGAGAATAGAATTAGAGGGAGGCCTACAAATACAGAGAGAACAGAATTAGAGGGAGGCCTAACATTAGAGAGAACAGAATTAGAGGGAGGCCTAACATTAGAGAGAACAGAATTAGAGGGAGGCCTAACATTAGAGAGAACAGAATTAGAGGGAGGCCTAACATTAGAGAGAACAGAATTAGAGGGAGGCCTAACATTAGAGAGAACAGAATTAGAGGGAGGCCTAACATTAGAGAGAACAGAATTAGAGGGAGGCCTAACATTAGAGAGAACAGAATAAGAGGGAGGCCTAACATTAGAGAGAACAGAATTAGAGGGAGGCCTAACATTAGAGAGAACAGAATTAGAGGGAGGCCTAACATTAGAGAGAACAGAATTAGATGGAGGCCTAACATTTAGAGAGAACAGAATTAGAGGGAGGCCTAACATTAGAGAGAACAGAATTAGATGGAGGCCTAACATTTAGAGAGAACAGAATTAGAGGGAGGCCTAACATTAGAGAGAACAGAATTAGAGGGAGGCCTAACATTAGAGAGAACAGAATTAGAGGGAGGCCTAACATTAGAGAGAACAGAATTAGAGGAGGCCTAACATTAGAGAGAACAGAATTAGAGGAGGCCTAACATTAGAGAAAACAAATTAGAGGGAGGCCTAACATTAGAGAGAACAGAATTAGAGGGAGGCCTAACATTAGAGAGAACAGAATTAGAGGGAGGCCTAACATTAGAGAGAACAGAATTAGAGGGAGACCTAACATTAGAGAGAACAGAATTAGAGGGAGGCCTAACATTAGAGAGAACAGAATTAGAGGGAGGCCTAACATTTAGAGAGAACAGAATTAGAGGGAGGCTTAACATTAGAGAGAACAAAATTAGAGGGAGGCCTAACATTAGAGAGAACAGAATTAGAGGGAGGCCTAACATTAGAGAGAACAGAATTAGAGGGAGGCCTAACATTAGAGAGAACAGAATTAGAGGTAGGCCTAACATTAGAGAGAACAGAATTTGAGGGAGGCCTAACATTAGAGAGAACAGAATTAGAGGGAGGCCTAACATTAGAGAGAACAGAATTAGAGGTAGGCCTAACATTAGAGAGAACAGAATTAGAGGTAGGCCTAACATTAGAGAGAACAGAATTAGAGGGAGGCCTAACATTAGAGAGAACAGAATTAGAGGGAGGCCTAACATTAGAGAGAACAGAATTAGAGGGAGGTCTAACATTAGAGAGAACAGAATTAGAGGGAGGCCTATCATGAGAGAGAACAGAATTAGAGGGAGGCCTAACATTAGAGAGAACAGAATTAGAGGGAGGCCTAACATTAGAGAGAACAGAATTAGAGGGAGGCCTAACATTAGAGAGAACAGAATTAGAGGGAGGCCTAACATTAGAGAGAACAGAATTAGAGGGAGGCCTAACATTAGAGACAATAGAATTAGAGAGAGACCTAACAATAGAGAGAATGGAATCAGAGAGAGACCTAAAACATTGAGAGGCTAGAATTAGAGAGAGACCTAAACACAGAGAGAATTGAATTAGAGGGAGACCTAAAAACACAGAGAGAACAGATTTAGAGGAGATTAATCAAATGGGGCGGACATTGGGGAGGCGCTGGAGATAGCAAAAGATAGAGCAACTTGGTATGAGTTGGTTCAGGGCTTATGCTACAATGGGAAATATAGGGCAGCAGAAGAGGAAGATAATGTGTAGGTTAGGTACCCATTGTAGCTCTGGCAGATAGGATGCAGAGATGGTGATGCACACAAGTGAGGCACTATACTAAGAACTCTCTTGACCTCACCACTGAGCATCCTAGAAACACACTAGCCTGGTCCACAAGGGAAGACTGAACATAATCTGTAACAAACCTGCTGAAGACTATAAACTGCACACTGAGATGAAGATAGCCACGGGAATTCCCAATGATGATGGTAAATGAGCAAGATCCATGTTTTGCACAATCAATATAGGAAACAAATGAAGACAGTTGGAATGAGTGTGTTTCTTGCTGAATAGATGTAATAAATTTATCATTGGTTCCTGTTTTGATAATTTGGTAAACAATGAACAAATCAGTACAATAGACAACCTCTGATAAATAAAGAAATTCTTGCTGTACACATATAAAAGTAATCCCATTACATACTCTGCCAATGGCGTATGAAGTACTATACCTTCAAATATACTACGTTAAGTTTAATGAGATGGGGTGCTCAGTTCCATTCCTCATCATCTTTCTTTAACAGGAAAATATGGGATAATCTCTGGCACTAATAAGCAAATACACAAACACTACACTACAAATAACAATGTTTCCTCTGAGTTGTGCTTGCACACACATTTTTAGCCCTTAGCACACACATTTTTGATACATAGTATGAACCGAAGATATAACAACAAAATTATGGCAATAGCCAAATGTATGCTGGCTTGCAAATTTATGCTAACTCACAAAGAAAACAGATTCTCACAAGCTGTTTTAATATGCAGCTGTGAATCCTGAACAATTAGTAAACAATACAAAAAAAATATATCCCTAGAGGCCTGAGATATGGTGTTACAGAAGAAAGTGGGAAATTCCTCAGACAATCAAAGTGAGTTATTTTAATAATTTCATAGTGATTGATATACAAAGACAAATACGAGCAATATTATTATATATTATTAATATAATTGTATACAACAAATATGAGAATGAGACAGGCATAATTTTTTGGCTTCATTATGAGAAGAGATGAACATGCTGTGAGAAACGGAAAGATTTACGGAAAGAGAGATAGTAGAAGACATCATCATCATAATCAAGTGCCCAGCCAGCTGACATAGGCATTCATGTCTCTCCACAGATCTCGGTCTTTGGTGTTCGGATCAACTCTGTTGATGATAGTTTTCCATGCCACCATCTCAATCCATTCAGCATCATTTCTGTTGGTCTGTCTCTCTTCCCATTTATCTTTCCAGTCTTCCCGACGCTCTCCAATGCCTCTCTTCTCATCACAGACCCAAGAAAGCTGTTTGTTATATATAATTTTCCAGTTTCATTAGAAGAAGACAATGAGATAATATTCTTGACACATTCTGTCAAGACATAGGCACGCATTAGCACACAGACTGACACATGCTATTGGAGACTGCAAGGTGTGGAGAAGCATGACTGCTCATGCTGTTTGTAAAGGCACTTTATGATGAGCTCACAAAGTAGAAGTTTTGCTCTCATGGCTTAGAAGGAGCAATGAACATGACTCTTTTATGAACAGACCATAGTTAATTTTCTAGTCAGTGTTGTGTATAGCAAAAAAAAACTATTAAAGCTAATGGTTTACATCTATTAAAATCAAGATTAACCTTCTCATTAAATAGCTAGCACAAACAAGTATACACACAAAAAAGTTAGTTAAATATTCCTTAAAGGATGTCATAGTCTACCCCAGCATTTTTTTGGGCATGTTTACATTCAGCAGTTTGCCATTGCTTTCTGAACAACTGGCACTCATACTACTGTATGAAAATACCAAGCACAAAGCTGTCTGCTTCCAAATTGCCTGCAGCTATAGTTTAAAACACAGTATGCGGGATTACAAATTGCAATCGTAAACTCCTTCACCACAGAGCCGTGCACAAAAACACACACCTAATATCTGTAAACTCTTAACTTCCAAACAAGCACAGACACATTTAACTTTTTATATTCCCAACTTTCAAACAAGAGCACACATGTGTGCACACACACAACTAATTTCTTTTAAAATCTTAATTTCCAAACAAGCAGAAAGAGATACCTACATATCTAATTTATTAATTATCTTTACAAAAACAAGCACACATACAACACAAACACATCTCACTAAAAAAAATCTTAACTTCCCAACAAGCACGCATATACACATCTAATTTCTTTAAAATGTTACCTTCCAAACAAGCCCACACATGTACACATCTCATGTTTTAAAACTCTTTACTTCTAAAAACAGATCTTAACTTCCAAACAAATGCGCACACATCCTAATAAGTGCCACCATTTGCCGCACAGACCTAAATTATTTAAAATCTAAAGTTCCAAACAAACAAAGACATACACACATAGTAATTTTCTTTAAATTCTTAACTTCCCAACAATGTGAACATACAAACACACTAGTCTAATTTCTTTACAATTTTACACACATGCTCATATCAAATTTCTTGAAAATGTTTACTTTCAAACAAGCATGCACACATGTCTAATTTACTGAAAACCTTCACTTAACAGTCATGGTCATTCAGAGAGGAAACATGCCTGTTGCAAGTAACATGCCAATCTAAATGTGCACATCAACATGTAACAGAAAACAGAATGTAGGAACTTATTTTCTCTTGCTTTCACTCATTTTCAGTGGATACTATCTTTTAATACAGCTTATTCTGTCTTACTAAAACACTGTTATTCTTCTTTATCTCAAGCATTCATTTGGTAATGCTTCTTCTATGTGAATGTAACATGCACAATATAATTGATGTACGAAAGATGAGTGGTTGGAGGGGCCGAAAGTAAGACGGGCCTGTGTGCCCAATTTATGACCCTTTGAAAATAAAGTTTGTTTGTTCATTCCCTCAATGAAGCAAAGGCCCTCCATCTTCTGTCATCTCCTGCAGGTCCCTACATTTCTTCCCCATATTATTCATCTGTCTCTAAAGTCTCTGCTCAGATGTTTTATGTCTTCCTCTATTACATTTGCTATTCGGGCTTCAGAAGAACTTTCATGTTATCTATTATCAGGTTTTCTTAATGTGGGTCACCATTTTCTCCTCACCTCATGATTAACTAATGTATATCTAGTACTCCCTCTAAGCTCTCCATTAGTGATTCCATCAGATCATTTTAATCCTTCTATTCTGTGAACACATCAATTAATGAATAATGATGGCTTAACCTGTTTTAGTCTTTGTCCATGTTTCTGATCCATCAGTAGTACAGATTTATATACTCAGTTTAGCACTAATTTCATTTCTTTTGACTTTCACAGATCTGCTAATGCTATTAAAGGAAATCCTGCTCTTTTTATATTCTTATTGTAACATATCTATCTATTCTCTTCCACCCCCCCCCCCCCCCCCCAATCTTTGCCTACACAGCTACATAAACAGGTCTATGATTCTGCCTCTTGTAGTGAGGTTTCACCAAGGAAGATCAGATTATCATTTTTCTTGATTAATTTTCATGATCACTGGCCTTTCCCCTATGAATTTTTAGACCTAATAGTTGTGATCTCCTGCGATGTGTGCTTAATTTATCTTGCATCTCATTTCATGCATGGGACAGGAAAGCATTGTAGTTAGTGAATTCCAGATCAACAAGGGAAGGAAGGTAATGAGGAACAGAACTAGACATTGTTACCTAGAATATGCAAAGTTCTAACAATTCACACCCCAATGGCAGTATCTGATATGGGATTACCTTTATCTTTACCTCCTAACTGTCTGGCCACACTTATCTGCCCTGTCTAGTGGAGTGAATCACAATACACAAGTCTTCCAGGTACATGCTAGACATCACAGTTCAAGCAACAATGAACACAGAAAATAAACAATGCAAAGAAAGAAAGCAAAATATCAGTAAATGCAGCACCACAGAAAAACTACACAAATCTGAAATACAAGAATGGAACTCAAACCCACCAATAAATAGGTCGTTCACGCATCACCAGATGGGTTACAGATGGTACCATGATACGGAAAAAGAAATTCAACAAATGTAATACACATATGTATGTGTGTATACAATGTATGTATGTTTACACTCACTCATGCATGCATGTATGTATGAGCAAGCATACGCATGCATACACACATGTATGCATGGATTTACATATGCAATTATCTTTTTCTACAGGTGTCTTATCCAGAATAGTTACTGCTGATCATGACTCTATAATTCTTTCTGTCGTCTTCACATTTTCATGAAATTGATGTTGCATTCTTATTTGTTGCAGCGCAGCATAGCTGTTTTCATTCAACTTTGCCCTCCTCTGCCTCGCTTATTTAGTATTTTCCCACGCAAGGCTAAATTTGGAATCCATCTCTTTTGCTGATGGCGGGCACATTAGTGAAGCTTATAGGGGACTGTGCTGATAATATCATGAGTTCGGTAGGATGAGAACTCCATGCCTGGGCTCACTGCCTGCTACATAAGGGAAAGACTGGTCACCTGTTCCTTCATGCATTAAGGCCTACAAAATGTGTTGGCTTTTACATAAGAAACACAGCAGGAAACTTCTTTGAGGCAAAGTTTTTTGTTGCCAAAATTCCACATAATGTTGTCTGTGGCGAAGGGGTTACGAATGCAATTTGTAATCCTGCATACCACATTCAAAACACAGCTGTGGGCCATTTGGAATCAGGCCGCCTTGCATTGGTTTCCACACAATGGTATGAGTGCCGGTCATACAGAAATCAATAGCAAACTGCTGAACATAAACTTGCCCAGGAATCACAAACAGCCAAAAACTGCTGGAGTTGACTGCTACATCCTGTAAAGGATAAGCAACTAACTGTGGATTTGATGAGTGATCTAGTAACATCCACAGCTGTCAGTACCTCAACGTTGGTTTTCTTCTCTGTCGATGATATTCTCAACATTCCTAACTGTATCTCCATCAACTTCACAGCCACACACAAGAGCATGCTGATTCTTTTTTTTTACTTTCTCTCGTACTTATACACAACCACCTGCACCCACAATGACGAGCACAAAAACAAATTTACTGAAGAAAAAAAATAAACTAATAAAATATGTCCATTGGGAGCTATGTCTATTTGGGCTCATTTACAGCATCCCCCCCCCCCCCCCTCTCCCCCCTTTTCACACACACGCACACTTACAAGACAAGTAGGTTGACAAATGCGCATATATAGATGTCTGAAATCATTGCTCATTTTCTATGAAGGACGATTCATTTACTATTAACTAGTAATATGAAGTGTTTTTATTCTTTTCTTCTTCTTTTCATTAACTTTAAATTAACCTACGTCTAAAATGGTAATATGCATTGTTTATGTTCATAGCACTCATTTGACAATTTTTTTCCTATATGAATGTAACATGCACAATAGGTAATTGATGTATGAGAGATGAGTGGTTGGAAGGGCTGACCCTTTTGCCCAATTTGTGATCCTTTGAAAATAAAGTTTTTTCATTCTTTTGTTCTGGTGTAATACTTCTGAAGCAGTCACAATCTTAAAAGTCAATCCTACTAGCTGTTGAGAGGAGTGAAATGTAGGAACTAGGATGTAGAAAAGTTATCAAGGTTGGGGCTGGAGAGAGGGAATGATTATGCCAAGGACAGAGACATTTAAAAAGTTTCTTGCTATGCCACAAGATGCCATTAGACATCATTGAGTTTGATGGATAGTAATGTAGATGGGTTTTCTTACAGCTCCAAAAGTACATATGGAGGTCATAGTTGCTAACTGTTCTAACAGTCAACTACTAAAGACAAGTAAAAGAGGTGACTATTAAACAGCATAGATATACACACTATTGATTTGTTAATCTAAGCCACTTTTATCTTAATCTGGCTGTTGACAGATGTTGCAAAGCTCTATTTCAATTTGTAATCTGCAGTGTTGGTGAGTTGTCTACCCTTAGGCAGGAATATCCCAATCCGTATGTAGGTCTTGATTTAATGCAAGAAGCACAGGCACAGAGTGAAGTTTGGGGGCGACTAATAAGTATTCCCTGGGTATTCTATGAGACAATCGCTGATTGTTCCATTTTGGTGACAGATATGGCTGCACAGGAGTGCATGCTGGGCATTAATAGTTTTAAATAACCACTGACTTTCACGTGTCCTGTAAGAAACTTTAAAAAGAAATAATTGAGCTTTGAAACCAACATGCCTGTAACACCAAACCCACAATCTCCAATGGTAGTCAATAAGCACACACAAGTTAAATATGACCTCATTTTATCCCATACAATATCTAACATGCAGCCAGCAGGTGAAATATACTACAGGATCAAAGCATCAGGTAACTTATGGAGTGGCTTCAAAATGTAAGATTCATTACTAACTCTGTCTAAGTAAGATATGGATACAGACTTTAGTTCATGACTCAACCCATTCAATCCAAAGATGTGTCTTGAGAAACCATCCTTTTCACCAAGGAACCAGTTCCTGTAGACTACTTGCTCAGCCAATTGCCTGAAAGGCTCCCATATATACAAATGTCCATGGGAAACTGAAGTTCAGAAGTAATTTCAAATAATATGATCTAACCAGAGAAGAAAAACTCTTTACATATCCATCCCATAAACTTCAAAGTAAACAGTCCACCGGGACAGGGCAAAAAGGACAGAATGAATGACAGACAGAGAAGAATGGATATACAGATGGTTGGATGGACAGACAGATATGTAGGCAGGCAGACACATAATCTGTATAAGCCAAATTAGAGAGGACACTATGACCCATTACAACATGAAGAGTCCGCAGAATAACAATGAGATGCTATAAACTTTGAGTTCATGCGTCTTATGAAATCCTTAACTTCTTTCACCCTTAACTTTAAAAGTTAACACTGAAAACTAACAAAATCAGCAGTTCAATAGCTCTTTTTCTCTGCACCTCATTCCTTTATATAAACATCTACAAAATAAGAATTATCTTCAAAAAGAATAGAAATAACTTCAAAAACTACATATGAAATACCTTGAAAATAAAAGAACAAAAAAGAAAAAAGAAGACAAAAAAAAAAGAAGAAAAAAAAAAAACTTCTTTAAAAAATGTAGTGATTTTTTGTCATAACACATACAGTGAATCTTCCTGCTACCCACTTGAGCACGCTGAACAGTTTAGAAAATGCAGAAAACCACTGTCATGAATAAAGTACACATAAAACAGCTCTCAAAATGTCACCCTAAATCATTCCACATTTTACCTCATCAAAGAAAGTCTGTGTCTTTCTCAGAATGTGTTTCAGTTCTGTTAGCTCTAGAAAATTTCGTTTCAGGGCTTCGGAGTTTGAATTGACTTCTTTCATCTCATTCTCCAGCTTTTCAAATGTGGCCTGGTAAAAATGTTTTAAAAATTATAAATAAATAGTCATGAATATAAAAACAAACTTATAAAGTGGTCCAGTAAATAAAATAACAATGAACAAATGACAATGGATGAGACCGGAGAGCTGGATCAGGGTAGAGAATGATTAGAACAAGGTTGTGCAAAGAACATGAGAAAGAAGTTAGGGTTGTCAGCTCTACAAATAACTTCACAAGTAGAGATTCTTACAGCAAAAAGTCACGGTATTCAATCAAGGTGTTGCCGAGAGCCAAGGTATAAGAGCAAGGAGTTGCTCCAAGAAAATGGCAGACCTGAGGTATAAAATCAAGAAAACCAAGAAAAAGATAAACTGAAGTATAAAATTAGTGTTGCCCCGAGAAAAAGATAAAATGGAGGTATAAGACCAAGACGTTGCCATAAGAAAAAGACAGAACTGAGGTGTTGAGCCCCCCCCCCCCCCCCCCCCCAAAAAAAAAACACAAAACTATCACATCTCACATACAACTTACCTCTAAATCTATCATTTCCCTGGGGACTGGTGCATCAGGATTGTCTCCAGTATTCAACATTGGAATTCCATCCCTGTTGATCTCCTTCTCCAAGAACCCTGCAAGGAACAAACTGTTGTTAAAACAGATTTGTTATCCAGTATTTGTTGAAATAATGCCCTGTGGGCAAACCCCTGAATGCTCAGTCTCTAATCTACTGTTCAGAAAGCAATAGCAAACTAATGAACATACAATTGCCTAGAAATCAACCTGGGGTTGATCGCAACATCCTGCAAAGGACATACAACATTTTAAAGACCAAACCAAACAGCTACCAACAACCCTGGAAGAAACGAACACTTTGTCAAAAGATTTGCTGTTTCCTAATGGAACTGACACTGGTGACCTCTAGCCAAACCCACAGTTGATCAATCTCCCTCCACTGTTAGGTCAAACATCTTACAGAACAGAAACATAGCATTGTTATGTCTAGTAAGCCCTAACATGCTGAACAGTGTATATGATACATGGACTCACTGTAATCTTGCTTATGTACATGCATGTTGTTATTCCACATGTTCTTTAGACCCACAATCACATTCACTACAGTCAGGTGTCATGTTGCATTCATATCATTGTTGCAGACAGCACTTCACCCATACCCACATTCTAGAAGCAGTCACCTATCATGTGTGCAAACATTCACACATTCCATGTGGACCCTGGCAGCTTGTGCATCATCTGGGGAATGTTTCAGATTTAAGCCCAGTTATAACTGGCACTGTGACTTAGAGAACAGTGAAACTGTGTCTCACAATTCCCTGATATAACTAACAAGGGTTCAAAATCAACCTGAAGTGACTTGGAAGCAAACCACTTTATGTTGATTTCAATAGCATGAAGCTTCAGCCATTTAGACAGCAATGACAAACTACTGAACTATAATTGCCAGGCAAATCACAAACATCCAATAAATTCTGGGGTTGATTGCAACATTCTGTAAAGGTCACGCAACTAACTTAATATTTACACATTGTTGAAGATGATAACCATTCAAGATGACAGCAAAAACATGACGTGACAGGAAGCAGCCGTTGGTATGTGAAGTGCTAGGACCATCACGTGTTGTAGGCCTGAGTGCGTGGAGGAATACATGGCCAGTCTTTCCCTCTCACAGCGAACACTGACGGCAGGTATCAAACCCTCATCTACTTAAAATCAATCGACGGCAGGTATCAAACCCTCATCTACTTAAAATCAACCTACAACAGGAGGTAAATTCTATAATAAACAGGCAGAACAGAAGCACGACCTTGACAATGATGACTGCATTATACCAATAACACACACACATTGGCACCTTGCCGCCTTGACAGACGATAGTTTGTGCTTTAAAAAGGCATCATAACTTTTACCTATGGCGGTAGCGAATGTCACACTGATAAGGCCAATTCATGCTGTAAATGTCCGTTCACAGTGGGTGCATGTGAACACGTGGTCATTTCCACCATCATGCACCATCTTACGCCTCACACGCTCGGTGTGTGACATATCTGCAATAATTTTCTCCTTCAGCGTCGACTTGCTCCCACTGTGCATTATCAATGCCTGTATCAATAATGTCCCGCTTACACACATCTTTGTATTGTAGTAGAGGCAGACCCTGAGACAATAACAGTGCTCCCCATAAACTACTCATCATTAGAAAATTATGTAAATGCCAAGAAAGAAATACTCCTAAGCTAACAACCAACCATGCAAGGGAAAACCTATAATGTTGTTGGTATTCTTAACGACTTTATTAGTTTCTATTTTCTACTTTCAAATTTCACACTTTTTTTCTACCTTATGGTGTAGCTAAACAATAATATGGTATATTTTATTTATACACAAGATCACTCTGTCTCGATTTGGCAGGCTAAGACAAGCATTACAGTATCTCATGATGGAACAAAACTTCAGACATCAGTTGTTGTGAGTGTTCAACAAATAAACAAATATAATGATACTGAATGTGTCACCTATCTGTCAGGATGAAATTGAAGCCTGTGTGATTCTTGGCAGTTCCTCTTGTGTAAAAGTACTTCATGTAAACACACAGCAGCCACATCTGGACAACAGTTAGCATTTAACCATTCAACAAGCAGCAGTGTATGACGATAGAACAGTTATTGGATATGACAGCACACAGGTCACTGGACACGCACACTTCTTCTTTTGTCCACTTGAAATAAATTTTCTATATCTGCAACATTGTCTCTTATATAAATAGCCATCCCTGTTTGTTCACTCAGTGGTACGTAGTTTGTCTTCCACTTCTATAGACCGAAATGTTTGCATTGATGTGTCATATTTAAGGCAGTTTTGGAGTATATAATCTGCTGTCTAGAGTGCCAATCCACATGTGTACATTACTGCTTTGCCAATCTTAATTCTGTAAACATATGGCTGCATAATCACATGTGTACATTACTGCTTTGCCAATCTTAATTCTGTAAACACATGGCTGCATAATCCCATGTGTCCTGTTCTGAGATGCAGAATGATTTGGACATGTTCACTGGCACGGATACAGTACAAGTCTAGATGTCCACTTCTTATGACAATGCCTTACAGACATTTACATCTTCTGCCCAACATCTTACATCTGACAGTAGTCAGACAATGGCAGACCTTCTCTCTGTAGAAGGACAGAATGTAAGACGGGCATGCCCAATTCTTAACCCTTAGAAAATAAAGTTTTGTTGTTGTTGTTGTATACTGTGTAGTTCAGAACCCAACAACTGCTGTAGCTTAAATACAGTATGTGAGTTGAGTCCACTTGACCTGTCTCATGTTGTCCTGTCTCATGTTCATGTTTGTCTTAATGGTGGCTATGGAATCCCTTATTTTTTACAAGCTTCAATTTTACATGAACAATGGAACAAATCTTTCCCATGACGATAAACAATAACCAGACCACTATAAGTACATTGAGAAAATACCTCATAAAAGACTTACATTCTAAAAGAAAAATATGTATGGACTTACTTAATTTTCTCTCCATTTCCTCACAGCGACGGATTTCATTGACAAATTTGCGTTGGAAGGCATTCACATCAGGATTCAGCTGTAGGAGTCAATGATACGAGGTTGCTATAAATTAGTAACATACACGCAATATTGTCTAGATTAAAAGAATACAAATGCAGAAAGAAACATGACTTGCAGTATCTAACTAGTAGAAAAACAAGGTAGATTAAAAACAATGAAACAAGTTCAGAAAAATGTGCCATGGGGTGTAATCTAACAACTGGAGAAACATTCCTGAATTAGAACAAAGTAACAAGTACAGAAATGTGACTTCTTTGATCTAAAAAGTAGAAAAACAAGATAGATTAGGACAATGCAATGGAATTTGCACACTGAAACATCCATAAGTGATACAATCATACAACTAGGTAAATAAACAATATTTCTCCAATTTCACCATTTTTAACTGCCACTATTATCATCATGCAGCTGGTCCCCTGCAGTACATCACTCTCATCACAGCCCATCACAGATTTTCTGGATCCTTTGACAGTCTTGCCGCATGCATTTTCATGCCCAAAGTATCAGCAATGTCCTTGTTCCATCTCAATGCTGCTCGACTCCGGCCTCTTCTTTCTTGAAATATGCCTTCCATCATTGTTCTTTCCAGGCCACTCTGACATTAAATATGGTTACATTTCGGTTAGTGAGACATGATGCAGTTGTTGAGTCTAGAACTTGCAGAATGTCAGCATCTTTCTAAGGAACTTTTCTGTAACATTTAAGTTTAAAAACTCTGATTTTCTTCTTTAGTGATTGCGATATAGCCCTCAAATCACAACCATTTGCCAACACAGGAAAGATGCATGTTCTCAAAACAAGTGACTATTCAAATTACTGTGTGAATATGTGGTTTTATATTTCAATTTTAAGGATTTAACCTATTGCTTTAGTTTATGTTGTGTGATTTCTGCAGTATGTACCTGAGAATATGCCAAAAATATGTTAGGCAATAAATCGTGTAATCTATTGTTTGTGTTTTCATTATTCAAATTCACTATGGCAAAAAATTGTTTTTAATTTCTTCATTATTGATAACTACTACATATAACATAAAAAGCACAAATACACACAACATAGAATTCATCCACGCACAGTTCAAGATACTCACATCTCTAAACTGCACCAAGCCCAACTCTCCAAGCTCCGAGACACAAGCATATGCAGCTTCAGACTGTAGGAACATCTGACATAATGTCATCTCCTCACTCCGCAGCAGGGAATCCATATTGTCAGCGTAGGAGTATCACTTATTTACTTTTATTTACACTAAATATATCAGAAAATACCGTCAAAGCTCTCTGCAGTAAGTGATAACTATTTGAAAATTATTTATGAATACAGCAAGTTTAAGTAATACTTGCCGAAAGATAAAGTATAATCTTATTACAGATTGATCACTTATAATCCTATTGAAAATGTATCACTTATAATCCTATTGCAGTTTTATCTCCTAGGTCCTGAGTAGAGAACAGTTCACAGTTGGATTTCTTTCACTTCAGTAATAACTTTCAGTCCCCCTGTTCAAGCTGGGGAAAAACAAAGATTGTTATAAGATTTTGATTTCCAAATTTTGGAAGAGTGCTAATGCTTTGTCAGTTGTGAACTATATTATGGGTATTTACATCTTCTTCTTGTGCTTTTACCTCCACAATGGAACATAGGGCCTCAACCAACTCACTCCAAGCCCTCACGGTTGGTTTTGTTTTGCAGCTACAATTTTCTAAAGGATGGGGAAGCTAATCCCATGCCAACCCTCCTTGTTGCCTTCTATGATATGCATGGTAGATTACAGTGTTAATATTCTTTGCTTCCCTTACTGGCTCTGATAACATAAAAGCAGTTTATGTATGTAGTATGTTGAAAATACTCAGCAAGAAAGGCAGAGGAAGACGGACAAAGATGCATATTTAAAGCATAAACAGTAGAAATAAAATAATAATAATATAAGCGACAACTTCATCAAAAGTGTTGGGATTGTCAATGGTCCAGAGCGGAAGCTGATGATGGGTAACTATAAATGTATAAATCTAATGTCTGGTCATTTCTGCACAATGGAAGGAGACTTCTAGCCTCATTCATGAAAGGTCATCAGAGACCCTGATCCTGATGGCCAAGAGTTCACCGGAACAACAACATCGAACAGTCACAGCTGGAAATGACAGTGAATCAAAAGGTGGGGAAAAGGTGTTGCCGCTGGTAGGGCACACATTGAGAAAACCTGATTACTGTATAAACAATTATAGTATGGATAGAAAGCCCTTTGCCTATAACCCACAGAGCCAATGAAATAGAGGAAGACCTTCACACTCAAGGAGCAAATAAGAGACTGAGATAAATAATGTGGGGAGGACTTGGAGGAAGCTGGAAGAAGTAGCAAAGGATAGAATGGCTTAGATTTTTGTTGTTATTGAGGAACTATGCTCTATTAGGAGAATAAAGGGCAGAAGAAGTAGTCACTGTAGGCTCACTGATTTAACCCTAAAAACCACAAGGGAAGTCTGGAGATCTCTCTGACATGACCTCTGCACCTGAGAAGTATAATAGTGTGACACTGCAAACACCAGGCACATAATTTATGCAAGATGAGAGCTCTGATAGCCATGCAGCATGTGCATTTAACATGGCAGTAACAAAACAAAGCTACCCTGATACCACATTAAAGTTTATGATAAAGATAATCCCAGGCAGATGCTTCATTCTAAGTGTAAAGTAACCGGTATTAACATATACTAGGTCATAATGTTATGGAATGTGGTGACTAGATCCCTTCCTCATCACATTTCTTCCTCCATGTCCAATCAGGTAAACATCCTTCTTTGACAGAATTGCTTTTGTGGTGAGGTGACCACTTTCTTTCCCATATACCTGTCACCTTCTTAACTTGCCACACAACTTCAGCAGCTAATCTAAGACTGTATGTCAAATTAATACCAACATCTAGTTTTCAAATGGTTGCTCTTGTTACTTGTCACACCCTGTAACATTTGAGCTATTCACCAAGATGGGTGCGCTAGCAAAGTTGACAGTGAACTGTGCTGATATCATAAGCACGTTCGGACACGGGTTGGATGCCTGGGCAAATCACTTGCAAACGTGAGGGGAATCCTGGTCATCTATTCCTCTGAGCATTCAGGTCTACAAAATGTAATTGTGCTACCATATAACAGACCCATAGCAGGAAAGTGCTTCAGGGCCATTTATTGTTTTATTCATCATCTTATGAGACGATACACAACCAAATATCTGACAACACCTTCAGAAAATATCAAAGAAAAATGGTCTATTTTAACATAATATTCTAAACACGGGGTGTAGTTTCTGAGATGAATGCTGTGAATACCCTGTACTGCCAGAGTAACTAACAATGAGCTTCTGGAAGAGACTAATGAAAGTAGAATAACATCTACAACTATAAGAGACAAACAATGTTCTTTGGCCATGCAACTAGAAAACATTATGATGACTGGAAAGGTCAATGGTAGAAAAGTCAGACCAAAAGAAATTATGCTGGATGGCCTAAGATGGTGACAATGAGGAATATGATCAAACGAACTGATCCAGAACATGAAGGGTTGAGGTCTGTGGATGAGGACATATAAATGCCTATGTCATTTGGCAGTGCACATTATGATGAATACACACACACACAAAAACTAAATATTACTGGCGATTACTTTCCCTGGGCACCCTCATGTCTAACCCAGCCTCCTCATTTGAAACATGACAAATGCTTGATGTCATTCACACTTGCATGCATGGAAAGCTGATAATAAATGTAAATGCAAGATTAGCACTATACACCAAAAAATAATGGGATAAGCAACAGCTGTCTCCTAAACTAATGTTACAAATGGTCCACTGCCCAGCAACCCTTATCATCATCTCCATCATTATATGCCATAACAATAAAGTAGGTGATCATGGCTCATAACCTCACACAATAACCAGTTCTGAAGAAGGATTGTGTCGCAATTATGCCACACCATCAAGGTATTTATCTATTCTTTTCCTCTGTTCCCATGAAGTATGCCAGCTGTTACAAATTTTATAATTTAACTAGCTGACACGGCCCGGCTTCGCCTAGTCATATAAGTTCTTGTTCCCGTTACCGACTATCTGTCTGTCTGTCTGTTTGACCCGGCCCGGCATCGCCCAGCTCCTGGTGTGGAGCATCTCATTTAATTCATATAAGTAGTCATATAAGCTCCCGTTCCCGTCTGTCTGTCTGTCCCTCCCTCTCTGTCTGTCTGTCTGTCTAATCATTTATTGGTTGCAGTTAGAACAACCTTAGATAAACGAAGACCAACTTACAAAAAGCATTAGAAAGAGCACTTGAAAGATCTTTACATCTTCCCCAACAATTAACTTGGGTAAATGGAGCGGCAGCGGCAGCAGCAGCAGCAGCAGAAGAAGAAAAAGGAGGAGTAGGAGCTGGGAGGAGGAAGAGGGAGGTGGAGGAGGGAGGAGGAGGAGGGAGGAAGAGATAGGCGGAGAGAGGAGGAGGAGGAGGGAGGAGGAAAGAGGAGGAGGAGTAGGGAGGAATAGGAGGGAGGAGGAGGGATTAGGAGGAGGAGGGATTAGGAGGAGGAGGTAGGAGAAGGAGGAGGAGGGAGGAGGAGGAGGAGGGGAGGAGGAGGAGGGAGGAGGAGGGAGGAGAAGAACGCAGGAGGAGGAGGGGGAGGAGGAGGGAGGAGGAGAGGGAGATGGAGGAGGAGGGAGAAGGAGGAGGAGGAGGAAGAGGGAGGAGGAAGAGGGAGGAGGAGGAGGAAGAGGGAGGAGGAGGAAGAGGGAGGAGGAGGGATGTGGAGGGAGGAGGAGGGATGAGGAGAGAGGATGAGGAGGGAGGAGGAGGGATAGGGATGAGGAGGAAGGAAGAAGGAGGAGGAGGGATGAGGGGGAGGACAGAGGAGGAGGAGGGAGTAGGAGGAGAAGGGAGGAGGAAGGAAGAGGAGTGATTAGGAGGAGGGAGGAGGGTGAGGAGGTAGGAGGAGGAAAAGGGAGGAGGAAGGTGGAGGAGGAAGGAGGAGGAAGAGGGAGGAGGAAGATGGAGGAGGGAGAGGGAGGAGGGGAAGAGGGTAGGAGGAGGAAGAGGAGGAGGAGGAGGATTATAACGCATATGCCTGTAGATAACTGCACTGAAAAGGTGGGTCTGTCTATCTATCTGACCCGGCGTGGCTTCGCCCAGCTCCTGGCGGGTAGCGTCTCATTAAATTCATACAACAAAAAAAAGTAACTTAAAAGAATGTCCTTCCACACACCATTCATTATTTTTAATGAAAACTGTTTCTAATCACCTACATGACTGTAGATAACTTCTTAAGCATAAAAAGATGAGTTACAATGTTATGCATTATGCATTATTTTTATGAAAACTTTGAAAATGCCTTAAAGATTGTATCATTATTTATTATAACTCATATGCCTGTATATAACTATAGACAAAGAGTTTATAAATCTTTGAAAACGATGCAAAAATATGACTAAAAGATATACAGAAAAGTTATTAAAAGTTATGCCCCTTGAAATAACTTTTCTAGAGTTAAGTCCCCATGCTATATAGAAATTATAATGAAAAATGAAAAAATTAAATAATATTAAGTAAGCAGCCGATTTCACACTAAAAAAATATCACAGTTGGCTGCGCTGGAATGAAAGGAAGACGTGTAGAAAATTTCATCTCAATCGGATGGACCGTTCGCGAACGCATAAAGGACATACAGACGGAGATTGCCTTTTATATATAAGATTTCTCCTCAATATTTGCCCCAACTAAGTCTTGACTGTTTATATCTAATTTTTCTAATCAATTTGTGGTTTTCATCTGCTTCTTGAAGGACTGCTTCATTGCTTTACTGACCATCCATCATATTCATTACACTCTCCTCACATCTCTGCTTTCATCGGATGTTCCTCAGTGTGTCTGCACACAAAATTAATATCTGTATAGCAGCATCTTTTGTGTTCATAATTTAATTGATGGCACAGTTAGAGTGACTTGGGTATATAGCGTGCTTTTAAATGGGAAAGTGCTGGGTTTTCAGTAAAGGAAAATTATTCAGAACAACATGAGACACCTATAAATTGTAAAGAGCAGGCCACAATGGCAACTGCCTTGGCAACATTTCAAAATCAAAACTGGAATGGTAAATCTGAAATAGCACAAAACAGTGACAATAGTATATCTCTGTAACTTTTTGTTTTAAAATGGTAAATCTGAAATAGCACAAAACAGTGACAATAGTATATCTCTGTAACTTTTTGTTTTAAAATGGTAAATCAGAAATAGTACAAAACAGTGACAATTGTATATCTCTGTAACTTTCTGTTTTAAAATTGTAAATCAGAAATAGTACAAAACAGTGACAATAGTATATCTCTGTAACTTTTTGTTTTAAAATGGTAAATCAGAAGTAGTACAAATCAGTGACAATAGTATATCTCTGTAACTTTTTGTTTTAAAATGGTAAATCAGAAATAGTACAAATCAGTAACAATAGTATATCTCTGTAACTTTTTGTTTTAAAGTGAGGCAGAAAAATAAAGGAGCCTTTTTACACTCTTTAAGGTACACCAGGCATTTTGTGCTAGACCCATATTTGTATAGACCAACTGACACACAGTGGCTGATGTGGTCAGTTTATTGTCAGCTGCCTTTACTTCCCAACACATTTCCTGGTACCAATTTTAGGCTGGGTTGACCTCAGAGCCCAGGTCAATTTTTAAAATTAGAATCTGCCTTAGAAACAGATGGAAGTGGTTACATAAAACAGGTGAGAATACTAACCAGTGTGTATGTTTGTGGATTATTTCATCTCCCGATTAGATATACCACATGAAAATTTTAAAGAAAATTACATTTAATGTCTGAAAGAATCTGGGTCTGGCAGTATGTCTGGGGCAGAAAGAGTAAAAAAAAATGTAGCATGTGTACAAATAAATGTACTATGCTAGTGGCATGAGATGACTTGAACAGTTTCTTTGCTTGCTTCTTGTTCCACTCCCAATTAGAGAGAAAACGTGTAGTCTTTTCACAACTGGGTGCATCAAAGAAATTGTGTTCTTTAAAGCCCATTGTCACAGTGTTGTAACATACTACAGTTATAAAAAAAGTTCAAGAACCATTTCACATGCCTGAGGGTGGTATCTTCTTTCTTCTGCGTTCGTCTGGAATGTTAATTTAGATTAGTTGCATTGTGCCTGTTTACAGCAGAGTTGCGATATTTGCACCTATCAGCTGACACACCTGTCTTCTGGCATTTGTTGACCGGGTTACCTTCCCAGGCCTTTGGGCATGTGGTGCTTGAAATATATTTTATAAACCAATCAGCACTTAAGGGATGATGTGATCGACATCACATCAGCTGCCTTTCCAAGGCATTTCCTGTTGCCTATTTTAAACTGGTCTGACCTGGCAATCCAGATCCGTTTTATAAATCCACCTCTATGCAAATTTGAACCCCTGTGCATCATGTGCCATGTCGATAAGCGTGGACGGTCATGATTCGCCATTTCACTCGATCACCAGAGTCGTGGATCAGCTCAGTGCTCTTGTCTTGACCATACCACTTGGCCAAGCCATCCAAGTATTTACTTCTCTTTCTTCCCCTTGTTTTCTTCCCCCCGATCTTGCCAGTTGTCACCAAGTTCTCCAATTTATTTCTTCTCATAACGTGACCCAAAATTTTGACTGTCTGTGTGTAATTTCTTTAATCAGTGTACGATTTTCATTTGTTTCTTGGTCATTGGTTTTTCTGTCTGTCCATGGTATTCTTTGCATGTTCCTCAGAAACCACATTTCCACAGCCATCAGATATTTTTCAGCTTGTTTGCTGAACTCACAGCTTTATTAGATGACAAGGGGCAACAGAGAAGACAGGACTAGGACCAGGAACTACACTTGTAGCACCTCTCCGTGGTGCAGGATATCCACAAACTGGGTTGCCAGTCTGGCTATAGTTCAAAGGATCGCCTCTATTCAGATGTGAATCTCCAGTACCAGTATTGCACACCCCACTGGTTCCGGTGTGTGAGGTTTTCTGTGGGTTTATAGATAATTACAGAAGCTCCAATGGGTGAAGTTCTATAAGATATATCTATTTATGAAAGATACAGGTTAGTAACAGCAAGTTTTGTCTAGAAGCATAGATAATTATTCCCACAAAACCCTTGTAGAGAAACCATTTAGAATTTTCGCGTACCCCCACTGTAAGAAATTAGACCTAAGTTTAAGTTCAACACATAATTATTATTAGATGATTCCTCTTCTAGGTTATAGAGATCTTGGCAGTTAGCCACAGCAATAAATGAAAAGCTGGTCCCTCATATATCTTGTTGACTGTGCTCTGGTCGCCAACCTCATTTTTGATCTCATTCTTAATCTCATTACAAGTGACACAAGACACTTGAATAAATGACCACTTGGACAACTGGACTAAACTGTTCCATTGTAGTGAACATAAACATCACCAATCACTGTGCTTTACACCGGTTGAACAAGTTATCTACATGACAGGATCTTGACAATAGTTGGACACACCTTCACAAGGAAATGGTTACATCAACAGTTGGACAAGTCATACATCACGAAAGATACTTGGCAACATCTATACAGGACTTCCACAATATCAGTAACCAACAACAACAGTAGAGTAAACAGTCACCATGGAAGATGCTTGACAACAGTTGGACAATTCATTCACAAAGTGATGTATATCACAACAGTTATACAAGACAACCACAGAGACATGCACCCCAAAACTGTTCTCTTACGATCAAAACTTTATTAATGTCTTTGGGGTCAAGTGAAGACTCTGGCTTCATATTGCCAACACTTCACACTTCAAAAAAATTGATTTATATGTAAGATAGTTGACATAATTTATGAAAAAACCAGAATACATCACCCAATATCACAACAGAGCATCAATTTTTAAAAAACCACTTCTCCCTCACATCTCTACTCCCTAAGGTTCTCCTACACCACACTCAAATTTAGGCATGTATCATTTCTTCAACTATCAATGAGGGTAACACATTGTAAAAGTTATAGTCTTGGGCAAGCATAGGGATACACTGTTATCCTGGTCTGTGCACATCCTGTTATCACCTGTGAAGGGTGTTGGGAAAGTCCCAGGTGTGCAGTTTCCCCCATGATGGGCAAGCATAGGGACACACTGCTACACTGGTCTGTGTACATACTGTTATCACCTGTGAATGGGTGTTGGGAAAGTCCCAGGTTTGCAGTTTCCCCCATGATGGTTCCCATGTAAGTCGATTCCCTACTGTGACAAGTTTTCTGAAAATGATAATCATGACTTCTCAACGGTGAGTAGACTGCCCGAGAAGCTGACAACTGGGATTAGTCATACGATTCCAGTTAATAGAGATCTAAATCATATATATAACAGCATTCTTCTTTTCCAGTCTATCTCCCCTAGGTTACAGAATGTTTCTGAAGTTACCACACCACTTAGTTAATAATCCATTTGTGAATGAATGAATAGCTCTATGTATTATCCTCCTTCTCCGTAATGCTTTACAGCTAATAATAAGCTGGAATCAACCTCAAGATGTCCCAACAATCTTGGCTTGAGGAGAAATATGGTAGGCTCCAGGTACACACAATTGACATCCACCCATAGCCAGTAGAGGCGTGCTGAAACCAGGTGATCTCTCAATACCTAGGGTGACCTCTTGAAGTTATCTTGAAGGTACATCTATGGAACATTTATAGAAATGGAGAGTATCCCTGTATGTTAGGCTTTTCACAGAAACCTTTATCAGTGCCATCTGCATCGGCTTGAATTAATGTGGATTTTGGCTGAATATTTTCGATCTGAGGTCATGCGGTAACCTTTGGAGTGTCCCTATTCTAAAGCTGGATTGAAGGTTAGAGCCCAGGACTTCCATGGGGTTGTCCTGGTAATTGAAGGCCTCTCCATCTTCCTTATTCTCTGAGGTGTAGAAAACTACATCCTAGAGAAAGATTTTATCACTGCATCATTTACACATCCTATCTGGTTGGAATCAAATCTTCGACTGCTGGGCTAATGAAGCATTAGCCTAGAAAACCGCGTTACTCGTCAACGGGTCAACCAATCAAAAGACGGGTCTCCACCGTTCATCTTCCTTCCCCTATTCTAGAACTTTTGATGATATTTATAGATAGGGTTATCAAGATGGCTTACGTTTGTAATTTATGAGTATTTAAAAATGTATGTGGACTGGGGATGTGGACGTCCATGAGACATTATGTCACACTGTGCTTGGAAAGAGGAATGAGAGCTCTACAAAAGCCTCTGTGGAGATGGTACTTCGGTACCAGGTAGAGAGGAGAGTCAACACCAGCCTGACTCTGATAAATGCAGCCTTTTCTATGGCTCATGAGACCTGAATGCTGATGTTATGGTCTCAAGAGTCAGAACTCACATCTTCCAGGGGCCTTCCAACTGACCAATTAACCTACCTAGCATGCTTCTTTTCATTGGAAACATACGCCTGTGAGACCTGGACACTTACTAAACAAATTAAACAGCGCATGGATGCCTTTGAATATAAATGAATATCTTGGATAAAGAAAAGAACAAATGCATCCATACTTCAAGAGCTGAATACTGAAGAAGGTTGGCTATTAAAGATGATAAAACAAAGAAAATTGAAATATTATGGTCACTTGAAATGTCACGAAAGTTTGGAGAGAACAATAATGGAGGGGTATATGCCTGGGAAGAGAAGAGGAAGGCCAAAGAGAAGATGGGTGCAAGATGTGGCAGATGATCTCCAGATGGGTGTATCAGATGCGGGACATCTTGCTTATGATTGAGAGGTTTTCCGGAAGGTTGTTATGGGAGCGAGGTTCTGCAAAGGATATGCTACTGAATGAATGAATGAATGAAGCATGATATGGTAAGACCAGTGTCTTTCCTCAATGTTTTTTAAACTTCGAGGACAAGACCAGTATCCAGGTTTGAAACTAGTATCAATATTGAAGAGCTGGATGGTTAACACTTACATAGACATGCGACATGTATTTGATTAGAAATGTTTACAAACAGGCTGATATCATATTAATGCTACAGAATAAACTTGCTGTACTACAGGCTGATATCATATCAATGCTACAGCATAAACTTGCTGTACTACAGGCTGATATCATATTAATGCTACAGCATAAACTTGCTGTACTACAGGCTGATATCATATCAATGATACAACATAGACTGTTATAACAACTCCTCCTGATCTCTTTGATAGTGCAATTGGATACTTAGTCCTCTCAGGTAAGAGTGAAAAAATAAAAAGTCCTGCACATAATGTGTGCAACAGAAAAAAATGTCAAACATTTGGAAAACGAAGTGTAGGCTGCAAGAAAAATGCCCTGAAAAATTATTAGGTAGAAAACCTAGCCATAGGTAGATAAAGCCTATTTATTACCTTCAAAGGAATCTGTCTAGAGGAGGTGAACTTTAACAAAGTGAAGCCGAAGTCGTATATACAGATCTCTGAATTAGAGAGGTTAATAACTAAGTGTTATGCGTCCCACTCAAAAAATAAACAAATAATAATATGAAGAATGTTCGCAAAATGCAAAGTACCGGGGTGAGAGTTACTATTAGTTTAAAACTGATGTTGAAATTCATTAAACAAACCAACAAAGAGCAGTAATCCCAAAACAGACAAGCCATATACATGTATATGTATTTAGTGTTTCAGCCAAAGTATTAATCGTTTATTCGCTCCATATGATATACATGCACCTGACGAGATGCAACGAAATATGTCAGCTAATAAATCATGCCATATATTGTTTATGGCTTCTGTGTGTAAATTCACTAAGGGAGTACATTGTTTTGAATCCCTAAATCGTTCAGAACCACCACCATGAGATGTTAATGAAGCTATTACTTTCCACACTACCTTTTTATTGACTTATTCTATTTCTGAACTCTCTCTGTCTCAGGCAGCTGCTACTTTTTCTGATAAAAAAAGGAGTTCAAGTAACAACCATGGTAGCACAGTGGCTATACGCTCACCTGCTGGCCTGGCAGTCATGGGTTCAATTCATATTGAGGCGTCTTAAATGTTTTAAATTCATGTGAGGACCCTGCCTAAAATGGATACCATGAAATGTCAAGTAAAGACAGTCAGAGTGGTATGACATCACCCATCGAGTGCTGATTGGTCTAGAATCATATGACCAGAATGTGTTTAAATGGATCCTTTAATTTGTTAACATAACAGGCAATAAATAACCTTAAGGAAAGAAAAAGATCTTAAGAAATTACTGGAATAAATTAGGTCATGGCAACAGCCATGCAGAGCTTTAGGAGTTAAACTAATAATGATGGTTAATATAACAACTGGCTGGAACCCAATGTTCATTATCAAAGAATACCTATTGTCACCATATTTAACCATAAGTGCAATGACTTCTTCATTTCATCTTCCCTGGTAACATAAGCCTTCACCAACTCAAGCTAAGCCTTATGTAGAGTAGTTCACGACTGGTTGGATTTTGCATCTCAAATTTACTAGCATAAGGTAGTAAACCTCACTGCACCATTCTGTCACCTCTTACAACAGGCATGGAAGGTTACAGTGCTTTGCTTCCCTTAACTGATTCAGTACCAAACAAAAAGAAGGTTTGGACCAAAGATGGTACATAATCAAATGAATGAGAATTATAATGTAAATTTCCATTCACTGAGCATTGAAATTGCTGAAGATACCACGAAATAGAGCAAACAACATGATGACCCTAGTACAGTGTCCCTTCTGTCCAAATGGAAGGTCACATTTGGCGGTATATAATCCTTTGCCACTGAATCAGTTAAAAGGGCCCCGTAACACATAGGCATTGCTAATAACTACTTTAGTTGTGTTTTTGACGATAATGTTATTTCCACCTGTACATTTAAGCAGTTGATAATGCCCTGGATATTACTGACCTAGATGTCACTGTGTTAAATTTATTCATACCTGTCAAAATGACTTGACAACTTTAATGATGCTGTGAATGGTAATATTATTTATGTTTATAGCTGCCAAAGTGACTTAACTGTAATTACCCTGTCAGTGGTAATATTATTTTTTTATGTTTATAGCTGTCAAAGTGACATAACTAATGATACTGTCAGTGGTAATATTATTTTTTACGTTTATAGCTGTCAAAGTGGCCTAACTGTAAAGAATAATGTCAGTGGTAAAATTATGTGTTTATATTTATAGCTGTAAAAGTGACCTAACTGTAATGATACTGTCAATGGTAAAATTATTTGTTTATGTCAAAGTGAGTGAGTTGACAATTACTGAGATTAGAATATTTGTTTACATTCCCCTTCTTCTTTTTCCCTTGTGACTATTAGCGGAGCAGAGGCCCTCAAACGTGCACACAAAGACTTTTGTAGGCCAGTCCATGGTTAGTTTTGGATGTTGGCTTGATTTTTTTCTAGGGTGTTAGACAGCCAGTCTCGGACCAACCTTCTTTAGCTGCCTTTTATGACACACTCTGGAGATCTACAGCAGTGCAACTACCCTTTACTTCCTCCTTGGGGTCATGGTAATACACGGGCAAAGTTTATTTATACGTGTCAAAATAAATGACTTTACAAGTTTCCAAGATACAAAAAGTGAAAAGTTTATTTACATCTGTCACAGTGAGTGGAGTATAACAGTATACCACAACAAGCAATGATATACAGACCAGATGGAAGCAGAGGAAGAGGCCAACCACATAAACGATGGACAGAGGGAATAGCAGAGTCCATTGGAATATCGATACATAAAGCCCATAAGCGGGCACTTTCCCGCTGTTTATATTTCACCTCGACACTGCAAGGTGCAAGAGGATCAAGATGAGAAGAGATGAGATAGTGAGTGAGATGACAAATTCCTATATTACTGACAATGTTTATTAATAAGTTGAGTTGAGTCAAGAACCAATATACACTGCACTTGCACACTGCATTGCACATTCCCATTATCTTTAACAGCCAGCATAGAATTCCAATACTAATGGTGCCCGTTACAATCTGATTATATGTCCGTCCTGCTTTACCTCTGAGTGACGATTGTTGAACAGATCCTCTGACCACCCCCTACTGCTGCATTCTCTTTAGACCATGATAGTCCACCTGGTCTTCTGCACTAATCTAATTCTCCCAGAGGGCCAATCCAATCCAATGTTTGGTACGAATGCCCCCTTTCAGCCTTCGTTTTCCGACTTAGCTATGTAGGGTGCTTATGGTGCAGCTTGTAGTTTGTCTTTCGTACTTTACGCTGCTTTTTGTCAGCTTCCCGGTTTCTGATGGGTTGACTGCGTTCGTTGCTGTCTTGATGAGGTTTTACATGTCTGGTCAGAGTCGCGCACTTGTTGAGGTCCGGAGTAATTGGGTACCCACCCCGTCATATGGTGCTGCTTACTTCAGAGAGTTTTACCAGTTGTCGTCTCTCCTGGTGTTCCTTCTATTTTCCCGTCGTGAGTTGCCTTCGAATCTTCTCGGCGTTCGCCAGTCGGGTCTTGGTGGTGAGCGATATCGTTCTTCCTCTGTTGCTTCTTCGTCTGATTGTGCTTTTGTGTCCTCTGGTTCGGGTGTGGCTGCCTGGATCTTGGTCTGGAGCAGGTCGAACGTCTCATTAAAAGTTTCTTGTATTTTAAGTAGCTGTTTATCCGTCTCATCCTTTATAATAGCCATTCGCGCGTAGTCCTGAGCTATCATCTGCTGAACTTGCTTCATTTCGTTGAGGATGCGCTGAGCGTTCGTTTTCTGTGTTTCTTGCTTCTTGTCGTTTTCTTTCTCCCTGCTTGATAGCCTTTCTTCTGTCTCAGCCTGAATAACAGCCATCCGGGCGACATCCTGCTCAATCTTCTGCTGAACTTGCCTCGCCTCGTCCAGGATGCGCTGAGCGGCTGTTATCTGTGTTTCTTGCGTTTTGTTTTTTTCCTCCTCCATGCTGGTGAACTTTGATCGCAGGTCCTTCAGTTGGCCTTCCAGTTGTGCTTTGTCCCTTTTGGTGAGTTGATTGGTGGCCTCGTACTGCCTCCTAACATCTTTGTAGGGCAGGTTAGTCTTGATGGCGATCTTCATGGCTTCCTTGCTGTCTTGGTGGCAGGGGCAGCCGAGGTACCTGGCGCCGTGGTTGCTGAGGCAGTTGGCGCATTTTCTGTTATTGTTAGGCCTTCTGAAGTCCTTGTCGATCTTTGCGTGCTGGCACTGGCTGTATGGATGAGGTCCAGAGCAGTATCTGCAAACCTCAACCTCACTCTTGCAGGTGGCACGGGTGTGCCAAAACTTCTGGCACTTAGAGCACTGCAGCACTCTGGGTATGTATTGCTCTGGAACTTGGTCTCTCTTGTCCCATCTGATGTATTGAGGGATCAGTCGGTCCTCTGATGTTACGACGACGACAGTAGAGGGGATGCTGTTCTTTCCGATGATCCTCTCGGCACTGGTGATCTTGAGTTTGTGGTTTTCCCTTGTTAGCAACTCCCTGATCTGGTCGTTGGTGAGATGGGTCTTGACTCGTTTGATGACCCATCGTTTCATCATGTTGTGTCGGCTGGCTTCTAATAAGATGCCGTGGTGGAGCTTAATGTCGGCTTTTTCATCTTGTGTTATCTTCTTCATAAGTGCTGTGGTCTTTGGGTTGTTGTTGAGGGAGACCACTACTCCCTCGTGTGTCTTGCGCAGCTGGTTGATGCTGTGTCTTCCCAGCTCGTTTTCCAACAGACTGATTAACTTGTCTGTTGATAGCGCCGACAGTTTAGCTTCACCCACGCTCGTCTGAGCAGTATCCTGCTGGTGAAGTCCTCAGATGTTGCTGTTGTTTCCTACCGTGTGGAGGTCACTGGTAGTAGTGGTAGATTGGGCTGCATCGTCTTGGAGCTGGTTGGAACTTCCCGACTACTACTGGCTTGCGATGTGGTTTCTTCATCAACTGGGACGGCTTCAGCTGGTGTAGGAGCCGGACTGCTGTTCGTAGATACAGAGTCAGCAGTCGTAGCGGCCTTCTTCGCCTCTACCTTCTTCTTCCCGGCTGTGTATAGCGCGTGTCTCTGCGCGGCATTTTTAACGCGAGGCATCCTCTGCAGTTAACCGATAAAGTGACTTGATCTCGATAGCGCGTCGAGTCGACTCTGGAGGGGGAGGGAGCCCAGAGGGCCTTCACCACATCTGTTTATTAATGAAACTTGTTGTAGAGCAATGGCTATTATGCTTGCCTGCTGGCCCAGTGGTTAGAATTCACATGGAGGCCATATATTTACCACTGACCAAGCCTCCAAGTTGATCCAGCCTAAAATGAGTACCAGGAAATATCTTGGGAAATAAAGGTGACTGTGTGATACTAACCACATCACCACTTAAGTACCAATGGGTCTATACAAATATGGGGCTAGTACTACATATGCCTCAAGGCGTATATACAGGGTCTATTACATTTTTACTTACTATAGTTTGGACTGCCAGAGTAGCTAACAAAGATTGCCTGAAAGAGGCTAATGAAACTAGAACATTATATACAACAATAAGAAAGAGGCAAACAGCATTCTTTGGTCATGTGATGAGAAGAGAGGCATTGGAGAACATAGTGACGACTGGAAAGATTAAGGGGTAGAGAGGCAGAGGCTGACCAAGAGAAATGATGCTGGATGAATTGAGATGGTGGCAAGGAGGAATATCAGCAGCAGAGTTGATCCAGAACACCAAAGACCAAGACATGTGGAGAGACATGAACGCCTATGCCAGCTAGCATGGCACTTGATGATGATGATTGTTTGTTTATGCCTGTCAAAGTAAGTGAAGTATTGTGAGTGAAGAAGTTTATTTTTACCTGTCAAATGAGTGACTTAACAATGCACATAAAAGTATTACGAGTGGCATGATTAATTCTGTTTGTCAAGATAATCTAACATCTCAAATGCTGTGAGTAATATGCTCGTTTCTATATGTCAAGGTAAGTTACTCATACATTCTTTTGAGTAATACGTTTGTTTTTACCCATGAACATTTCATAAAGTATATTTATAAAGTAATTGGTCTGTTAAAGTTTCTTACTTTGGCTGTTACAGTCTTCTATTTTATTCATTAACGAGTGATATGCTCGTTTCTATATGTCAAGGTAAGTTACTCATACATTCTTTTGAGTGATACGTTTGTTTTTACCCATGAACATTTCATAAAGTATATTTATAAAGTAATTGGTCTGTTAATTTAAAGTTTCTTACTTTGGCTGTTACAGTCTTCTATTTTGTTCATTAAAGTATCCTAAGACAAGAAACAACACTGTGTATGACGGACCAAATATAGCTTCTTTTAGAACACTGTCTTATTTTGACCCTGAGAGGCAAAAAAGAAAAGAAGAAGAAGACAGCACAACCCTGAATGTTAAGCAGCAGGTAGTGATAACCCATTCACAGAAACTGCAGCAGTTTTATGAAACCACTTCCGAGTTCACATATACTAAGATCATCGCCACCTCAGAAATAAAAGTGAGGCATATATTTAATGAGCTGGTGTATCACAGCAGCGTCACAACAAGGCTTCAAATAGATTACTCACAATAGAATAACATTTCATATGTTATAAGTTCAGGTCTTATATGTTATAGTGAGTGATTTGGCTACTTCTGCCTGCCAAGTTAATGTCTCATATGTTATAATGAGTGATTTGATTATTTCTGCCTATCAAGTTTAGGTCTCATATGTTATAGTGAGTGATTTGGTTATTTCTGCCTATCAAGTGTAGGTCTCATATGTTATAATGAGTGATTTGGTTACTTCTGCCTGCCAAGTTAATGTCTCATATGTCATAATGAGTGATTTGATTATTTCTGCCTATCAAGTTTAGGTCTCATATGTTATAGTGAGTGATTTGGTTATTTCTGCCTATCAAGTGTAGGTCTCATATGTTATAATGAGTGATTTGCTTACGTCTGCCTGTCAAGTTTTGGTCTCATATGTTATAGCGAGTGATTTGGTTAATTCTGCCTGCCAAGTTAACATCTCATATGTTACAGTGAGTGATTTGGTTACCTCTGCCTGCCAAGTTAACATCTCATATGTTATAGTGAGTGATATGGTTATTTCTGCCTGTCAAATTTAGGTCTTCTTCTACTTCGTTCATCCGGAGTTTTTTTTCCGGACGTGATTGCGTTGTGCCTGTTTACAGGAGAGCTGCGTTCTTGCGCCGTTAGGCCGACACATCCGACTTCTGCAGGCATTTGTTGACCGGGTTAACCTTCCCGGGGGTTTCTTAGGACGTTAGACTCTCACTGTTGTGGTGTTATCTCCCATCCCAGCTGGCCCATATAGAACAGCCAAAGGCATCCTGGTCGGCCCTCAAGGGAAGGCAGGGGCAGACCATGGGCATTCCCCGCCATCCAAGGAGGCTTCCATAATTGCAGAGCCATCACACACCGCTCTGGTACTGGGCTCACCCAAGGAATCGTCACGTCCTGCACATGGCTGCTTAGCCTCACTTCCGTATATTGGGCCTTCCGTTCACCATAGGCTGTTCTTCCAGAAGCCAGAAGAATGCAGTTTGCAGATGACATCCACACAGTGAGCTTTCGATTCGGACTTTCCACGTAATGGATTTGCTATCCAAGCAATATTCCATTTTGTGCCACTAGGACACTTTTTCCACCTTTTTTGAAGCCCACACAGTGAGCTTTCGATTCAGGACTTTCCACGTAATGGATTTGCTATCCAAGCAATATTCCATTTCATGCCTCTGGGAGGCTTGTGTAACCGACATGCCTGTGGTAATGAAGTGTGGCAGTCTAAATACTTCTTCATGTACATTTAAATGTCAACCTGAATACAGTTAAAGTAAGCTGCAGTCGACTTGAGCTTGTTGATATCTCCATAGAGCTTGTCCTCGAATGAAGCAGGTGTGGGCCAAAATATCTTTCTCTGTTCTGCATATATTGGGCACTCTTGCAGCAAATGTTTAGCTGTCATTTTACCAGTTCCACAATTACATTCATCTGTATCTCCTATCTTTAGTTTGTTGAACAAGTGGTATTTCAACCTGTTGTGTCCTGTGCGGAGTCTGAAGATTGCTACTTGTTCTCTTCGGTCGAGTTTGTAATATGCATCATCCTTCTGGTGGCCTGGATGCTCTGATTCCCATTTGGTTCTATAAGTGCTTTTTATCAACCTCTTTGCCTCATTATAGGTTATGTCTATGTCAGGCTGTGGTAGTCGTCCGCCCTCTTTTGCCAGTCTGTCAGCCTCTTCATTTCCAGGTATACTGCAATGTGATGGTATCCACTGTATTACAACTTTTTTGGATTTCTGGCATAGACCATGGAGTGCTGCTCTTAGGTCAGCTATTTCTGTGCTGTTATTGCTCTTCAGTATTGAGACAGCTGACTTTGCATCTGTAAAGATAGCTATTTGCGTCTCTTTATTTTCCTCCATCAAGAGCATTTCTGCTGCAGTTTTCAGAGCCTCTACCTCCGCTTTGAAGTTACTTGAAAACTTTCCAGTTGCCACTGAATGTGTTTTTTTTCACTCCATTTTTTAAACTTAGGAGAATTCCTCCTCCTCCATTCTCTACTGAATTTTGGCTGATCCATCTGTATATGCATGGGTCCAATTGCTGCTTGGGTAATGTTCTTTTATGTAGTTTAGGGTTATTTCTCTTCTTTCGGTTTCATGCTGAGTGTTCTTTTTCTCAATACCAGGAATGTTTTCTATCATCTCAGGCAGTAGCTGCTGTCTCCAAGCTGGGAACTTGTCTGCATTGTAAATGGGTTTGACTGTTGATATGTTAAGTATAGGATCTGCCCTAATCTTTCGTTTTGCAGTTTCTACAAAGTTGCTACGCTTCAGTCTTCCCTTTCCAAAACCACTAAACCTTTTATACATAGGGTGGTCTGTCAATCTTCTAAATTTTTCAGCTTGTTGCTGGGCTCTGCTATCTCTTCTATCCTGCATTGGTTGTAAACAAGTGATCTTTTCTAGTTCATTAACAGGCGTTGTCTTCAGGCTTCCAGTTATGATTCGCATTCCTTGATTTTGGACTCTGCTTATTTTGTTAAAGTTTGACTTAGCTGCTGTTGCCCAAGCTGCAATGCCATATTCCAGTACTGGCCTCACCCGTCCAGTATATAACTTCTTGAGAACTTTCTCATCTGCTCCCCACGTTGTACCAGCAAGCTTTTTCATGATTGCCATTCTTTGCCTTGCTCTTGTTCGATTTTTCTCAACCTGTGTCTTCCATGTCAGGCGACGATCAAAGGTGACTCCGAGATAGTTTGGATTTTCTTCATGGCGCAATATTTTTCCATTCAATACCAGCTTAGGTTGCTGAGTTTTAGTTGAGAGGGAGAATACTGTGCATGTTGTTTTCTCCTCACTTATCTTCACTAGCCATGATTTTGACCAGTCCTCTAGCGCTAATAGGGCTTGCTGTATTCTGCTGTTAGCTGTACTAATATATTCTTCAGATGTCCATATGGCTAGGTCATCTGCAAAGGATGATGTGTGTACTCTGGCTGGAAAATTTTCCGTGATGTCGTTTATATATGCTAGGAATAATGTTGGTGAAAGAACTCCTCCTTGGGGGACACCTTGCTCCAACAGCATCATTTTGCTGGTTTGTCCTTGTACTTTTGTCCTGGCAGTTCTGTTCTCAAGGTAGTGGCTGATCCATTTGTACATTTTCCCACAAACATGCATTTTTTGCAGTTTTACTTTCAGTCCTTCCTTCCATACTTTATCAAATGCTTTTTCTAAATCTATCCAGACCGCTAGTGTGTGCTTTTTCTCTTGGAAGGCATCCTCTATTTCCTGAGCTATATAGGTTATTTGATCTTCAGTGGATCTGTACTTTCTGAATCCTGCTTGGTGAGGTGTTAAGAGTTGGTTTTCTTCCAGATGCCATGTTAGCCTGCCATTGATAATGCGTTCCATTAACTTTCCTACACAGCTAAGAAGACTGATAGGTCGATAGCCATTTGGTTCTTCCAGGTCTTTTCCTTTCTTTGGGACTGGTATTAGTATAGCTTTCCTTCCATGCTTGTGGGACTATTCCCCTCTTCCAGCTGTAATTTAGGACTGCTAGTAGTTTCTTTTTTGCGTTAGTGCCTAGTCCTATTAGCATTTCATTTGTGATTCCATCCTTTCCTGGTGATGTCTTCTTTTTTAGGGTATTCATTGCCTGTTCCATTTCTTCCATTGTTAGATTTGCCATCATATATTCTGCTGCTGTCTCTGTATATCTATGATGTATCTGTTTATCTTTGATTGCTTTCTTCTGTTCGGCTGTAATATCAATGTGGTTTGCACTGGCATAGTGTTCCATTAGTGCATTTGCAGCCTTTTTTCCTGTAAGCAAGGCATTTCCTTGTTTAATTGTTATTTGTTTGTTTCTAGGTCCTTCATTGTTCATGGCTTTCACTAGTTTCCATAGTTTGTTTCCATCCCTGTCAAAATTCAGGTTTTCTGTTTTTTTCCTCCAACAATCTCTTGTTGTTTGATTTACTGTTCTTTTATATTTTGCTGAGATGGCTTTGAGAGAGATGTTCGCTTCAGTTGTTTGTTCTCTCTTGCGGTCTTCCTAGCATCTTCAACTTTGTCCTCCAAAATTTGTAGTTCCTCAGTCCAGTATGGTTTGTAATTTTTCCTCGCTCCTCTTGGAATAGACTCAGTGGCCGCCTGTATTATTGCTCTGTTTAGACTTTCCACCATTTGCTTCATGTTGCCATATCGTGTATTTATGTTTTCACAATATTTGTCTGTTAGTATGGAAAATCTGTCCCAATCTGCTCGTTTGTAATTCCAGCGGGGCAAAGGCTTTTGCTCCTGTGGAACATACTCCATATTTATTACAAGCTTGATTGGTCTGTGGTCACTACCTGCTAATTGGTCAAGCACATGGCGATCGATTTTGTGGAGGATGTCTCCTGTGCAGAAAGCTAAGTCTGGAGTAGAAGTGGTAATCCATCTTCTGGAGTAGAAGCTCGGTGTGTCATCCGCTTTGTTGAGTAGATGGAGATTTGAGTCTATTTCCCAGTCCTCCACTTCATCTCCTCTTTTGTCAGTATCTGGGTATCCCCATCGTTCTGAGCGGCTATTAAAGTCTCCGACAACAATGCAATTTGTGTCAGTTATTTTCATGGTTGAGAGTGTAAGATCCTTATCTGCCGGGCTATACAGATTGTAAATTCTTATTTTCACGTCCTTTATCATTATATCAACACCTATAATTTCCGTTTGGTTGTCAGAGATCACAGATACTTCGCTGCAAGGTATTGTATTTCGTGTAAGTATTACAACTCCTCCTTTGTGTCCTTCGCGGTCGAAACGTGTGGCCTGATATCCCTCGACTGAAAATGTGCGATTGGCGTTGAGGTGTGTCTCTTGAATGCATGCCACATCTATTCTATCTTTATGAAGACGCTGTGTTAGGGAGGCTTTCTTGTTATAAACTCCTTCGGCATTCCATTGTAGTATGTTGAGAGTCTGGGGTGTTTGGTCAATAGCTCTTAACCTACTCCTCTGTGCCTTGACTCCACAGCACAGGGGAAGATGACCACCAGTAGTCACGGGTGGACCCCCTCGAGGCAGGGGGCCCGGCACTATCACCGCCTGATGGGACTTCACGGGATTAGCACCATAACGATTAATTTTCATCTGTGGCATCATGAAATGATAAAGTTACGTTGCACTTCTTTGTCAAGCCTGTGGCTCAGTACATCCGATTTCGACAAGCATTTGTTCGGGATGCTTTCCCTAGCCTTTGACTGTCCCCAGTCTACCTACAAGGCAGCAGGTTTGTACGTCTCTTCGTCTGGTCCCTCTCCCTTGACCTGTCCGACATGGGTGACCCTACCAGTAGCTGTGCTACCGTCGGCATAGCTCTTGGGGTCATTGGAACGCGCAAGCCCCTCTACCTCGTCAAGGTGGACGCACGGCAGAGGGGAAATTTAGGTCTCATTTGTTATAATGAGGATTTGGTTACTTCTGCCTTTTAAGTCAAAATCCCATATGTTATAGTAAGTGATTTGGTAAAATTTTATCAGTCAAGGTCAATCAACAATGTATGTTTACTTTTCTTCCTTTTCCTATCCCTAATTTTCCTTTCAGCATCAGGTTAAGAGAGATCCAGAGCAAGCTTTAGTATGTGCTCCGCACATGTTAGACAGTCTTTGATATTCCATCAATCCATTGTTTTCAAGGCTTACCGCCTTCTCTATTTTCATCGTCCACATGCTAAAGTTCTCTGTGGGTAATTATTTTTGCAATTTGTTTTTACAAACTTGGAGTTTTGAGTTTATTGTTTCATTGGAGGGCAGTTTGAGTGGGGTGGCAACAGCATTTTATGAATCCAGTAGGATAACCATTTAAATATCAGGTTCTCTTGAGGGTTTCAAATTTCTCTGCCAGTAGGTCTTGGTTACATATCCTTCTGGCACAGCTGACCAGGGCCCATGCAAGGACACTTTTGTATTGGATAGATGTCAAGATGTGCAAGTGTAAGTACTGGCCCACCCATGTGTCTTTTCTCCTGGCACAGCTGACCAGGGCCCATGCAAGGACACTTTTGTATTGGATAGATGTCAAGATGTGGAAGTGTAAGTACTGGCCCACCCATGTGTCTTTTCTCCTGGCACAGCTGACCAGGGCCCATGCAAGGACACTTTTGTATTGGATAGATGTCAAGATGTGGAAGTGTAAGTACTGGCCCACCCATGTGTCTTTTCTCCTGGCACAGCTGACCAGGGCCCATGCAAGGACGCTTTTGTATTGGATAGATGTCAAGATGTGCAAGTGTAAGTACTGGCCCACCCATGTGTCTTTTCTCCTGGCACAGCTGACCAGGGCCCATGCAAGGACACTTTTGTATTGGATAGATGTCAAGATGTGGAAGTGTAAGTACTGGCCCACCCATGTGTCTTTTCTCCTGGCACAGCTGACCAGGGCCCATGCAAGGACACTTTTGTATTGGATAGATGTCAAGATGTGGAAGTGTAAGTACTTGGCCCACCCATGTGTCTTTTCTCCTGGCACAGCTGACCAGGGCCCATGCAAGGACACTTTTGTATTGGATAGATGTCAAGATGTGGAAGTGTAAGTACTGGCCCACCCATGTGTCTTTTCTCCTGACACAGCTGACCAGGGCCCATGCAAGGACACTTTTGTATTGGATAGATGTCAAGATGTGCAAGTGTAAGTACTGGCCCACCCATGTGTCTTTTCTCCTGGCACAGCTGACCAGGGCCCATGCAAGGACACTTTTGTATTGGATAGATGTCAAGATGTGCAAGTGTAAGTACTGGCCCACCCATGTGTCTTTTCTCCTGGCACAGCTGACCAGGGCCATGCAAGGACACTTTTTGTATTGGATAGATGTCAAGATGTGCAAGTGTAAGTACTGGCCCACCCATGTGTCTTTTCTCCTGGCACAGCTGACCAGGGCCCATGCAAGGACACTTTTGTATTGGATAGATGTCAAGCTGTGGACGTGTAAGTACTGGCCCACCCATGTGTCTTTTCTCCTGGCACAGCTGACCAGGGCCCATGCAAGGACACTTTTGTATTGGATAGATGTCAAGATGTGCAAGTGTAAGTACTGGCCCACCCATGTGTCTTTTCTCCTGGCACAGCTGACCAGGGCCCATGCAAGGACACTTTTGTATTGGATAGATGTCAAGATGTGCAAGTGTAAGTACTGGCCCACCCATGTGTCTTTTCTCCTGGCAGAGCTGACCAGGGCCCATGCAAGGACACTTTTGTATTGGATAGATGTCAAGATGTGGAAGTGTAAGTACTGGCCCACCCATGTGTCTTTTCTCCTGGCACAGCTGACCAAGGCCCATACAAGGACACTTTTGTATTGGATAGATGTCAAGATGTGGAAGTGTAAGTACTGGCCCACCCATGTGTCTTTTCTCCTGGCACAGCTGACCAAGGCCCATACAAGGACACTTTTGTATTGGATAGATGTCAAGATGTGGAAGTGTAAGTACTGGCCCACCCATGTGTCTTTTCCATACATTGATCATCACACCACCATGATCCTCCCTACATCTGATTAGTATTTCTAAAAACAATGTTCTATTTGTCACAAATAGAACCGCGCCCATATCAACCCCATTTGTGAAAGAACCAGTGCCTTCATATGTAAAATCAAACTGCATATATCAATTTCACTGCAGGTGCCAGTTTATCTACATAGGCAAAATGAAGAAACAGCTAGGACACAAGAGTAGAAGAACACGTCCAAAAGTGGTACAGAAACAAGTAAAAGAATAGTTTGGAAACTATAAAACCAACCAAAGGAAAACAGCTTACATTATCCATTGCACACCACCTGCTGGACTCTAGGCAAGTGGCTGATAAAGAAACTTCCTTCCATACCATATGCTAAACTACACATTTAACAAGTGAATGTTGAAATTTGCAGAGGCAGCTGCGATATAGACGTGTAACCAAAATTATGTTATATAACTGAACCATCTGACCCGCATTTAAAATTTTTTTTTATTGTAGCCTAACACTAGTGTTGTCCCCACTTGCTTCTGATGTTCTCACCTCTGATTTTGTCTTCTTTTGTTACATTTAGAATTCATGTAAGCATTTCATTCCAGTAATTTCAATTTGTTGTCCTTTGTGTCTAAGTCTGATGGTGACAGCATAATGTTGATAGAAAAATTGTGTTGAACAGTGATGTTTCTGTGACACTTGTTACATGTTTGTTCTGCAACATTCCTAGCACCTGTCCAATGATTAGGTTTGCTTAATTGTGTCTATATTTGATTTCACTGCGAAGAGATTAGAACTGTTAATTCCATTTGTTACACGACACAATAATGATTGCAACCTTCTTCTGAAATATTAACAAACAAAGAAAATGCTTACTGATACAACTTCACATCAACCAAAATTTACAACCAACAATGAAAACATTTAAAAATGTCCCAAACTGTGAATACTATGACTCCATCACTTACATCCAATGGGGACAGCCCAAAAGAAGCCTGGCATTAGCAATGCAGAAGTTAAACAGTGTGACAGACCAATGTAATAATGCAAGCAAAGAATAGTAACAATGTTGAGAACATAGACATTTCCTGTGGAAATGTACAGATATGAATAATACAAATGCCCGAAGACAAAAATCATACCACTTCCCCATGGAGACCCCCCATGGTCAATTTATTTCCTCCTCTAAAGGTAAGGTAAATTATAAGATGTAATAAGTTACGCATTAAACTATCAAGAAATTATATAAGTTAAAAAATACCCCATATTTATAATTTAATTTCATTATATTTGTGTTATACTATAAGACTATGTTATCGTTATTAACTCAGATTACTTATATTTTGTCCAGTGACTTCATGCACTCCTGGTTTAATCTTTCATAGGGGTTTGTGTTATTCTATTCAACACAAAGATAACTAGTAAGTAAAAGTAAAGGACCCCCTTACACGCCTAAATGCACACTGGGCATAGCTCAGGGTGATAGACATATTTTTACAGGACCTAATCGGCACTTTGGTGGATGATATGGCCAAAGATAACTAGTGACACAATACAGCACTGCTTGTGTTTTATTTGAACAACTGGACCTATTTGACGACCAATATTTAAAGATGCAAGCATGATACTGACCACATAACCCTTTGAATGCTGATTTGGTCTATATACATATGAGGCTTGAACTGTAAACCCAATACATCACAAGGCATGAAAAGTGTCTGACATTTAAAGACTATATATTGCTTGTACATATTTACATCTCCTATAAAGCCTTCAAATCAACGTTTTCCAGTACATTATAATATCTTTTTTGTTGAGTAAGTTAATGTGTATATGTGTTATCATTCCTATCTCATTATTGCCAGAAATAACTTAAATCAAGATGCCAAGATGAAAATCACATCACCTGTTAAGCAAAATACTGAACACTAGACTAATGAATACATCATGAATATTTTCTGTTGCTATGATTACTACTACTGCTACTATATCTACTACTACTAGGACTACCACTACTTCTACTTCAACTCTTCCTCTTAACACGGCTACAACATTAACTACAACATTAACTACTAATACTACTACAACTACTGCTGCCACTCCTCCCTCTAACAATACTAACATCAACAACAATTACTACTACTTGTACTACTACTGATTACTGCTAAATCCAAACTCTATTAATATTTTAAAAAAAATATAACTACTACTTAAAACTTAGTGTTACCTCAAATATGGTTATTGTTAACAATTTCAATTTGTAAATTCAATAAGACAATAAAGATAATTTAATAATAATAATAATAATATAATATTAATATTATTAATTAATAACCACACACACCTACAAAACCATTAACTTGAAAATTCACCACTGAATTGTGAACCTCATTAATTCACACAGAAGTGAGAATGTCATTAATCCTCATTATTATTATTATTATCAATGAGAAACTGCGTAATCAAGACATTAATTAACATTACTCATTACATTATTAATAATTATATATATTTATATCAGCAAGATTATCTTATATATAAGTCGTTCTATTTCTACAGTACCCTAACCAAGGGTAAGAGTTCTAACTAAGAGTTCACAGCCTTAATACTACTACTACGAGTACTACACTCTTATATTCAAATAGTTGAAATACCATCTACTTTATTCGCAGAATCATCAACATTACATCAACTAACTGACTCACGATCACAATGTTTGTGAAAAAGACTGTTGTTAGTTGTTTAATGATAATGAATTCAATTCGGCAACGGTTTCTTATTTTTCGCCTACTCACAAGTTTAGTCCAGCACAGTTGACAGCCGCATTCATACAATTTCACCGAAACCAGGAAATATCAAACAACAATTAAACCTGTAGGTCCGTGCAGCTGTCTGCTGCCGTACTGATCATAATTTATGATGTGAGGGACTGGTGGGTTCCAGGACTGGTGATTGATCACGTCAATGGCCTAGATCAACCGTTCTGCCAGCAGTGCAGAAGTCTCCGCCCGCACTTTTCTAAACTTCACACAATGAAGAGTTACTGATAAAAGGGGAACTTTGTGTATATAGAAGTATTAGACAGGCTCAATCAATCAATCCTGTGTCGTCGCCACAATTAAGGTTGGCTGCAATGGATCTCCTACACCGCCTGTCTCTTCATTTTGACTGTACATCCTATTAGTATTAGGCTACTTGTCCATTTCTTTATGTTATCTTCCCCCTTGTATCATTGTCTACCTATTGCTCGCTTGCTTTCAACCTTATCGATGGTATCGATGGAGGGCAAACAAGACATCTGTTAGACGATGCGTGTTGAGATGAAGCGCCGTGGTAAAAACACCAGGCAGCAAGCACGACATGTGGCTTCTGATCATCAGAAAGTAGTTCCCCCTTCACCGAATGTTTTGGCCACTTTACCTTTTCGACACTCTCAAAAGAGGTGCGCCCGTCTGGGTTGTGCCTCCCGGTCGTTTTTCGCCTGTCGTGTGTATGTATCGATATGTTTTTATAAATAAGAATAAGTGTTGTCTTTTGTGGCCGAAATATTTCACTTGCCTCTTTTTTAATTTCTTCCATCAATGCTCTTTTCATTTCCGCTTTCGCTCGCTTTTAATTCAAGCGCAGTCCAGACACGTACTTATAATTCTAGTGGCACTGGACTGATATTTGTGTTTGGATTAGCTTTCCCTATTACCAGTCTTCCCCGCCATCAGACGAACCCACACCGACTTCTGAGGTACTTGCAATTTACGTTCCCAAACAGTGGCGTGCAGAGGTTCTTTGATGCCCGGGGGTCCTAATCCCTTGATTTGATGCCCCTAAATTGTTCTTTACCTCATTCATTCCTCCTCCCCTCCGACTGCACTGTGCTGCCCCCTCTCACTAACTGGATGCCCCCCTCCCGGTTGGATGCCTGGGGCCGTCGCACCCCTGCACTCCCCCTCTGCACGCCACTGTTTCCAAAACAAGGTTGAGAAGTCAACGTTTTATCAACTTGACCGGTGTAGGGGTTGAACCCGCTACTTCGGCATCAGCACACCAGCTGTTTAAGAGCACGGGCTTTTATCCATTCGGCCATGCTGACCTCCCTCTAGAACCTCGATATTTTATTGTTTTTGTTTTCATGAAACACGACATATTCTTCTGTATATCCTATCTCCAGGGCATCTATTTGACTTTCATTGCCCAAACTTCTGCACCATATATTAGCGTTGAATACACAGAACATTTATATCCTTGTAATGCGTTGTTAATCTCTCTACATGTTAACAATCATTTCATGTTGTTGAAAACAAGTTTGGCCATTCCTATTCTCTGTTTTACTTCAGGCTACGTCTTGCAGTGATATTACAATATCCCGAAACAACCAAATAATCAATATTACAATATAAAGAAAACTGTTTAACCAATTAAATAAATTCAAATATTTGGGGGGAAATTCAAATATTTACAAGTAAATGGGAATATTCTTCAACAAGTGAATAGGTACAATTATCTCGGAACAGTAATAACATCAGATGGGAGATGCCTTGAGGAGATTAGAACAAGAGTCGCCATGGCAAAGGTAGCCTTTAGCAAGATGAAAAACATACTGACCAATAAAAAGATGTCAATTGAAACGAGAAAAAGAGTGTTGAGATGCTACATAGAACCTGTACTTTTATATGGATGTGAAGCGTGGACAATGAGCAGTCAGGCTGAAAAACATCTGATGGCTGTGGAGATGTGGTTTCTGAGGAAAATGCAAAGAATACCTTGGACAGCCAGAAAGACCAATGAACAAGTCCTTCAAGAAACAAATGAAGATCGTAAATTGATTAGAGAAATTAGACGTAGACAGTCAAAATTTTTTGGGCATGTTATGAGAAGAAATGGATTGGAGAACTTGGTGACAACTGGTAAGATCGAAGGGAACAGACCAAGGGGAAGACCTAGAAGCAAGTACCTGGATGGCTTGGCCTTGTGGCATGGTCGAGACAGAAACTCGGAGCTGATCCACGACTCTGGTGATCGAGTGAGATGGCAAAACATGACCGCCCACGCTTACCGGCATGGCACATGATGGATGGATGGATTATTGTTTTTTTTTTTGGGGGGGGGGGGGCGAAGTGGAGGGCAAACAAGACATCAGATAGAAGATGCGTGTTGAGATGAGCCGTGATTAAAAACTCCACCAGGGAGCGAGCACGACAGGTGGTTTTTGATCATCAGAAGCGGTCCCCCTTCGCCGAATGTTTTGGCCACTGTACCTTTATGACGCTCTCAGGGGTTGCGCCCGTCTGGGTTGTTCCTCCCGGACATTCTTCTCCTATCGTATATATTTATCGAGTCGTTCCCTTATCGACATCGCTGTGTCTGCCCAGAAGCCACCCACCCTGGGAGGGGGAGAAAAGGGGGGGGGGGGCGAACCATTGGGCACCCGGTGCATCTACCAGCGTTGACACTGCACCGTGACTGAACGTGGATAAACCAATATCGTCCCCCGGCGGTTGGCCGTGGTCTTCGCTTCTGCTTTGCTGGCTAACTATGACCCAGTCAGTAATAGTGCTGCCGTGTTGACTCGTTGCCTTCTTCGTACCCCGTTGACAGCTTGCGGATTCACCCCCCCCCCCCCCCTTGCACACTCCTAGCGGAATATGCCATGCAAAAGCCTCATTTCACAAGATGCAACGGACGGCTCGACAAAAACGAGTTGTAGAATCGTAAGCTCTTCTAGAACACAATCACAAGTGACAAAACTGGACACTTCGGTTAAAGCTATCGTCAGCACACAAACAAGCAAATATGCACTGACACAACTACAACAATATATGCACATACACACAGAACAGCATCTCCAGTATGGTTGCTTTCCTGTTAGGGTGGGGGGGGGGATTTTATGGACAGGGAGGAATTGTGATATCCGTATAGATGCACACTATATTGCAAACGATAGCTATACCAAACGTGGCAAACCGAGATATTACAGGTAATTTCATACTTGTACGGTTACACCAAATCTCCCCGAGAGAGACAGGGTAGAAGATAGCTGTAGTTAGAAATACGGAGGGAGTGACAACTGAGAGGGTGGGGAAGCAAAAGAGCGGCTAAATGCCTCCAATTAAATGAAACTGCTGACTGTTAAGGTGGTGCTAGGCACATACATATATTCGAATATGGTTGTATGAATGTTTGTTGATGTGTGTAGATGACTGTTAAGGTGGTGCTAGGCACATACATATATTCGAATATGGTTGTATGAATGTTTGTTGATGTGTGTAGATGACTGTTAAGGTGGTGCTAGGCACATACATATATTCGAATATGGTTGTATGAATGTTTGTTGATGTGTGTAGATGTATCTATGGTATGTGCGTTCACACTTATCAGTCCATCCAGACATTAGGGTTCTCTTGGTACACACACAAAGAAGCACAGAACATTAATTTCGTTATTATCACCATCATATTTAGGTGCACACATTATTGCTCTTTATCATTCGCCCACTATAGCCAACCCTTTACTGGCACCCACTCATTCATTGTACGGACATCCACTGGGGCACTCCTAGGTTTTCACTCTCCGATCACCATCCCATCTCCATTGCTTCCAGTTTCCCTCCTTACCTTCCTCCCCCTTTTTCTTGTACCACTTCCACTTATTTACCTGGGATCTTCACTGAGCCGTTACCATCCCCTACCCTGGTCCCCACAACACCACAGTCTCCCACGGCTGTCAATATAAGAGCATCAATGTGACATTCATGTTAATATCACAGCCTGGGATTCTGAGATAAGTAGATACATTTTTTTTCTGCAAATTTTCAGTTGTTTTAAATAAGTATAAACTAGTATTCTACAACCCAGAGTAGAAGAAGACAGACTGAAAATGCCATAAAGTACTTTTACACTTTAGAGTAGAAGAACGAAGACGTTGAATGCATGAACATTTTATAAACACACCAAAATAGAAAGCACACAAAATTTCATTTATTTCATAGACAACTGATCAACCCTCTACTTGAATATCAGACTTTTTAACATCAGTAAGAAGTTTCACCCGAAGATGTGAAGATTAGAACAGCACAGTGACGGTCATCAGGAGTGTAGAAACGAACGCGTCTGCTCGGCACCAACAACTAAAAAAACCGTTATCTGAGAAATGACCCTTGACACTGTCAACAGCCAGTCACACAAACATTGCGATGGCATCTGTCGAAACTTCAATGTCGAATTTGGGTACTTTTGCCTTTATTCACCCCAAACAAACGGAATCCCAGGGTATGACGCCACATCCAGGGGTTCCCTGTGTTGCGCTGTAGCTCGTTGCAACAGTTGCTCTCGGCGACATCCGCCAACTGTAACTGGCAAAATGAAATGCTTGTCAACTCTTGAGACCAGAGTATACGAAAAGAATGATGATCTGTCTGCACGGGAGACGCGAGCCTTGCAGCCATGTGCCTGGTCTCAGCGGGAGGATGTCCTGCCGACATGGTGAATGTCGTCGGCATCTCCATCTGTCCTGACGCTCAGTCAGCGATAGCACCATGATAACATGATTATGAGAACAGCGTCTAGCAGAATGTAAGATGCCATGATGCTGCAGAAAAGCAACGCTACTCTGCTTGTCGTGGACAGCTTCTGCCAGTTCCAGAAAACTCATGATGCACACACACACACACACACACACACACACACACACACACACACACACACACACACACACACACACACACACACACACACACAAGCAAAAGACACTCTGTGGTGCAATTGAAACGCACTGACACGCACTGTACCCGAACACAGGAGATCACCGTCAGTGCTAAATATAGCTGGTGACCCTAAATATAGCTGGTGACGTTTGTTTGGGGTGAATTAAGGCAAAAGTACCAGTGATCGCTTGTCTTAGTTACTGATATGATCTGTGGAGACCGTCGGAAATAAACCACTGTTAGAAGGGATGTGGCCTTTGACACTGCGTGTAGATGGCATTTGAAGACGATAATGAAGAGGGGATTTTACTGTATTTTATTTTTATGTTGTTTTGCTTCACATTTTGTTTAATGCATCTCTCTCTCTCTCTCTCTCTCTCTCTCTCTCTCTCTCTCTCTCTCTCTCTCTCTCTCTCTCTCTCTCTCTCTCTCTCTCACACACATACACACACGCACACACACGCACACACGCACACCCACGCACGCCTCACACACCACACAGACACACATCCGACCTCTCTGGTGAAGGGGTTACAGGCGTAATCCGTAATCCTGCATACCCCGTTCTAAACACAGCTGCGGGAGATTTAGCAGTTGACCGTCTTGCGTTGGTTTTCATACAATTCTGTGAGTACCTGTCGTTCAGAAAGCAATGGCAAACAATTGAACATAAACATACCAAAACAATCACAGACAAAAATGCTGGGGTAGACTGCGACGTCCTGTAAAGGATATGCAACAAAATTTCTCTCTCTCTCTCTCTCTCTCTCTCTCTCTCTCTCTCTCTCTCTCTCTCTCTCTCTCTCTCTCTCTCTCTCTCTCTCTCTCTCTCTCTGATATACACATAGAAGGGGCAGTTCATCAGTCGTACTATGACAATGAACTAAATATCACAGAGATCGAAAATAGATGCAATAAAGCAAACAAACTCATTGAACAAATGGCGCCAATACGAAAGAACAAATATGTATCAATAACTACTTAAGAAAACACTTTACAACACAATCTTCCTTACCAACTCTATATTGCCAATGCCAAACCTGGACAATGACAGAAAAAGAGAAAAGAAAAATCAAAACAACAGAAATGAGATCCCTGAGAAGAATACTCAATGTATCAAGAAGAGATAAGATCGGAAATGAAGAAATCAGGACTGCAGTTGGGGTTATAGCTACGCTAGATTTTATTGATTGATTGATTGATTGATTGGTTGATTGATTGATTGATTTAGGAACCGACATCACAGCATTCGGGGCATTCGCATAAGCGCTCCGTCCCCATCCTCAGAAGCCAGCGTAGAGTTCCAACCCCAATAGTACCAGTAGCAATCTGATTATATGTGCGTCCCGCCTTTCCTCTAAGCGTCGAGCCTCGGCCAGATCCCCTCGTCACTCCACGCTGTCGCATTCTTGCCAGACCATGGTGATCCATTTGCTCCTCCGAGGTGTACACGTGCTCCCACAAGGTCGCAACCACGTCTGCCTTATCATGCATCAATACTCCACCAAGTTTTGCAGAGCCAGCCTAATCTGTCTGCCTGTTCATTCCCCAACACACCAGCATGCCCCGGAGTAAATATCCAGACGATGTTTGCCACCCGTGACTTCCGAAGCGAAGCATGCCACTCGGCACTCTACATCACCTTGAGCCTACCAGCAAAAGTCGGCAAACCAAGGATGTACCGCATACACACCACTGGGGTGTCTCTGGTGCATCCCAGAATGACCCGCATAGCCTCATTCTGCTATGCGCTCCAATCTCACCAGCTGACTCTTTGAGACAGTGAGCAGTCCTAGTCCATAATCAATCGCTGAGAGGATCAAGTGCTGGTATAGTCTGAAAAGCATTCTCTGCTCTATGTATATCGCAGCCATAGTTTTAAGTGCGTTGAGTCCCTTTTGAGATCTTGTCACAACCGTCTCCACATGATCCTTGAAGGACAGGCTCCTGTCAAATATGATTCCCAGATACTTCAGTTTGTTCTCTCTGTTGACGCTTCCACCATCTATCGTGAGGTTTGGAACATCAGCTCTCACAATCCTGTTGTCCAGAGAGCACCACAAAACAGCTGCCTTTTCCGAGTGGATGACAACACCCATTTCAGTGCACCAGTCAGTCACTTTGTCTACTGTCGCCTGTAGCTCCTGGGCTATTTTCTCCCTATCTCTCCCCTGCCTATATGCAAGAATATTATCTGCAAATGTTAGTATGCTTCCAACCCCTGGTGTTTCTAGGTTTGCAATTTTGCCCATATACACGTTAAAGAGCACCGGTGAGATTAACAGTGGCAGTCCCGGGGTTAAAATATGTGGCTCTGAGGTCTGTCAGAAGTTAGGGTAGCCACCGGCTAGATAAAAGTAATATTCACTGGCGAGCAACCCCAAATAGTCAGAAATTGACTAGGGACAAAATCTATATGGCTGAACCACAGATTAAGCCCTGAATATTCAACATACAGCTCCAAATGGCTCGTAACAAAATTGAAATGAACTGTGCTGAATATTCGTCAAGGAGTACGAAGGAGAAGGTTAGCTGAGATAGATTTTTAAGTCTACATTTAAGAGTAATTGACAACTATCCCAATACAGGTTTTTCTCCCCTGACTGTTCCCTTCCTTGGTGTGTAAGTACTCCCCCACCAATGTACACACACAACACGTATGCACAATTGGAATTAAAAGTATAACACTGAACTATGAGTTAAAACAAACTACACTCACTTTAATTACTAATCATATTATTAGACATCTGATGTTTTTCAAGATGATGATGATGAATGCGTATAAGTTATGCACTACAGTAATCATGAAAGTGAAATGATTAATATAAAATACATAACTCTGAATCCTGTCTTAATCAGTGAGAGGTCCGCTAACAGCCGTTCATGCTCCGATCAGCAAACAGCCGTGGTCAGCTCAGCGAACTCCAGTAGAAAACAGCTTGCCGGTTTGTCTGACATCTGCCAGTCCTGGCATTACCTGGTTGTCACTCGATCTTGAGATCTATACCCAGGCGCTCTTATTGAGAGCTAGGGAGAAATAGTCAAGAATGTGTTATATCTAGATCTAAATCAGTACAATCCTAATACTACATATATCCTAGCACACCTATATACAATGACCAGTCTGGCCAAGTTTATCTTCCAGCTCTACTGCGTTCACCATCCTCCTTCTCCCTGCTGTCTTTGTCTGGGACGGGCTTTCCTAGTGTTTGACACGCCTGTAATTATTACATTTCTGCCGTCCTAAGTCCCATGTCGCTAATACAGACAGACATGTTGTCCCTCACGTCCAAAGTTGGTTTTGCAGATCAAAGGTAGTGGTATCATAAGAGTATTTGATCTCGGGCTTACATGCCGTAATCAATTTCTGTGAACGCTCGTCCACAACACACAGAGGGTTAAGCACCATATACCTGATACCAATGGTGGGTAATGTCTGTACCATTACACTATTGCTTCCAGCGCAATCAATAGCCAATGTGCCAATGCGCACACAATAGCATAACACCAAATTCTTCATAGTGAGTTACCATATAACAAATCAACATCAACTAAACCTAAGTTATGCGAATTCAAAACGGCATATAAGGTTATTCTTACATACGTAGTATGAATGCAAAAAGGAAGTAATATCCTTGTCTACAACAAACTGGGAAACATAGTTTCCATATACGTTACAGACCAAATAAAAGTCTGCCGAGTGCATGACCATAGTATAACAAAAATTATGCATATGACAATTCAACTATATCAAACATCCAATATACATACATTATATTACTTCAAAATGGACATATAATGATACTCAACATAATAGCATCATGCATTATTAATTAGTAATAATATTGTATAGCTACCAAATGAGATATACAACAAGTCTAACTGAAGTGACCACACAGAACAGCCATATTGCTGATCTGCCCGGTTTAGTCACCACTTAGCCACTGCTGTGGTAAGAATTAAAGAAATAGTCAGTTGACTATATTCTGTACAACAAATGCACCCACACCAAAAAGCAACTAGGCTAGTTTACAAAGAAATGACAAGCATCTACTAAGACACATGACAATGAAAAGTCTCTAGAACATAGCCAAGATCTGCTTAACATAAGGTTCCTACTTCTCAGTAGAAGAACACATAAAGCACTATGATATTGTACACTGAACTGAGAAATAATAGTGCACACTCAAGTAACCTTAGACAATGATATTTCTTGAAATACCCTAGGTCAGATATAGACTGAAAATCAGTACATACATCTAAAAGACTTGACTAGTTACTAAGAAATAACTTTCCTAGTGAAGTCTAGCAACATCAGAATCATACATACGACTACAAAACATTGAGCTGGCTGCCTACCTGTTCAGAAGTCAGATTTATTCTAACCTGAAACCTTCTAAGCCTAGCCTATTTATTTTGTTATCTTGATTAGCTTATCTCTCTCAGGCGTTTAATTCTATTACCACTTTCTTGTGGTTTTAAATGCCTTATTTGATCTGGGGTCAGGTTCTCACCATTGACTGGGGTAGTCTCCTGTCTGAGCAATTTCAATTCACACATTTGTATGGTGCAGACTGAATTATCTCCCAGCATGTCCATCATCAATTCTTTCTGAATGGTTGGCCTTCACACCTGGGGCAGTGGGCCGTCTCTGTTCAGCTTGTCATTCACACTGTGTGTGGCGTCTTGACACTTCACAGCTGACCGGTTTTACAAGGTCTGTTTCACACTCTACTGAGTCTGCCAGTCTGAGTGGTTAGCTGGACTTGGCTTGTTTACAGCTCTAGGCATATTATCTCCACTTGGACCAGACGTTCGTCATGTCTGGGCGGTTTTATTAGACAGAAACTTTCACCTGTATTCTGACTGATGAGCACTGGCGTTACGGCTCAGTGGGTTTTTACAGTGCTAGTAGAGAATACATTCATTCTTATGTTCCTTTCTCTAAGTGGTACCTCAGATATTGAAGTCTATGAAAATATTCTGGTTTGTAAACGCGGCATTTCGCGACAAGGTCCATGCACCCAGACGGAGAGCAATCCGACGAGAATGTAGGACGGCAGCTATCCAGTTCACTAACCAGGGATTGACCCCCTTCTCCATCAGTGCGGTCATCAAAATATCATATCGAACTCTATTGTACGCATCCTCGAGATCAAGCGCCACCGCCATAGTTTCTTGTCTACACTGGAACCCCTCATAAACGTCAAAGGCAAAAGTGTCTGCATTTGACCAGGTATCTTTCCCTGGCCTGTAGCTCCCCAGGCCTCTTGGAAGAAGCTTCCCCCTTTCCAAAAACTCTTGCAGCTTGACAGCGACTATCTTCTCTAAAACCTTCCCAAATGTATTTTGAAGGGTGATGATCCTAAAGCCGTTAAGCTTTGAATGATCCTTGAACGGTTTTGGGAGAGGGATGAGATAACTGTGTACCCACTCCTGCGGTACTGATGCTGTCCTAATGCTCTGATTAAAGCAGTCGGTCATCTCCTTCAGGTCTACATCGCTCAAAGCCTTCATGTGGCCATACCTGACCCCATCTGCCCTGTTGCCGTGTCTTTTGCCTTTTTCAAAATATATTTAACATCTTCAACCCGTATGATGTCTTCATAAGGCATATTCTTTATGGTGCCAGATAACTCCTCTCTAACTGCATTCCTGGTGTCCACATCATCATGATTGGTCTGCTCTAATAATCTCTGGAGATTTTATTAGAAGGCATCAAGTCAAATGGTTTGGTCACGCAAGTAGATTACCAACTAACAATATACCACAACAAGCAATGATGTACAGATGAAATGGAAGCACAGAAAGAGGCCGACCAAGTAAACGATGGACGCAGGGAATAACAGAATCCATGGGAATAGCGATGAAACCCATAATCGGGTACTCTCCCGCCGTTTATACTTTATTTCGACACCGCAAGGTACAAGAGGAATATGACGAGATGAGATGAGACTAAAATAGTGAAATTGTGTATGGTGTTTATCCCTCAGCCACCATCTGAACTTATGTCATCTCTGCCCGAACGTAAAAAGGCCGCGGACATAGAACACCTTATGTTGCGAACTAAACTCTTATCCCGTGACACTGTGAATTCTTCATCACCGTTAAATCGATTTCGGTTGAGCTATTTGTGTTAAGATTTGGACCCAATAAAAAGTCTGCTTGAGTTAAATCTGCAGAATATATTGGGTGTGCAAAAAAATGCAATCCATGGCTTCTCGCTGCACAAGCCACAATTTTTGTGAGAGGGCGCGTTGTCTTGAAGAAAAGGATGGTTCTCATTGCAATCGGTCTCTTTGTCAGGTTATAGCCTTTATTTATCTTGGCAAATAGATGTGCATAGTAATGTCCAGTAACCTTGTTGCCCTACAGGCAGGTAATCATTCAGATTTACTGACTGCAAAACTGTCGACAACAATTTATCCAAGTTTGCTTCTCTAGGCGTTTCTACTGGCGCTGAACCCAACGCGCGCAATGTTTCCCTCTTTCAGTATAATGTGTAGCTTTTTACTAATTTATACACAGAAGCTACAAACAGAAAGTCGCACAATTTATTGCCTGGCATATTTTTCTGCTTCCGTCAGATGCATACTGTAGAGTTATACAGGCTGTATTTTTAGTGAGTGTGCATGTTAGAAAATATTGCCGGTCCAAGTTTTGTATTCACCTATTATGTTGTATGAAATTTACAGAGGGTGAATACACAACTTGGACAGGCATTATTTTCAAACACAGCACAGTCATTAACAATACACCCTATATATCACATGAAGTGAATAGATGAATCATATTTTGGCACATAGCCCCCGATACTGTTGGAATGCGGAGCAGCGTTACCTCCACAATAATCCCAGTCACTGTGAAATCTTTCTGTCGGCACAATCCTGGTTGTACATACCTAATTGCAATGGCCTCGATGTATTTGGGTAATAGTTTATTATTCGTCCATTACAGTGTACGAAACGCCTTTTCTTTGTTAACTTTATGATCGAAACTTAATAGAGCTTAAGAGATCGATGAGTTAGGGCTTTTATAGTCTGCCGACAGCGAACGGTTTTCTGAAGATTGATTAACTGTTTTTTCACTCAGTTTTAAGGCACAGTATATCTCAGCAATTGTCATGTTTCTATCCTGAACAATAATTTCCTCCAATCTTGCCGTATTACCATCGTTACATTGAGTGGAGTGATAAATGCCTCAGATTACGGCAGATTAAGGCGATGCTAATCCTAAAAAATTAATTTCTATAATATTTAATTTCTATGTTATGTTATGGCATGGGATTTGATACTGAAGACTGCTGATTGATATAATACTGTCAAATTGACTTTGCAAGTAATGGTTGCCATGGAAACTAAGATAAACAGTGGCCATATTGGATTTCTTAAGTATGGTCTAAAACAGGGGTTGGCGAACTTTTTGTGCGTAGGGCCGCATTGACAAATGTAAAGCTATTGGCGGGCCGTATAATATATATATATATATATATATATATATATATATATATATATATATATATATATATATATATATATATATATATATATATATATATATATATATATATATATATATATATATATATATATATATATAATGTCCATTTTGTTTACAGCAACCTATCACAATAAGTAATTTTAATTATTTATTATTTATAGATCATTAAGCAGTGTAAATAACTAATTATTGCAATTTTATTTTACTTTTACACTTATACATTATATGTGACAATATGGACAAAAACTTTGACTAATTTGTTAACAAGATTTTACAACTTGTTATTATAACATATATTTTTTTATTATCTATCAATGGCTTTAATTTAGACACAAACCGACTACATTGTCACTATAATTGTTGATTTCTAATGAGATGTATGTAACTGCTTGCATGTTTTGACAATATTCTTGAAATCTGGAGCAAGTTTACTTGTTGAATTTCGCATGACAGCATGCAAGTTGCAGTCCGACAATAAAGACCTATTCTTAGATTTGTTGATCTTCAAGCAAGAGAATGCTTGTTCGCAAATGTATGTTGATCCAAACAATGATAAAAGTTTAGCTGCAATGTTTTTCAAGTTGGGAAATGATTCTTGTGATAAAGATCCATAGAAATCCAGCAAACCATCTGAATTGAATTTCTCTTTCAGGTCATGATCTGCTTGTAAGTCAAGCAGCTCCAACTGTATGCCCTCTGTGGCTGTATCAGCTTCTGCACTAAAAGGGGAACTGAGAATATTGAACTGTGGCTCTAAGTTCTTGAAATCTTGGAATCTCCATCCAAATTCCTCAATCAATGCATCTAATTGGGCTTTGTATTATTCAATCATTTCACCAGAAATGGTTTCTGGTTTCAGTAAAGGGAAGTGACAAAATCTTTTTTCACTTGATTGTCTGGAGAACAGTGAGAGTTTTGCCTGAAATGATTTTTACATGTACATACAATTCATATGCAAACACACCATTGTCCTGAAGTTTGATATTCAGTTCATTTAACTTTTCCATAATTTCAATGGCAAACATAAAGTCTAACTTCCACTCTCTATTGACAATGTTAGTATTAAAGTCACATTCAATGCCCTTCATCTATAGGAACATCACTATTTCTTCTCGGAGTTCCCACACTCGCCTCAACACCTTGCCGAGACTCAGCCATTGAACACTGGTGTGGTGCAGGACATAGGAATGTTCAGTTTCCAAATCGTCAAGTAATGCCTTGAACTGTCTGTGATTAAGTCCTCTTGATCTGATGAGGTTGATGACACTGACAACTGGGTCAATAACATGCTTGATATTCAAAACAGATTTACACAGACTTTCTTGATGAATCACACAGTGAAGTGGTAATAATGTGTGGTCTGGATATTCTGCTTTAATCTTATCACTTATCAACTTTACCAGACCTACATTTTTTCAGTCAAAGCACGAGCTCCGTCAGTTGTAACACTTGCCATCTTGTTCCAAACCAACCCAGTTCTTTCAATACAGTTAGTAACAGCATTAAATATATCATGGCCTGTGGTTGTGCCTTTGAGTGACTCAACACTCAGTAACTCTTCAGTGAGTTTGAAAGAAGTGTTTATTCCACGTATAAATATCAATCATTAGGCAGTATCGTGTATATCGGTAATCTCATCCAATGCAAGAGAGTACCACAAAAATTGTTTACTTGCATCTTGAAGTTTATGCATCAAATTGTCACTTCTCGTATCAATACGTCTGACCACAGTTCTCCTTGATAAAGTAATGTTGTCAAATCTGTGTGTGTGTGTGTTTTTTTTTTCCGGTTTTGTTCTGTTTTACAATTCTGTGTGACAGTACACGACTAGCTTCAGTTGCAGCATCTTGAATTGAAGACTGTTTGGTGAAAACAGTTTGCTGTTTCTCCAAATTTTTCACCTACTCCAGGCATTTCCTTTTCCTCCCTTCGGTTGTTAAATTGTATCCGAAATCGGAATGTTTTGTTTGACAATGTCTTTTTAAATTGTACTCCTTGAAGACAGATACTGACTTACAACACAAAAAGCAAACTGATTTGCTACCAACTTCTATAAAACAGTACTTAGTTGTCCATTCATCATTAAAAACACGGCATTCATCTTCAATCTTACGTTTGTTATTGAAACTCATTGTTTTAATAACATTCGAACAGCTAGAATTGTACAAAACTTTAAAGCGGAAATGAAACAAAACCTACTTCCGGCTGTATGTGAAAATAAAATATTCGGAAAACAAGTAGTAAACTCAGAATACATTTCAGAAATATATCAAGACTACTACTACAACAAATAAATTAATTTGAACATTGTAAATGTGGAAATAATTTGTAACAGCAAAACACTGTTAAATTTAATATTTTCTCGCAAAATAAATCATTTTATTCACCGGAGAAATATTTGTTTTTTATGTTTAAATAAAATCATCCTTATTAAATTTTTACATGTCGATAAATATTTCTCTATATGAAAATCGATAAATTCGCATTTTAGCATTACATGGTTCCAAATGTTGCTCTATGTAGCCGGGAGCGGGGTTGAGGTAAGCGCCCAACCTTGCATAAATACCCCAATGGCTCGTGCATACATCACCTATGCAGCAAAAAGTCCAACTCCTGGCCTTCTCGCGGCGGAACTGTTTTAACTAACAGGAGAAGGGGCGGCGGCGAATCACTGGCGCCGACACCAGAACGCTCTAGGTATGTATGCACGTACATGCATGCGCAGACATCTGTGTGCGTGCGTACACACCTAAACTCGAGTAAGACCACAGCCTGCTCTAGCAAAGGAAAAGTGCTGAAGACGGAGGCAACAAGCCAGGAGGCGCACCACAAAAACAGGATGCCTCAAAATCACGCGTAATGAAATATGTCGACTACTGCTAAATGTTATGGTGCTCGCCCTGCTTTGGACACCCAGGTAGGTGCAGTGCCAGGCCCTATGTCTCGAAAGGGTCCAACCACAGCTACTGTGGAGCCAGGGGACCTGAGAATAGAGCGTCTGGCCATACCAAACAAAGATTAAAACTAATGCACTGAAATGCGGAGAGAATCAGCCAAAAAAAAAAAAAAAAATAGAACTAGAAAACATCTTGGACCAAGAAAAGGTAAGCGTATGTTGCTTGCAAGAGACTCACCTCAGCGAAAACGAAATGATGTCTGGGAAATTGCCAGTACTAAGGACAATACTTTCTGAACTTAGCAGTCAGCATAAGGTCACCATACAGTGGATACCATCCCACTGTGGAGTGCCCTGAAAAGACAGAACTGATCGGTTGGCTAAGGAAGGAGCAAAGGAAGAACAGCCTGATGCGCCCGTTACATACCACCAAAAAAAAAACCAAAATTATCACATCAGTCAGAAGGCCACCAAAACCTGCTCAAGATGACTACCACGTTATGGACAGACCAGAACAAGTTATTATTCTGCGCCTAAGAACAGGACACAATAGATTACACAATCACATGTATACAAGATTGGTGAATCAGCCATGTGCACATGTGGACTGGCGTCGCAAACAGCAGAGCACATACTCAGACTGCCCAAATTACAACCTGCCTCAAACCTTCTGGCCTAGAGAGACGACAGTGGAAGATAAACTCTATGGACTGCTGAGTGAACTAAAAAGGACAGTTAAATTCATACAAGAGGCAACATTGCAGTTATATACATATTTAAGGCGAACGAAAGAAGAAGCATTACATTACGAAGGTCAAGGACTATTTACAAAAATAGATAATTAGAAAGAAATTTTATCAAAAATGTTAAAACAATCATAACGGTACATGAAATCCTGTAAAATTCAACAAAATGACTTAAAAACGAAGTAAATTGTTTTATTTCTAAATGCCCTCGCGAGCCGCATAGAATCAGTTGGCGGGTCGCATGCGGCCCGCGGGCCATAGTTTGCCCACCCCTGGCCTAGGTGATATAGGAATGAGAGAGGTGACAGATTAATAGGTGAAGTGAGCAGGAGAAAAGCTGGTCTGGTACAGTCAAGGCCTGCATGCACTTATTTTTAGCGCTGCCGAAAAGCCGTGCAAGTTTATAGGATTTATGTAGACAAATATGTTTAGAGGAAATGTAATTTATATTGTTTGTAAATTTCATTCATTTTGAACAAATAGTCCCTCTCTCTCTCTCTCTCTCTCTCTCTCTCTCTCTCTCTCTCTCTCTCTCTCTCTCTCTCTCTCTCTCTCTCTCTCCTCTCTCTCTCTCCTCTCTCTCTCTCTCTCTCTCACTATCTCTGCCAAATGGTGTATTGCTTTCTAACCGATCTCCCCCCCCCCCCCCGATCCCCACCCCCATGTCTTTAACATAACGAAGTGATTATAAGCAAACATTTGCTGACAATGTGCGGGACATTATTCGCAACCCGCTGGTCACGTGACTATCATTTCTACCACTTCAGTCAATTTCCTTGACGCCACAAATAAAATAACGTCCACAGGCCTTATGACCTCCGTCATGCTCACGGTTTCCTCCTATACAGTTCATCCCACCCCAAAAGATGCAAAGATTCTATCCCATATTCCAAGCTACTCCGTGTTCGTCGTATCTGTCAGGATGATAATGACTTCCTAGAGAATGCCCATGAAATGATGGACTTTTTCCGCAAACGGGTGGGGGTGGGGTGGGGGTGAAGGGGGGCTGAGTGGTCTCGAGGTATGGTGTCCGCCTCGAGTGCTGGAGGTCCCGGGTTCAGGCCCCGGTGAGAACCGGGATTTATTTAAAAAATCCACCTGGACTTCCAGTAATAACATTTCCCCGGGTCTCTGGGTAGTGATATCGGACGTCCGTGTGTATTGTTGCGCACGTAAAAATTCCCTTGGCAGTTGGAAATCGAAAAAGAGTAGCCTAACGGCGCTGCCCGGGCAAAATTTTGAGTTGAAATGACCACTGAGTGGTCTCGAGTATGGTGTCCGCCTCGAGTGCTGGAGGTCCCGGGTTCAGGCCCCGGTGAGGACCGGATTTATTTAAAAAATCCACCTGGACTTCCAGTAATAACATTTCCCCTGGTCTCTGGGTAGTGATATCGGACGTCCGTGTGTAGTGTTGCGCACGTAAAAAATTCCCTTGGCAGTTGGAAATCGAAAAAGAGTAGCCTAACGGCGCTGCCCGGGCAAAATTTTGAGTTGAAAATGACCACTGAGTGTCTCGAGGTATGGTGTCCGCCTCGAGTGCTGGAGGTCCCGGGTTCAGGCCCCGGTGAGGACCGGGATTATTTAAAAAATCCACCTGGACTTCCAGTAATAACATTTCCCCTGGTCTCTGGGTAGTGATATCGGACGTCCGTGTGTATTGTTGCGCACGTAAAAATTCCCTTGGCAGTTGGAAATCGAAAAAGAGTAGCCTAACGGCGCTGCCCGGGCAAAATTTTGAGTTGAAAATGACCACTGAGTGGTCTCGAGGTATGGTGTCCGCCTCGAGTGCTGGAGGTCCCGGGTTCAGGCCCCGGTGAGGACCGGGATTTATTTAAAAAATCCACCTGGACTTCCAGTAATAACATTTCCCCTGGTCTCTGGGTAGTGATATCGGACGTCCGTGTGTATTGTTGCGCACGTAAAAATTCCCTTGGCAGTTGGAAATCGAAAAAGAGTAGCCTAACGGCGCTGCCCGGGCAAAATTTTGAGTTGAAAATGACCACTGAGTGGTCTCGAGGTATGGTGTCCGCCTCGAGTGCTGGAGGTCCCGGGTTCAGGCCCCGGTGAGGACCGGGATTTATTTAAAAAATCCACCTGGACTTCCAGTAATAACATTTCCCCTGGTCTCTGGGTAGTGATATCGGACGTCCGTGTGTATTGTTGCGCACGTAAAAATTCCCTTGGCAGTTGGAAATCGAAAAAGAGTAGCCTAACGGCGCTGCCCGGGCAAAATTTTGAGTTGAAAATGACCACTGAGTGGTCTCGAGGTATGGTGTCCGCCTCGAGTGCTGGAGGTCCCGGGTTCAGGCCCCGGTGAGGACCGGGATTTATTTAAAAAATCCACCTGGACTTCCAGTAATAACATTTCCCCTGGTCTCTGGGTAGTGATATCGGACGTCCGTGTGTATTGTTGCGCACGTAAAAATTCCCTTGGCAGTTGGAAATCGAAAAAGAGTAGCCTAACGGCGCTGCCCGGGCAAAATTTTGAGTTGAAAATCTACCCAAAGTATCTCAGGATCCTCGCCGATGCAACATAGTTCGTGCATTGAGCTGAGTTTCTCCAGACTCAGGTTTGAGTTAGGAGGAAAACGGAGCACTTATGGGTTAAACCGTGTGCCGTGATGTTGATCCAACGACTAAACGACTAAACAAAAACATTCTGTCCACAGTTTTCTGTCAAATAACACAGCTCTTGTGTGAAATGTCCCTTGTCAAGAAGGCACGACCTCCTAAGAATGAACCTAAACTTATCCTCCCCTTTTATCCACATGCCCATGCCATTTTTCTCCTACACTGGTCTATCCTGGTATCTGACCCAAACCACTTGTGCGGTGTCCTCTAACGGCCCTAGGGTAATATTCCGCCGGAACAAGAGTCTCAGGGACCACCTTTTTCAAGTCGCCTCCCCACAGAGACTTCATCTGTGGGTAGATTTAAATGCAACCGTAAGAATTGCCTGACATGCCCACGCGTTTTTCAGACACCGGCAATTACATTCCCCCGAGACACCTTGTCCTTGAAGGATTCTTTCACTTGCACATCCCGTAATCTTATATATGTTATCATCTGCAAAAGATGTGACATGAAATATATTGGTAAAATTAGCAGACGCCTTGCCGACCGCTTTAGGGAACACCTTAGAGACATTAATCAAGGCGCTGACAAACCTGTCCCCAACCACTTTAATTCTTCTAACCAAAATGGAGTCGACGATGTATGGGTCATTGCATTGAAACCTTGCTTCTCTAAACAACGCCATTAGACTTAAAATTGAAAGCCAATTAATAAACTCTCTGGGCTGCATTCACCCAGCAGGAATCAATACCGTTGTTGATGACACAGTATAACTATACTATCTTCCCTGTATTTTACTCATATCGGACTGTTTACACACAATTTGGCCACACGAACTTTTGTAGCCCAAGAGCACCGTTCTGCACCGGTGTAAACCACCATTTCTGTTTCCCTCATATCAACAAGAAGCTGTGTTCAAGTTTGTTTTATTTTGTGTGCTTTATTTCGCTTGTTATCTGTTTGTGTTGTCCTGTCTTTGACAAAGGTTCTAGAACCGAAACGTCGGCAGTGTTGTGTTGTCCTATAATACTTATTGTTTTATTTTAACACTTCAGTATTATATATTTATTGATTGTTTCTCATTTTTGATAAGTCACACTTTGTTTTCACCTGGGTATGGAGTTCTATGTAAGGTATGTACATAGTGTCTGTGTTTAGTATGTCTCTTCTTTTCGCAGGAGCTAAATATACTTAATTGTTTGCAATTCATATTCAGTTATCAGTTGGGGTATCTTCATTGCACTCCGGACAGGTCCATAGGTGCTCAGATCCTCCCCCCAGCATATGCATCAGCGTCCGGTGGCTAATAGTGCCAGTTCTGTGTTGGTTGACGAGGCACCTCGTTTTCCCGATGTACCTCTCGCGTCTGGCCGTGCCGATTCTTACTCCCAAGTCTTTCATCCTGGACAGCGATGTGGATTCACTGACGTCAAAGTCCTCTGTTCTCGCCATATCTTTAAGGACGTTAATAACATCGGCAAGATCCATGGGCTGGCCATCTACAGGGGGTGCAGAGCCAGCCAGTTTATCAGCTCGTTCATTTCCCTCGACTCCCGCATGTCCCGGGACGAAGATGAAGGTGACTTTACGGACAACAGACTTCCGCAGCGACTTAGTCCACTGTCTACGTACAGATCCAGCTTAGACCTACTGAATCATGCTCATTGAAACACTAAGTATACACACGTTGGTATAATGCTGTGATTCCAGCCATATGAAACCCCGTGTAACTGCCATCACCTCCATCGTCATGCTGCTCGTGGTCATAGAGTGGGCACCACTGGATTCTTGAACGGTTCGGCCCGCTGAACGGGCTGTAAATGCCCACGAACTTCTCTGCTGCTTTACAACAGATCCATCTGTATAGATGAGCACTTCGGGGCTATCTGAGTGTTCATAGATGAGCGCGTTGACCTCTGCATTGACAGCGGCAGGGTTCTGCTCTCTGCACCGCCAGTCGGTATGATAATGCAGGAGAAAGTGCACTTAAAAGCTGGAGGCACCGGCACCCATTCCTTGCCGGGGTTGATACTGGTAAGACTGCAGACCTGTCTGACGACATCTTCCGCCCGACCCATCCATGATTTGCCCCTCTTTAGCCTGTCACCCTTTTCTCTGAATATAGCGTCATGCAGAGGGTGCTGCTGATCTGCACTTATTTTTAAGTATGCACGAGCTCTCCAGATCTTGATCCTGTGTTCCATTGTCGGGAAGTCAAGGAGGTATCTCATTGATACATAGCTGGTCAGTGGTATCTCTCGTGCAGCCCAAAATGATGCGCATGGCTTCGTTTTGTACCTTTTCAAGTCTTCCAATTTGTGTAGGGCTTACAGTGAGGATGCGTGAAAGCACCAGTCCTTGGAACAGAAGTATCAGCAGTCTTTGCTCGATATTGGCAGTCGCCACGACTCTCATTGCTGACAAACCTTTTCGAGCTTTCGTTATGACAATTCATATTGTTATATCCGGCTGCAGCCTCTGCTTTTTCTATTGTTTCATGTCTTTTAACATAGCCGAAATATTTCACTGGTCTCCTCTTTATTTCTTCCATCAACTTTCTCTTCATTCCCAGTTTTTGTAGAACCTCTGCATTTGATTGTTTTTGTTTCCATGAAATACGACATATTAGTCTGTATATTCACATCTCCAGGGCTTCTAAGCGACTTTCTAGTTGCTTGTTCAATGTCCAGGCCTCTGCGCCATACAGTAACGTTGAATATACGTAGCATTTGACAATTCTCATCTTAAATGAGTTATTAATCTATCTAGATGTTAATACTGATTTCATGCTGTGGAAAGCACTTTTAGCCATTCCTATTATCTTTTTGATTTCTATTTCACTTCTGCCACCGTCTGTTATTATATGTCCAAGATAGGAGAAACTTGTTACTTGTTCTAGTATCTGCCCGTTTACTGTGATGTTCATTGATGATCTTTCCTTTTCACTGCTAATTATCATAGTTTTTGTTTTTTGGATGTTAATATCTAAGCCACATTCTGCACTGTGCCTGTTTATTTGTTCTCTAGGTCTTGTAACTCTTGCTCACTTTCTTCTAGTAACACGGTATCGTCAGCATACCTACGATTGTTTATGATTCTTCCACTAATGTTAAGTCCAGGCATTTCAACTTGTTTAAAAATTCTTTCTGTGTATAGGTTGAAGAGGCTTGGGGGACAGTACACATCCTTGCCGTACTCCTCTTTTTTATCTCTATAGGCGACGAATAGTTATTTCCGCATCTAATAGACGCCACTTGTTCCCAGTACAAGATACTAATAAGTCTGATGTCCTTTCCGTCTACTCCTATATCTTGAAGGCACTTAGTTAGTCGTTCATGTTGTACTCTATCAAAAGCTTTCTTGTAGTCTTTAAACCAAACATATATACTTTTTTGAACTTCTATATATTTTTCAATTAACATCCGCAAACAGATAATTGCCACTCTGGTGCCGCTGTTTTTGCGGAACACAAGTTGTTCTTCAGCTACTTCCTAAAACATAATAATAATATGACAGTAATGCCTTGATTGCTCACTACACTTATTGATAATTATGTTCAAGCATTCTGTGAAATTACCAGATAGCGAAAAGAAAAACACCTAGATAAACAATAAGTAGGGGACATAAACATATAATATTTGTATAAGAGAGATTACTCTAAATTAAAAACAATATTATATACTTAGCTATAATATTATACTAAACTTAAAATTCCTCACGTTTTTAAAATTACAAATGCAAAGACAAAAATGTAAGTAAATAATTTAGATCAAACATTAAAAGTATTTTTATATTTTGTATAAAATTTGCTTCTAATCTCTAAAACATAAATTTTACAACCTACTCTGTTGTTCTATATTTATTTATAAGATTCTATAAATATATTTTTACTGACACACTTCTGACACCAAGTGGAAATCCGCTTGTCAACAATTATTTTTGACTGGCCTCCTAGGGCCACAAAATGTAAAGGTAATTCAAAACAATGTTTTCCCGTGATGAATTTGAATAACGAAGACACAAACAATAGATTGCACGATTTATTGCCTGGCATATTTCGCTGCATCTCGTCAGGTACATACTGCAGAAATCACACAACTTACGTGAATTAATTAGATAAATCCTTCAAACTGAAATATACACATGTTCGCACAGTAATGTCGATTGTCTACCACGGTAATTTTAAACTGACTAACATGTCTTTCTGCTTACACAAGGACGGCTTACGAAGGTTGATTAGTATAGCTTCAGCAAACTTTAACAATCGACTACTTTGTGTGTTGAACAACACACGGAAGGCACTGTCTCTTTCAACCACGTGAGCAGTCTCGAGGCTCGATTTTTTACTGGCTAACGGGGCTATGGCTCGCCATTGGGGATGGACTCCCAGTGGTCAGATTTTTGTCCTAAACCTGCGACTGGCCTAGTAAACCGGCAGGGGATCTTCATACTGCTCGTAAAAAAAACTAAGAAGTATAAACGAACTGACCCAAATGGACATTTTTTTTTTCTTTTCGCATATCCTGGACATCGCTGTCAACATCAGCATCTTTCAGCAGATTGTTGATTTCTTGGCAAGATTACGCTCAGTAGTTTGCCATTGATTTCTGAGCGGCTGGCTCACATACCCCATGAGTTACGCACGCGGGGAGAATCGCTACTGATTCTCGCGCACGTCACGTTACTCACGAAAGTATACATGATTACGGAGAAAGACGTTAAACCCCTAGGCCAGGCGGCAATATTAATGGACTACGAGATAGATCATCATCATCATCATCATCATCATCATCATCATCACCATCATCATCATCATCATCATCATCAAGTGCCATGCCGACCGGCGTAGGCGTTCATGACTCCCCACAGATCTTTGACTTTGGTTTTCTGGATCAACTCTGCCTTTGATATTCACCCATGCCACCGTCGCAAACCATCCAGTAACATTTCTCTTGGTCTGCCTCCGCCTCTCTTCCCCTCGATTTTTCCAATTGTGACGATGTTCTCCAATGCCTCTCTTCTCATCACATCACCATAAAAAGCTGTTTGCCTCTTTCTCATTGTTGTATATGATGTTCTAGTTTCAGTAGCCTCTTTCAGGCATTCGTTGTTAGTTATTTTGGCACTCCGAGAAGTTTGCAACATTCGTCTCAGGAACCACATCTCTGCTGCTTCCAATCTCTTCCTAATTTGTTAGTTTATATTCCAAGATTCACAGCCATACAGCAAAACAGGTTCTATATAGCACCTCTGCACTGTCTTTCTTACATTCAATGATAGTGACTTATTGCATAAGATGTTCTTCATTTTCTGATATGCAGCCTTTGCTTGCCCTATTCTGCTCTTAATCTCTGTTGTGCATCTTCCATCTGATGTTACCAATGTCCCTAGATATTTAAAACTATACACTTATATATATATATATATATATATATATATATATATATATATATATATATATATATATATATATATATATATATATATATATATATATATAATGTCCATTTTGTTTGCAGCAACCTATCACAATAAGTAATTTTAATTATTTATTATTTATAGGTCATTAAGCAGTATAAATAACTAATTATTGCAATTTTATTTTACTTTTACACTTATCTTTATCTATAAAAATCGATGTGTGTATGTATGTATGTATGTATGTATGTATGTATCTATGTATGTATGTATGTATGTATGTATGTATGTATGTATGTATGTATGTATGTATGTATGTATGTATGTATGTGTATCCGTCGTTTATGTGTTCGCGAACGGTCCATCCGATTGAGATGAAATTTTCTGCACGTTTTCCTTTCATTCCTGTGCAACCAACTGTGATAGTTTTATCTATCAGCTATCAGCTATTACATTCCTAAAATTTAATTTTGTAATTACATGACTGAACAAAAGAAAATATAAAAATATATGACAAAAAGGGATATAACTTTTAGTAGCATTGTTATATCTTAAGTTAAGTCCCCTGGCTATAGAAATCTATATGAATTAAATGAGGTGCAGCCGGGCCAGGTCAGACAGACAGATAGACAGACAGATAGACAGACTGACAGACAGACAGATAGTCGGGAACGGAAGCCAAGTTTACTTTAGATAGATCTCTTCCAATCATATTTTCTATCTATTCTTCTATTCTATCTATATTTTTAACGGGAATGGGCCGAACATAGATAGATAGATAGATAGATAGATAGATAGATAGATACATAGATAGATACATAGATAGATACATAGATAGATACATAGATAGATAGATAGATAGATCCCCGCCAGAGCCTCGGTGAAGCCGGGCCGGGCAGCTAATATTTATTGTTTCCATCAAGGGGACTTAACATAAGAAAAGTTATTTCAAGGGTCATAACTTTTAATAACATCACTATTATTTTATGTATAGATTGTTGCATTGTTTTAAAAGATTTATAAACTTTTTGTCTATAGTTATTTACAGGCATATGAGTTATAATAAATAATGATATAATCTTTAAGGCATTTTCATAATTTTTATAAAAGTAATGCATCTATTTAAATAGTGAAAATTTTCTAACACATCTTGTTATGTTTTTAAAACCAGTGTTCATTAAAAATTTTATTTCTGTACTTTTTTCGGAGTGGAACTTTTGAAGTAATCGAAGCATTTGTTTTTTTCCGTTCGCTTGGCAGAGAGAAGGTCAGTACATAATTAAATGGGTATATTCTTGATTTTGTTTTTGTTTTTAAAAAAAAGTTGGTCGCGTGTGTGTCAACATCACATTTTTCATTCAATGTTGTGGGTGTGCATACCTTATGCATACCTTACACGCAGCACGCCTGTTAAAATGCAGGTTGTTGTTGTTGTTTTTTTTGTATAAAAAAGAAGAAGCCTATCCTTTGATGTACTGTTGCCTCGCATCCCAATGATTCCAACAGACATGCCTTTCGAATTCAAATGCCTGCAGTTTCCGGTGCGACTTGCATTTGCCATGACGATCAACAAAGCACAGGGACAATCGCTACAAGTGTGTGGACTAAATTTGGAAAATCCGTGCTTCACACATGGACAGCTATATGTGGCCTGCTCACGCGTTGGAAAACCTTCGGATTTATTTGTGTACGCACCAGACAGAAAAACAAAAAAAATATTGTTTATCAAAAAGCACTACATTAGACATCAAATTTGGTGTTCGACCATAACTTAAAAATTATACGTCAACATTTAAAAAACTAAATAATCCTAACATTAAATGAAATTTTCTAGCTGCAACCAATAAATTAGCTGCGAGGGCCCAGGGGCCGAAAGCATACTCTGTACGCTTAGAGAATGTATTTGAAAGTATAATGACTACTTATATGAATTTAATAAGACGCTCCCCGCCAGGGGCTGGGTGAAACCGGGCCGGGTCAGACAGACAGACAGACAGACAAGCTGACAGATACATAGATAGATCCCCGCAAGAGCCTGGGCGAAGCCTGGCCGGGCAGCTAGTACATTATATGTGACAACATGGACAAAAACTTTTACTAATTTGTTAACAAGATTTTACAACTTGTTATTATAACATATATTTTTTTTATTATCTATCAATGGCTTTAATTTAGACGCAAACCGACTACATTGTCACTATAATTGTTGATTTCTAATGAGATGTATGTAACTGCTTGCATGTTTTGACAATATTCTTGAAATCTGGAGCAAGTTTACTTGATGAATTTCGCATGACAGCATGCAAGTTGCAGTCCGACATTAAAGATCTATTCTTAGATTTGTTGATCTTCAAGCAAGAGAATGCTTGTTCGCAAATGTATGTTGATCCAAACAATGATAAAAGTTTAGCTGCAAAGTTTTTCAAGTTGGGAATTGATTCTTGTGATAAAGATCCATAGAAATCCAGCAAACCATCTGACTTGAATTTCTCTTTCAGGTCATGATCTGCTTGTAAATCAAGCAGCTCCAACTGTATGCCCTCTGTGGCTGTATCAGCTTCTGCACTAAAAGGGGAACTGAGAATATTTACCTGTGGCTCTAAGTTCTTGAAATCTTGGAATCTCCATCCAAATTCTTCAATCAATGCATCTAATTGGGCTTTGTATTATTCAATCATTTCACCAGAAATGGTTTCTGGTTTCAGTAAAGGGAAGTGACAAAATATTTTTTCACTTGATTGTCTGGAGAACAGTGAGAGTTTTGCCTGAAATGATTTTACATGTACATACAATTCATATGCAAACACACCATTGTCCCTGAAATGTGATATTCAGTTCATTTAACTTTTCCATAATTTCAATGGCAAACATAAAGTCTAACTTCCACTCTTTATTGACAATGTTAGTATTAAAGTCACATTCAATGCCCTTCATCTCTAGGAACATCACTATTTCTTCTCGGAGTTCCCACACTCGCCTCAACACCTTGCTGAGACTTAGCCATTGAACACTGGTGTGGTGCAAGACATAGGAATGTTCAGTTTCCAAATCGTTAAGTAATGCCTTGAACTGTCTGTGATTAAGTCCTCTTGATCTGATGAGGTTGATGACACTGACAACTGGGTCAATAACATGCTTGATATTCAAAACAGTTTTACACATACTTTCTTGATGAATCACACAGTGAAGTGGTAATAATGTGTGGTCTGGATATTCTGCTTTAATCTTATCACTTATCAACTTTACCAGACCTACATTTTTTCCAGTCAAAGCACGAGCTCCGTCAGTTGTAACACTTGCCATCTTGTTCCAAACCAACCCAGTTCTTTCAATACAGTTAGTAACAGCATTGAATATATCATGGCCTGTGGTTGTGTCTTTGAGTGACTCAACACTCAGTAACTCTTCAGTGAGTTTGAAAGAAGTGTTTATTCCACGTATAAATATCAATAATTGGGCAGTATCATGTACATCGGTACTCTCATCCAATGCAAGAGAGTACCACAAAAATTGTTTACTTGCATCTTGAAGTTTATGCATCAAATTGTCACTTATCTTGTCAACACGTCTGACCACAGTTCTCCTTGATAAAGTAATGTTGTCAAATCTGTTTGTGTGTGTGTGTGTGTGTTCTGAACACATAATGTTTGCTGCATCTAGCAAACATTCCTTGATGAACTCGCCATCAGAATATGGATTGTTCTGTTATACAATTCTGTGTGACAGCACAAGACTAGCTTCAGTTGCAGCATCTTGAATTGAAGACTGTTTAGTGAAAACAGTTTGCTGTTTCTCTCAAATTTTTCACCAACTCCAGGCATTTCCTTTCCTCCCTTCGGTTGTTAAATTGTATCCGAAATCGGAATGTTTTGTTTGATAATGTCTTTTTAAATTGTACTCCTTGAAGACAGATACTGACTTACAACACAAAAAGCAAACTGATTTGCTACCAACTTCTATAAAACAGTACTTAGTTGTCCATTCATCATTAAAAACACGGCATTCATCTTCAATCTTACGTTTGTTATTGAAACTCATTGTTTTAATAACATTCGAACAGCTAGAATTGTACAAAACTTTAAAGCGGAAATGAAACAAAACCTACTTCCGGCTGTATGTGAAAATAAAATATTCGGAAAACAAGTAGTAAACTCAGAATAAATTTCAGAAATATATCAAGACTACTACTACAACAAATAAATTAATTTGAACATTGTAAATGTGGAAATAGTTTGTAACAGCAAAACACTGTTAAATTTAATATTTTCTTGCAAAATAAATCATTTTATTCACCGGAGAAATATTTGTTTTTTTATTTTTAAACAAAATCATCCTTATTAAATTTTTACATGTCGATAAATATTTCTCTATATGAAAATCGATAAATTCGCATTTTAGCATTACATGGTTCCAAATGTTGCTCTATGTAGCCGGGGGCGGGGTTGGAGTGAGCGTCCAACCTTGCATAAATACCCCAATGGCTCGTGCATACATCACCGGTGCAGCAAAAAGTCCAACTCCTGGCCTTCTCGCGGCGGAACTGTTTTAACTAACATGAGAAGGGGCGGCGGAGAGTCACTGGCGCCGACACCAGAACGCTCTAGGTATGTATGCACGTACATGCATGCGCAGACATCTGTGTGCGTGCGTACACACCTAAACTCGAGTAAGACCACAGCCTGCTCTAGCAAAGGAAAAGTGCTGAAGACGGAGGCAACAAGCCAGGAGGGGCACCACAAAAACAGGATGCCTCAAAATCACGCGTAATGAAATATGTCGACTACTGCTAAATGTTATGGTGCTCGCCCTGCTTTGGACACCCAGGTAGGTGCAGTGCCAGGCCCTATGTCTCGAAAGGGTCCAACCACAGCTACTGAGGTCCTTCTCAGATGTCCTGTGGAGCCAGGGGACCTGAGAATAGAGCGTCTGGCCATACCAAACAAAGACTAAAACTAATGCACTGGAATGCGGAGAGAGTCAGCAAAAAAAAAAAAAAAAAAAAAATAGAACTAGAAAACATTTTGGACCAAGAAACGGTAAGCGTATGTTGCTTGCAAGAAACTCACCTCAGCGAAAACGAAATGATGTCTGGGAAATTGCCAGTACTAAGGACACTACTTTCTGAACTTAGCAGTCAGCATAAGGTCACCATACATTGGATACCATCCCACTGTGGAGTGCCCTGAAAAGACAGAACTGATCGATTGGCTAAGGAAGGAGCAAAGGAAGAACAGCCTGATGCGCCCGTTACATACCACCAAAAAAAAAAATTATCACATCAGTCAGAAGGCCACCAAAACCTGCTCAAGATGACTACCACGTTATGGACAGACCAGAACAAGTTATTCTTCTGCGCCTAAGAACAGGACACAATAGATTACACAATCACATGTATACAAGATTGGTGAATCAGCCATATGCACATGTGGACTGGCGTCGCAAACAGCAGAGCACATACTCAGACTGCCCAAATTACAACCTGCCTCAAACCTTCTGGCCTAGAGAGACGACAGTGGAAGATACACTCTATGGACTGCTGAGTGAACTAAAAAGGACAGTTAAATTCATACAAGAGGCAACATTGCAGTTATATACAAATTTAAGGCGAACGAAAGAAGATGCATTACATTACAAAGGTCAAGGACTATTTACAAAAATAGATAATTAGAAAGAAATTTTATCAAAAATGTTAAAACAATCATAACGGTACATGAAATCCTGTAAAATTCAACAAAATGACTTAAAAACGAAGTAAAATTGTTTTATTTCTAAATGCCCTCGCGAGCCGCATAGAATCGGTTGGCGGGCCATAGTTTGTCCACCCCTGGCCTAGGTGATATAGGCATGAGAGAGGTGAAAGATTAATAGGTGAAGTAAGCAGGAGAAAACCTGGTCTGGTACAGTCAAGGCCTGCATGCACTTATTTTTCGCGCTGGCGAAAAGCGGTGCAAGTTTATAGGATTTATGTAGACAAATATGATTAGAGGAAATGTAATTTATATTGTTTGTAAATTTCATTCATTTTGAACAAATAGTTCTCCCTCTCTCTCTCTCTCTCTCTCTCTCTCTCTCTTTCTCTCTCTCTCTCTCTCTCTCTCTCTCTCTCTCTCTCTCTCTCTCTCTCTCTCTCTCTGTCAAATGGTGCATTGCTTTCTAACCGACCCCTCCCCCCCCCCGACCCAACCCCACGTCTTTAACATAACGAAGTGAGAATAAGCAAACATTTGCTGACAATGTGCGGGACATTATTCGCAACCCGCTGGTCTCGAGGTATGGTGTCCGCCTCAAGTGCTGGAGGTCCCGGGTTCAGGCCCCGGTGAGGACCGGGATTTATTTAAAAAATCCACCTGGACTTCCAGTAATAAAATTTCCCCTGGTCTCTGGGTAGTGAGATCGGACGTCCGTGTGTATTGTTGTGCACGTAAAAAATCCCTTGGCAGTTGGAAATCGAAAAAGAGTAGCCTAACGGCGCTGCCCGGGCAAAATTTCGAGTTAAAAATCTACCCAAAGTATCTCAGGATCCTCGCCGATGCAACGGAGTTCGTGCATTGAGCTGAGTTTCTCCAGACTCAGGTTTGAGTTAGGAGGAAAACGGAGCACTTATGGGTTAAACCGTGTGCCGTGATGTTGATCCAACGACTAAACGACTAAACAAAAACATTCTGTCCACAGTTTTCTGTCAAATAACACAGCTCTTGTGTGAAATGTCCCTTGTCAAGAAGGCACGACCTCCTAAGAATGAACCTAAACTTATCCTCCCCTTTTATCCACATGCCCATGCCATTTTTCTCCTACACTGGTCTATCCTGGTATCTGACCCAAACCACTCGTGCGGTGTCCTCTAACGGCCCTAGGGTAATATTCCGCCTGAACAAGAATCTCAGGGACCACCTTTTTCAAGTCGCCTCCCCACAGATACTTCATCTGTGGGTACATTTAAATGCAGCCGTAAGAATTGCCTGACATACCCACACGTTTTTCAGACACCGGCAATTACATTCCCCCGAGACACCTTCTCCTTGAAAGATTCTTTCACTTGCACATCCCGTAATCTTATATATGTTATCATCTGCAAAAGATGTGACATGAAATATATTGGTCAAATTAGCAGACGCCTTGCCGACCGCTTTAGGGAACACCTTAGAGACATTAATCAAGGCGCTGACAAACCTGTCCCCAACCACTTTAATTCTTCTAACCACAATGGAGTCGACGATGTATGGGTCACTGCATTGAAACCTTGCTTCTCTAACAACTCCATTAGACTTAAAATTGAAAGCCAATTAATAAACTCTCTGGGCTGCATTCACCCAGCAGGAATCAATACCGTTGTTGATGCCACAGTATAACTATACTATCTTCCCTGTATTTTATTCATATCGGACTGTTTACACACCATTTGGCAACACAAACTTTTGTAGCCCAAGAGCACCGTTCTGCACCGGTGTAAACCACCATTTCTGTTTCCCTCATATCAACAAGAAGCTGTGTTCAAGTTTGTTTTATTTTGTGTGCTTTATTTCGCTTTTTATCTGTTTGTGTTGTCCTGTCCTTGACAAAGGTTCTAGAACCGAAACGTCGGCAGTGTTTTGTTGTCCTATAATACTTATTGTTCTATTTTAACACTTCAGTATTATATATTTATTGATTGTTTCTCATTTTTTATAAGTCACACTTTGTTTTCACCTGGGTATGGAGTTCTTTGTAAGGTATGTACATAGTGTCTGTGTTTAGTATGTCTCTTCTTTTCGCAGGAGCTAAATATACTTAATTGTTTGCAATTCATATTCAGTTATCAGTTGGGGTATCTTCATTGCACTCCGGACAGGTCCATAGGTGCTCAGATCCTCCCCCCACCCCCCCCCCCCCCCCCCCCCCACCCCCCACCCCCAGCGTTCGGTGGCTAATAGTGCCAGTTCTGTGTTGGTTGACGAGGCACCTCGTTTTCCCGATGTACCTCTCGCGTCTGGCCGTGCCAATTCTTACTCCCAAGTCTTTCATTCTGGACAGCGATGTGGATTCACTGACGTCAAAGTCCTCTGTTCTCGCTATATCTTTAAGGACGTTAATAACATCGGCACGATCCATGGGCTGGCCATCTACAGGGGGTGCAGTGCCAGCCAGTTTATCAGCTCGTTCATTTCCCTCGACTCCCGCATGTCACGGGACGAAGATGAAGGTGACTTTACGGACAACAGACTTCCGCAGCGACTTAGTCCACTGTCTACGTACAGATCCAGCTTCGACCTTCTGAATAATGCTCATTAAAACACTAAGTACACACACGTTGTTATAATGCTGTGATTCCAGAAATATGAAACACTGTGTAACTGCCATCACCTCCATCGTCATGCTGCTCGTGGTCATAGAGTGGGCACCACTGGATTCTTAAACGGTTAAACGGTTCTGCTCTCTGCACCGCCAGTCGGGTATGATAATGCAGTAGAAAGTGCACTTAAAAGCTGGAGGCACCGGCACCCATTCCTTGCCGGGGTTGATACTGGTAAGACTGCAGACCTGTCTGACGACATCTTCCGCCCGACCCATCCATGATTTGCCCCTCTTTAGTCTGTCACCATTTTCTCTGAATATAGCGTCATGCAGAGGGTGCTGCTCATCTGCACTTATTTTTAAGTATGCACGAGCTCTCCAGATCTTGATCCTGTGTTCCATTGTCGGGAAGTCAAGGAGGTATCTCATTGCTACACATCTGGTCAGTGGTATCTCTCGTGCAGAGCACAATGATGCGCATGGCTTCGTTTTGTAACTTTTCAAGTCTTCCAATTTGTGTAGGGCTGACAGTGAGGATGGCCAGGGCATACTCGATGCGTGAAAGCACCAGTCCTTGGAACAGAAGTATCAGCAGTCTTTGCTCGATATTGGCAGTCGCCACGACTCTCATTGCTGACAAACCTTTTCGAGCTTTCGTTATGGCAATTCATATTGTTATATCCTGCTGCAGCCTCTGCTTTTTCTATTGTTTCATGTCTTTTAACATAGCCGAAATATTTCACTTGTCTCCTCTTTATTTCTTCCATCAACTTTCTCTTCATTCCCAGTTTTTGTAGAACCTCTGCATTTGATTGTTTTTGTTTCCATGAAATACGACATATTTCTCTGTATATTCACATCTCCAGGGCTTCTAAGCGACTTTCTAGTTGCTTGTTCAATGTCCAGGCCTCTGCGCCATACAATAACGTTGAATATACGTAGCATTTGACAATTCTCATCTTTAATGCGTTATTAATCTCTCTAGATGTTAATACTGATTTCATGCTGTTGAAAGTATTTTTATCCATTCCTATTCTCTTTTTGATTTCTATTTCACTTCTGCCATCGTCTGTTATTATATGTCCAAGATAGGAGAAACTTGTTACTTGTTCTAGTATCTGCCCGTTTACTATGATGTTCATTGATGACCTTTCCTTTTCACTGCTAATTATCATAGGTTTTGTTTTTTGGATGTTAATATCTAAGCCACATTCTGCACTGTGCCTGTTTATTTATTCCCTAGGTCTTGTAACTCTTGCTCACTTTCTGCTAGTAACACGGTATCGTCAGCATACCTACAATTGGTTATGATTCTTCCACTAATGTTAAGTCCAGGCATTTCAGCTTGTTAAAAAATTCTTTCTGTGTATAGGTTGAAGAGGCTTGGGGGACAGTACACATCCTTGCCGTACTCCTCTTTTTATCTCTATACTATAGGATAGGCGACGAATAGTTATTTCCGCATCTAATAGTAATAGACGCCACTTGTTCCCAGTACAAGATACTAATAAGTCTGATGTCCTTTCCGTCTATTGCTATATCTTGAAGGCACGTAGTTAGTCGTTCATGTTGTACTCTATCAAAAGCTTTCTTGTAGTCTTTAAACCAAACATATATACTTTTTAACTTCTATATATATTTGTCAATTAACATCCGCAAACAGATAAATTGCCACTCTGGTGCCGCTGTGTTTGCGGAACACAAGTTTTTCTTTAGCTACTTCCTAAAACATAATAATAATATGATAGTAATGCCTTGATTGCTCACTACACTTATTGATAATTATGTTCAAGCATTCTGTGAAATTACCAGATAGCGAAAAGAAAAACACCTAGATAAGCAAGAAGTAGGGGACATAAACATATAATATTTTACTAAGGGAGACTACTTAAAATTAAAATCAATATTATGTACTTAGCGATAATATTATATTTAACTTAAAATTTGCTTGCGTTTTTAAAATTATAAATGCAAAGACAAAGATTTAGTTTTTCTCTTCACAACGTAGAAATCTTTTGGTCTGGTCGGAGGCCGGGATGATCAATCTCGGTCCCTTGGCTAAGATCAGGCGCATTTGCTGCATCCCCCGCAGTAGTGCGCCTGGTCTGGTCGGGGGCCGGGTGATCAAAAAAAAAAACAACAACCTCACATTAGCATCACTTTAAATGTGGGCCCGGTGGACCACTGTGGGCAATAGCTCACAGTGGGACTAAGGGTCCACGCCAAAAACAGGGGAGGCGGGGAACCAGCTAGTCTGGGATGACCGCCAAACCCTAAAATTAAAAAAAAAAAAAAAAAAAAAACCTGTCAAAATGATTATTTTTTGTCACAACGTATAAATCTTTCGCCCATCTATTTGCTGGTTTTTTTCTTTTTGCTGGTCTCTCTTCGCTAAGATCAAGTGTATTTGCTGGCCTCCAGTAGTGCGCTTGGTCTGGTCGGAGGCCGGGATGATCATTCTTGGTCCCTTGGCTAAGATCAGACGCATTTGCTGCCCCCCGCAATAGTGCGCCTGGTCTGGTCGGGGGCCGGGAGATCCAAAAAAAAAAAAACCCTCACATAAGCATCACTTTAAATGTGGGCCCGGTGGACCACTGTGGGCAATAGCTCACAGTGGGATTAAGGGTCCACGCCAAAAACAGGGGGAAGCGGGGAACCAGCTTGCCTGGGATGACCGCCAAACCAAAAAAAAAAAAAAAAAATGATTATTTTTTACTGGCCTCCTAGGGCCACACAAACCACTACAAGGTGTCGACAGCGCCTGGCCCTGCAGCCAGCAGCGTTAGGATCGGCTAGCCTCTCTCAGGAGAGGTGAAAATTAGTAGCCTGCGATAACCCGCAGACTACACAAGTCAACCCTCACCTCCACGTGGTGTAGACCGGGAAACCATGACCGAGAGGTCATGGGCTAACGGGGCTATGGCTCGCCATAGGGGATGGACTCCCTGTGGTCAGATTTTTGTCCTAAACCTGCGACTGGCCTAGTAAACCGGCAGGGGATCTTCATACTGCTCGTAAAAAAAACTAAGAAGTTTAAACGGACTGACCCAAATGGATATTTTTTTTTCTTTTCGCATATCCTGGACATCGCTGTCATCATCAGCATCTTTCAGCAGATGGTTGATTTCTTGGCAAGATTACGCTCAGTAGTTTGCCATTGATTTCTGAGCGGCTGGCTCACATACCTCATGAGTTACGCACGCGGGGAGAACCGCTACTGATTCTCGCGCACGTCACGTTACTCAAGCGAGTATACGGGATTACGGAGAAAGACGTTAAACCCCTAGGCCAGGCGGCAATATTAATGGACTACGAGGTAGATCATCATCATCATCATCATCATCATCATCATCATCATCATCATCATCATCATCATCATCATCATCATCAAGTGCCATGCCCACTAGCGTAGGCGTTCATGACTTCCCCACAGATCTCTGTCTTTGGTTTTCTGGATCAACTCTGCCTGTGATATTCCTCCATGCCACCGTCGCAAACCATCCAGTATAATTTCTCTTGGTCTGCCTCCACCTCTCTTCCCCTCGATTTTTCAAGTTGTCACGATGTTCTCCAATGCCTCTCTTCTCATCACATGACCATAAAAAGCTGTTTGCCTCTTTCTTATTGTTGTATATAATGTTCTAGTTTCAGTAGCCTCTTTCAGGCATTCGTTGTTAGTTATTTTGGCACTACGAGAAGTTCGCAACATTCGTCTCAGGAACCACATCTCTGCTGCTTCCAATCTCTTCCTAATTTGTTCGTTTATATTCCAAGATTCACAGCCATACAGCAAAACAGGTTCTATATAGCACCTCTGCACTGTCTTTCTTACATTCAATGATAGTGACTTATTGCATAAGATGTTCTTCATTTTCTGAAATGCAGCCTTTGCTTGTCCTATTCTGCTCTTAATCTCTGTTGTGCATCTTCCATCTGATGTTACCAATGTCCCTAGATATTTAAAACTATACACTTGGTGAATAAGTTTCCCCTTTATATCTCTATCTCACGTTTGGGTGTCTCCTGTTTCTTTGATGTCACCATTGTTACTGTTTTATTGATATTCAAGGAGAGTCTTTTCTTTGCAATCTCTGTTACTACAATGTCCAACAGCGATTTAAAAAAAAAAAATAGGCTCAGTGATGTCAGCGGTTTTAATAGTAATGAAGAAGAGCTTATAGAAAAGTAGTATGTCAGGTCCTAACTAAGTATGTTTTGTGGTTGGCAACCACAATTGTTTACTATATAAAAAGTCTACAACCGCAAGCGAAACGTCATATTTTACGACCTCAAATTCAAGAGATGCAATCCGTGAATAAATAATGGAACGTATTTTTGCACTGTTACTTCCCTTTTTGTGTGATAAATTTTATATGTTTAAAAATGTAATAATTACCGTTATTATTGATTGTAGCGGGCTGGGATTAAAAACTATCATCATACTAGTGATGATGTTAAGGCACAGTGCACTTCCTCCCCTTTTTTTCGTCTTCTTTCTTTATCTGGGTCGGACATAACACTATCATCATTCCAGTGGTGCTGTGTAAGGGATAGGGTTACAGTGCATTTCCTCGGGATAGTTTAGGGGGAGGCGGGCGTGGAGATGGAGGCTCAGGGGTGGAGCGTAGGGGTGTTGGCGTGTGGGGTAGGTCTAGATGGATCGAACCTCGGGTAGTGAGAGGTGTCATATGAAAACCTTAATAGGTAAGCATGTAAATATTGCCGGTATATGATGTGTAGAGGGTCGTAGTAGTGTAAACCTATCATCATACGGGTTACAAATGAAACCTTAAAAGTAAAGATGGCCGATATTATTGATTTTAGTGGGTATATCTGAGTGAAACTCGAATGGTAAGGGGTGGGTAGCGGCTATTAGTGCTCTGTAGAGGGTCACAGTGGCTTGCTCACTATCATCATACAGGTTACCAATGAAAACCTTAACAAGTAAAGATGGTCGATAGTATTGATTTTAGTGGGTATATCTTAGTGAAATTCATTGGTAAGTGGTGGGTAGCGGTTATTAGTGGTCTATAGAGGGTCGTAGTAGTGTAAACACTATCATCATAAGGTTACAAATGACAAACCTTAAAAAGTAAAGATGGCCGATATTAATGATTTTAGCGGGTATAGCTTAGTGAAATTTGTTAGTTAAGGGGTGGATAGCGGCTAGTAGTGGTCCGTAGAGTGTCATAGTGGTGTAAACACTATCATCATACAGGTGACAAATGAAAAACTTAATAAAGTAAAAATGGCCGATAATATTGATTGTAGCGGATATAGCTTAGTGAAATTCGCTGGTAAGGGGTGGTTAGCAGTTATTAGTGGTATGTAGAGGATCATAGTGGCCTAAACACTATCATCACACAGGTTACCAATGAAAACCTTAAAAAGTAAAGATGGTCGATATTAATGATTTTAGCGGGTATAGCTTAGTGAAATTCGTTGTTAATGAGTGGGTAGTAGATATTAGTGCTCTGTAGACTTTTGTAGTGACCTATACACTAGTACCTCACAGGCTACAAATGAAAACCTTAAAAAGTAAAGATGGCTGGCATTATCGATTATAGCAGGCATGGCGTAGTGAAATTCGCTGATAAGGGGTTTGTGAGTGGAGGAAAGGCTATATTGGTCCTTCTGAACATTGATAAGGGGTGGTCGAGTGGTGCGGTGGTAGATAAATACATCCATTCGTTGATAATAGCCGGAGGTTAAGTCTCATATTAGAGTCTAAAGGTAGCTGATCTGAGGGTGACCTAGTGGGTGACTCATCACGGGGCTATGTCGGCGGGGGGAGCTGTCTGGGTTACATGCTACCACACCCTAAAATATGAGCTTCTACCTGACATTTCCGAGTAATGCGTCGCCGAACATGTTTCCCAAGAACACACCGTGCCACTATTTCGTCAAGTTTCCGCAGACTATTGAGGTGAGTCAACATTTCGAAGTGGGTCTGGCCGAAATTCAGTTCCCCAACTACTACTGCAATGTGCTAGAGAATGCATTATGGTTAAGATACATACCACAAAATGGTAGAGTGATAAGAAAGTCGTGTCCCCCAGGCCTATACAGTTCACCATACGCGTTTATAACTGCCCTGAATCGCCTAATGAAAGATCGGAAGGTGGACGAGCAGCTCTGTGTTCTATTCCATTTCGACAATACATCAAAGAAAGTCATCGTGAATATACTCGAACCCGGGGCCATTATTACATTTAGTGAGAAATTGCAAGAGATACTAGATACAATTGAAGGTGAAGGGGCCATAGACCTGAATTCCGACCTACAAAATATCTACGTATACTGCGATCTCATTGCGGCGAGACCAGTCGGAGACGTCCTGGTCCCACTACTAAGGACGGTTCCTATCATGAATCAGCACTCGACCTCAGTGTTTCGCGCCTACGACAATCCTCATTACATACCGCTGAGTCGTTACTCCTTCGACACGGTGGTAATACTTCTAACCACTGATACGGGTACAAAGATCGCATTCACTATAGGGACTTCAGTGCTGACGTTACATTTTCGAGTTCGGAAGAGATCAGACCTAGAATAACGGTAAAATACAGGGCGCTACGTCGAAACCATAGACTGTCCGAAGACATGATGTGCCCGACACTCAGATGATTGATGCCTGGGTTATCTACAAGACTCAGATATCAGCCCACCAATCAGGAGACCAGTTTTATGACTACAGGCTAAGTGACATGTACATACCAGGCTACCAGCTGAAAAAAACCAACCTACCCAGACAAGGGTGTGAAGAAATCCAGATACAACATACATTGTGTATAGCTCTGCATGTGAAAATAAAAGGTTGTGATGATACTATGTGTCACCGACCGTTAGGGTGTTTCTATTGAAATAGACAGAAACCCCTATCCAAGAGTTTGCCGACAGTCTCTAGAAATTATGGCTCGTTACAAGAATGTCTAAAGGGATGGTCCCGATAGAAGAGACTGGGATTCACTTGATAGACAAAGGCAGAAGGTGAAGAACACTCGTGTATGCCGGAAGCCCTAACACGAATGCCTAGTTTATCTGTCGGTGATCCTTCGTCAATTGATGGAGCCCCCTGTTTTAAATACTTTCACGCACTCACGCGCACACCTTGCGTTCAAAATGATCACGAGTGGAGTACGTTGGTGAAAGTATAAAACAATAATACTCTTTAATAATAAAAGAGAAAATGAAAATTGTGGTTCAACTGGTGAACTATGTTAGTTACATTTATGTTACAGGTACAAAAATAAAATAGTTTTCTGATGCTTAGCTAGATCGCATATCATCATTCACACCATCCAGACAGTGACACACTCAGAACACATGTAGACACAGAGTCACCTGAGATAATCTGATCTCGTTTAGGAATAGTGCTGGCTTTCGTTTGGATTATGTCTTGGAGTTGACCCTGGCATTCGACAGGTGTACGTTGCTCCTCCGGATTCCAGGTTCCGTCTCCACTAGTTGGTGGCTCAAAGTTTTGGTAACCGGACCGGTTAGGTGTCAGCAGTATCAGCAGCGAGGCTCCTTAAATCAAACAAACAGTTGCAGACTCCTTAGTGTCTTGACAATAACAATGTGTCTGAGTGTTGGTGTTGTGTGTCTGTTGTGTATGTGTCAGATGCAGAACAGGAATAAAACAATTCCTCTCTGCTATTCTGTATCAAAAGCAAAGGCCAATAGTTCTTATCAGCTTGGCTATACCTTGTATGACAGGATGATACAAGGTGAAAAAGGGTCCAGAAGTGGACACCTTCTAAGACCACATGGTCCATTGGAATAGAACATGTAGACAAATCTTTGTTTGAAAAAAACATTACAAAATGTACATGGTGGTAAAACATGAAGTGACTCATATGCAATAATTACTGGTGTATTCCTTAACACCATGGTGAGGAAGTCCTGGGCAGCCAGGATGTTTCCCTAGATAGCTAAGGAAGGGCCAACAATAATTCAACCTAATCCCACATCAGTCATTAGGCATAAAGCAATCAAGTGTCGCCATGAAGTCGTGAGGTATACCCCACAGAATATACGAGCTAAAAGATAAGAAGAAGGCCAGCAGGCAAGCAAGGGGACTGAGATATTCCAGGCATTGGGCTTTAGGATGTCTCAGTTATCCCTTGTTGAGTTATTTACTCCCCAAATTCTGATTCCTCACCACATGGTATTTGCTTTGAACTTATGACCGTCAGTGTCATGTAGTTCGGCATGGCGGTGAATCAGGGGTAAGCAAATTTATGTTTGAATATATATCGCCTAGTAATCTTGCTGGCATGTGAGAATCATGTTCCACATGTCTCTTCTACTTCTGCCCACATGGCAAAATCATGTTATCATATTTTCAACAAAATATACATGTAAATACATTCACAAAATGCATATGAAAATAATCAGTAAGGTTCATACATTGTCTCTCTATATATTTTTATCTATAAATATATCTAGGCCTCACATGTTTTCTCTCAATGTCTCCCCTTTCAACTACCACGTTTCATAAATATACATGGTCGGGAAAGTTTTGGGTTTTCCCAATATCAGAATATAAATGTGTACACACTTCTTACTATAATCATAATTATTATGTTACTACACTCACCCCCAGTCTTATTGCAGCACTTAAGATAGGTTTTGGTATAATCTACCAAGGATGCAATTGGATATGGCAGCTTATCTCATGCAAGGTCTGCTTAGCCCAGCAGCTATAGTCATTGTGAACCGGCCGGAAGTGGTTAGTCACAATTTCCGGTGCAGCCGTACTATTAGCATATCGCTGTTTTCCCGTTGCTAGGGAGTGACGGCCATATACTTGGTATTAATGATAAGGGTAGTAAAACAGGGGATTTCCCTTGTGACATCATTTGATGACGTGAAAATATGTGCTGTCCCCAATAGTACAGTGTGTAGTTTTAGTGCAGCAAATGTCTGCGTCGCCAATATGACGTCATTATTAGTATTTTAGCTGCCGTACTGAATCCAGAATGTAAATTAGGAATTCCACTAACGTAGTAGTGGTGGTGTTTGCATAGTGATCTAGACTCATCCCGTCACACTATGTATACCACCTCATTTCACATCATTCATTTCGTATAATGACATTACGCGATTTTATTCTTGAAAAATGTACTGAAATACTGTAAAAATGTACTGAAATACTGTAAAATAAACAGGTCTATATTATAATTACGTCTTGGTTGTTGAATTTTTTTTTTCTTTTCAGTGTTTACGTTGTATATAGTTGTCATGTGATGAGAGAATGAACGGCAAAAATCTTGATCAAGTAAAAAAATTTGTTAGCCAAAAGGGGGAAAATGTTGGCTACATTTCAACCAGACTTATAAAAAACTCACCCAAGCTTATGAAAAGTAGGAAAATTTGTTAACCAAATGTGAAAAGGTTAGCCGAATTTCAAACCAAACTTATAAAAAATCTCAGTTAAGCATATGAAAAGTAGGAAAATTTGTTAACCAAAGGTGAAAAAGTTAGCCGAATGTCAAACCAAACTTATAAACATCTCAGTCAAACACATGAAAAATAGGAAAATTTTTTAACCAAGCATGAAAACGTTGGTCAACTTTCACCCAAACTTATGAAAAGTAGGAAACTTTGTTAACCAAATGGCAAAAAGATTGACGAAGTAAGAAAATGTGTTAACCAAATGTGAAAAGATTAACCAAATTTCAATCCAAACCTATAAAAATCTCAGTCAAACATATGAAAAGTAGGAAAAATATGTTAACCAAACAGGAAAAAGTTTGGCCAACTGTCACCTAAACTTATGAAAAGTGGGAAATTTTGTTGTCCAGACGTGAAAAGTGTGACCAAATTTCACCCAAACTTATGAAAAGTAGGAAACTTTGTTAACCAAAGAGCAAAAAATCTTGGCCAAGTAATAACATTTGTTAGCCAAAGGGGAACATTTTGGCTACATTTCAACCAGACTTATAAAAAGCGCACCCAAGCTTATGAAAAGTAGGAGAATTTTTTAGCCAAATGTGAAAAGGTTAGCCGAATTTCAAACCAAACTTATAAAAAGCACAGTCAAACATAGGAAAAGTAGGAAAATTTGTTAACCAAACGTGAAAAGTTGACCAACTGTCACCTAAACTTATGAAAAGTGTGAAATTTTGGTGTCCAGGTGTGAAAAGTTGGACCACATTTCACCCAAACTTATGAAAAGTAGGAAACTTTGTTAACCAAATGGCAAAAAGCTTGGCCAAGTAAGAAAATGTGTTAACCAAAAGTGAACATTTTTGGACAAGTTTGACCAAAGTTCAAACAAAACGCATAAAAAACTAGGAAACTTTGTTAACCAAATGTGAAAAGTTTGACCAAAGTTCATCGAAGCTTATAAGATATTCGCCTGTCCCCTATGCAAACGTGAAAAGTTTGGCCAACTTTCACCCAAACTTATGAAAAGTGGGAAAATTTGTTGTCCAACTGTGAAAAGTTTGACCAAATATCACCCAAACGCATACAAAGTAGGAAACTTTGTTAACCAAATGTGAAAAGTTTGGCTAAAGTTCATTGAAACTTATAAAAAGTAGGAAATTTTGATAACCAAAGGTGAAAATTTTTTGGACAAGTGAAGAAATATTACATCCAAAACTTATAAAAAGTAGGAAATTTTGTTAACAAAATAGGAAAAATTTAAGCCAAATTCCAGCCAAAACTTATAAAAAGTAGGACAATTCCTTAACCAAAGGGGTCTGCCCCGTAGGCAAACAACAGTTGTATTTCAGAAAATTACATGTATCTCATGTAATAAGTCACTATAGTTGAATGAAAAAATAAAATCTCCACAATTAAATTGTATAAAAATTAACAATTAAATTTCTACATGAAACATTCAAATTGGAAACATAAAAGAGAAATTTATGTATGTTACATTTCTCTGAACAAGGAATTTTTAAATTCACATGTGGATCGGTTGCCAAGCAAAAACACAACAAAACGGCCATCTTGGAAACCCACGTGATCAGTTTCCGCCAACGGGGATTGCGCATTCGGCGAGGTGTTCCATATATGGGAGTTTCCGGAAGATTATTGATTGGAAACACATCACGACTCGACGCGCTATCGAGATCAAGTCGCCTTATCCTTATCGGTTAACGCAGAGGATGCCTCGCGTTAAAAATGCCGAGCAGAGACACGCGCTATATACAGCCGGGAAGAAGAAGGTAGAGGCGAGGAAGGCCGCTACGACTGCTGACGCTGTATCTACGAACAGCAGTCCGGCTACTACCTACTGAAGCCGTCCCAGTTGATGAAGAAACCACATCTCAAGCCAGCAGTAGCCGGGAAGTTCCAACCAGCTCCAAGACGATGCAGTCCAATCTACCAGTGACCTCCACACAGGAGGAACCAACAACAACATCTGAGGACTTCACCGGCAGAATACTGCTCAAACAGACAAGCGTGGGTGAAGCTAAACTGTCCGCGCTACCAACAGTTAAGTTAATCAGTCTGTTGGAAAACGAGCTGGGAAGACACAGCATCAACCAGCTGCGCAAGACAAATGAGAGAGTAGTGGTCTCCCTCAACAACAACCCAAAGACCACAGCACTTATGAAGAAGACAACACAAGATGAGAAAGCCGACATCAAGCTTCACCTCTGCATCTTATTGGAAGCCAGCCGACACAACATGATGAAACGATGGGTCATCAAACGAGTCAAGACCCATCTCACCAACGACCAGATCAGGGAGTTGCTGACAAGGGAAAACCACAAGCTCAAGATCACCAGTGCCGAGAGGATCATCGGAAAGAACAGCATCCCCTCTACTGTCGTCGTCGTAACATCAGAGGACCGATTGATCCCTCAGTACATCAGATGGGACAAGAGAGACCAAGCTCCAGAGCACTACATACCGAGAGCACTACATACTGCAGTGCTCCAAGTGCCAGAAGTTTTGGCAGACCCGTGCCACCTGCAAGAGTGAGGTTGAAGTCTGCAGATATTGCTCTGGAACTCATCCATACAGTCAGTGCCAGTATGCAAAGATCGACAAGGACTTCAGGAGGCCTAACAATAACAGAAAATGCGCCAACTGCCTCGGCAACCACGGCGCCAGGTACCTCGGCTGCCTCTGCCATCAAGACAGCAAGGAAGCCATGAAGATCGCCATCAAGACTAACCTGCCCTATAAAGAGACTAGGAGGCAGTACGAGGCCACCAATCGACTCACAAAAAGCGACAAAGCGCAATTTGAAAGCCAACTGAAGGACCTGCGATCAAAGTTCAACAGCATGGAGGAAGAAAAAGACAAGAAACAAGAGACTCAGATCGCAGCCGCTCAGCGCATCCTGGACGAAACGAAACAAGTTCAGCAAAAGATTGAGCAGGATGTCGCTCGAATGGCTGCTATGAAGGCCGAGACAGAAGAAAGGCTGTCAAGCAGGGAGGAGGAAAAACACAAGAAGCAAGAAAAACAGATAACGGAAGTTCAGCGCATCCTCGGCGAAATGAAACAAGTGCAGCAGAAGATAGAACAGGATGTCGCTCGAATGGCTGCCATAAAGGCTGAGACGGATGAACAGCTATCTAACGTACAAGATGTGAAACGAAACACAGAAATCACTCTTGATAAGATAAATGAACTGCTCAACATCCAGACAGCCACATCCGAACCAGAGGATACAAGGGCACAAACAGAAGAGGAAGCAACAGAGGAAGAACGATATCGATCACCACCAAGATCCGACTGGCGAACGCCGAGAAGATTCGAAGGCAACTCACGACAGGGAAATAGGAGAAACACCAGGACAGACGACAACTGGTAAAACTCCCTGAAAGAAACAGCACCATATGACGGGGTGGGTACCCAATTACTCCAGGCCTCAACAAGCGCGCGACTCTGTCCAGACATGGAATACCTCATCAAGAAAGCTACGAACGCAATCAACCCATCAGAAGCAGGGAAGCTGACAATAAGCAGCCCAAAGTACGAAAGAGAAACTTCAAGCTACACCATAGACACCCTACATAGCCAAGTCGAAACACGAAGGCTGAAAGGTCTTTTTTTTTTTTTTTTAAATTCGCTATCCTTTTACAGGACATCGCTGTCAACAGCAGCATCTTTCAGCTGTCTGTTGATTTCTTGGCAAGATTACGCTCAGTAGTTTGCCATTGCTTTCTGAGCGGCCGGCTCAGTTATCCCGCAAGTCACCAGCGGGGGACGAACCGCTCCCAGTTCTCGCCCGCTACGAGACTCTGCGTTATAAACGAGATTACGGAGAAAGTGGTGCAACCCCTAAGAAGAAACAGCAAATGGATAGTAAGAAACAGCAGATGGATAGATGGGTCGAGCACTATTTAGAGCTTTACTCAAGTGAGACCAAGCTAGCGGATGATGCCCTCAACGCCATAGAGGCCCTGCCAACTCTTGACCACCTGGACACACTTCCCACCATAACAGAAGTTAAGTGTGCTATAAATGAGCTTGCATCTGGCAAGGCTCCAGGTAAGGATGGGATTCCAATAGAGGTGATCAGGAGTGGGCAAGACACACTCGCTCTACAGATCCACCAGCTAATAGAGCTATGCTGGCGAGAAGGACAAGTCCCACAGGATTTCAAAGATTCAAACATCATAACGCTGTACAAGAACAAGGGAGATCGGAGCGACTGTAACAACTATAGGGGTATCTCACTTCTGTGTATTGTTGGGAAAGTATTTGCCAGAATTGTCCTGCACAGACTTCAAGTCCTGGGAGATCAAGTCTACCCCGAATCACAGTGTGGCTTCCGTCAGAACCGGTCTACCATTGATATGATATTCTCATTGCGACAGATGCAAGAAAAATGCCGGGAACAAAATCAGCCACTGTTTATTGCCTTCATCGACCTCACAAAGGCATTCGATTTGGTCAGTCGTGAGGGTCTGTTCAAAGCACTAAAGAAGATTGGCTGCCCACCAACTCTTCTGTCCATTGTGGAATCGTTCCACACAGGCATGAAGGATATAATCAAGTTTGATGGCTCAACTTCAGAAGAGTTTGAAATCAAGAGTGGAGTTAAGCAAGGCTGTGTGCTAGCCCCCACCCTCTTTGGGATATACTTTTCACTTCTACTGAAATATGCCTTTCGTGATCAGGATGATGGTATATACATTCACTCACGCTCAGATGGTGGCCTCTATAATGCTCAGAGATTGAAGGCCAAGACCAAAATTAGGAGGGTACTAATCAGAGAGTTGCTTTTTGCGGATGATGCTGCGATTACGACCCACTCTGAGGAAGAATTACAACATCTACTATCTGCATTCTCCAATGCTTGTTCTGAATTTGGTTTAACAATTAACAAAAAGAAGACACAGATTATGTCACAAGGTGCACATGATGTACCATCAATCTTTATTGACGACGCCGAACTGGAGATAGTAGACCATTTTACATATCTAGGATCAGAGGTAAATAGCAAATTATCCCTCGATCAGGAAATCAACATCAGGATTGGCAAGGCAGCAACAACAATGAACATGTTAGCAAAAAGAGTCTGGGAGAACAGGAAGCTTACTGCCAAAACAAAAGTCCTCGTCTACCAAGCCTGTGTCCTTAGTACTCTTCTTTATGGCAGTGAAACCTGGACAACTTACTCACGCCAAGAGAAACGTTTAAACAGCTTTCATATGCGGTGTCTGCGAAGAATACTTGGTATTAAGTGGCAAGACAAAATCACAAATACTGAAGTATTGGAAAGATCAGGTTGTGTGACGGTGTATTCCATGCTGTCTTCGTAGACTTAGATGGATAGGCCACGTTAGGAGGATGGATGATGGTAGAATACCAAAGGACATATTTTTTGGTGAATTACAGACGGGTAGAAGATCTCAGGGTCGGCCTCTACTACGATACAAAGATGTGTGTAAGCGGGACATGATTGATACAGGCATTGATAATGCACATTGGGAGCACGTCGCCGCTGAACGTGTTGCATGGAGGGCAACTATCAGAAATGGAATAAAGACAAAGGAGAAAATGATTGCAGATAAAGCACACACAGAGCGTGAGAGACGTAAGATGGTGCAAAATGGTGGAAGTGACCATGTTTTCACATGCACCTACTGTGGGCAAACATTTGCAGCAAGAATTGGCCTTACCAGCCACACTCGCCACCGCCATGGATCGTAGTTATTAAGCCTTTTTAAAGCACAATGTACCAAACTATCGTCTGTCAAGACGGAAAGGTGCCAATGTAGGTGCAACCCCTCGACCAGAGAACCGGCTGAAAGGGGGTACTCGTACCAAAAATGGAATTGTAATTGTAATTATTGATTGGAAAGAAACCGTCGTACGCAGAAGAGCTCTCAATTAAACGAACCCGAAGTTTAACGAACAATTAGGGGAGTTCGTGACCTTTACATTGATGTATGACACACGTGGATACCTGTGGATACACGTGGATAGACGTGGAGTTGGTCTTCTGAGCCGATAACGATATGTCCAGGATTGCCGCAGGGTTCACCACTGTCACCAATACTATTCAACGGTGCCGATCACCGAACAACAGTTGGACGGGAGGGGTTTTACTCTTGTCATTTGCTGACGACATTCTCGTGTATGTGTATCGACATTGTCGAGACAGACAGGCGGTTACCAATGATATGCAGGGCGAACTAGATCGAATTTCCTCATGGTGTGCTGATGCTATTGCCCTTGTCAACCCTGCAAAGGCATATTGTGAACACAGACCTGCCGGCAGGAAGAATGGATGGGAGCATTTTGAGTAGAACCCAGTCAATGATATATCTTGGCGTGAGGCTTGATCGTAGCCTGTCCTTCAGAGATCATGTCGATTATGTCATAACGAAAGCTCGAAAAGGTTTGTCAGCAATGAGAGTCATGGCGACTGCCAATATCGAGCAAAGACTGCTAATACTTCTGTTCCAAGGACTGGTGCTTTCACGCATCGAGTATGCCCTGGCCATCCTCACTGTCAGCCCTACACAGATTGGAAGACTTGAAAAGGTACAAAACGAAGCCATGAGCATCATTTTGGGCTGCACAAGAGACACCAGCTGTGTAGCAATGAGATACCTCCTTGACTTCCCGACAATGGAACACAGGATCAAGATCTGGAGAGCTCGTGCATACTTAAAAATAAGTGCAGATGAGCAGCATCCTCTGCATGACGCTATATTCAGAGAAAAGGGTGACAGGCTAAAGAGGGGCAAATCATGGATGGGTCGGGCGGAAGATGTCGTCAGACAGGTCTGCAGTCCTACCAGTATCAACCCCGGCAAGGAATGGGTGCCGGTGCCTCCAGCTTTTAAGTGCACTTTCTCCTGCATTATCACACTCGACAGACGGTGGAGAGAGCAGAACCCTGCCGCCGTCAATGCAGAGGTTAACGCGCTCATCTATGAACACTCAGATAGCCCCGAAGTGCTCATCTATACAGATGGATCTGTTGTAAAGCAGCAGAGAAGTGCGTGGGCATTTACAGCCCGTTCAGCGGGCCGAACCGTTCAAGAATCCAGTGGTGCCCACACTATGACCACGAGCAGCATGACGATGGAGGTGATGGCAGTTACACAGGCTTTCATATGGCTGGAATCACAGCATTATACCAACGTGTGTGTACTAAGTGATTCAATGAGCATGATTCAGAAGGTCGAAGCTGGATCTGTACGTAGACAGTGGACTGAGTCGCTGCGGAAGTCTGTTGTCCGTAAAGTCACCTTCATCTTCGTCCCGGGACATGCGGGAGTCGAGGGAAATGAACGAGCTGATAAACTGGCTGGCTCTGCACCCTCTGTAGATGGCCAGCCCATGGATCGTGCCGATGTTATTAACGTCCTCAAAGATATGGCGAGAACAGAGGACTTTGACGTCAGTGAATCCACATCGCTGTCCAGGATGAAAGACTTGGGAGTAAGAATCGGCACGGCCAGACGCGAGAGGTACATCGGGAAAACAAGGCGCCTCGTCAACCAACACAGAACTGGCACTATTAGCCACCGGACGCTGATGCAATGCTGGGGGGGGGGGGGGGGGGGAAGGATCTGAGCACCTATGGACATGTCCGGAGTGCAATGAAGATACCCCAACTGATAACTGATAACACGTGGATAGAGCGTCGGCGAGATATCGTTGCTATGGTTTGAAAAAAAACGTCAATGTCGTTACAATTTTCAATAAGTTCAGTAAAATACGAATAAAATGTTTTGCGTATCCTTTTACAGGACTTAGCTGTCAACAGCAGCATCTTTCAGCTGTCTGTTGATCTCTTGGCAAGATTACGCTCAGTAGTTTGCCATTGCTTTCTGAGCGGCCGGCTCAGTACCCGCAAGTCACGAGCGGGGGTCGAACCACCTCAGCTCTCGCTCCGCTGCGAGACTCTGCGTGATAAACGGGATTACAGAGAGAAAGTGTTGTAACCCCACAGCCAGAGAGACCGGCCAAAATACGAATATTGCATTAAAATAACAGTTTTTAAATAAAAACAAGTGCCGAATCTGATAGAAGACATGCTAAGGTGTTTAAAAATGAACTATTCCAATAATAGCCAAACTGATCAAAAATCTAAATATGCTTAGGTTAGCATCTCCTTAACATTTGAGCAGCCACACTAACTTATTGATTTAAAAAAAACAAAGTGTATACAAAGGGCGGGAATCATGAAACACCGCTTCACCCTCTGTATATTTCTGTAGGTGGTTTCCCCTGTAACATCAAGCATATTGTGATAACCTTGGGCTGTTGAATTTTCCATGTTCTGATAAATTGTTGAAGCAAAAGTTACGATTAATAGGGTATTGTGCCTCGTGCACCAAAGCTGGAGAATCCGTCGGAAAAACAAATGCATACTTCACACGTTCCTTGGGAGTCTCCATGGCGAAGTGGTCAAGCCGTTTAACTCGGGCTCCGAAGGTTGTGGGTTCGATTCTGGGCCGTGTCCTTCGGCTCACGAGTGAATTTTTTCGGAGACTCCTGTGGGTCATCGCTAGAGCTACGGAGTTCGTGCTTTGTACGACGCTTTCCTCGCTGCGGAAAGAGACCGAGCCATATGGGATAAAACCCGGTGCAATGAAGTCGACCCTGTCGACTTTTAAGCGACTTTTTTCACACGTTCCTTGCAAATATGAGGAGCTTTGAGTTTGCCAAGGTTAAACTTTCTCCTATTACTCCTTCGCAGTGCGACTTGTGATTTGCTCCATGTGCATGTGCGCGGGCGCGTGCGTGCGTTTGGGTATGCACGCGCATATGTGTGGGTGTGCACGCGCATATGTGTTAGTAAGACTGAGTTTTAAATCTTCAGTCAGAAGCACCGTTGCTCTAGTCTATACATCGTGCAATCTATTGTTTACATCTTCGTTATTCAAACTGACAACTGAAAATTATAAAGAAAAACAAAACTATACCTTAACGCGAGAAGGCTACAGTTTAGCCGACTTTGGGTACGTCAGAATAAACCAGTTAGTGGACATCACTGACCCTTTGCTGTTGGTTGCTATGAAATGCAGGAAACAGTTTTCTTCAGATTGACAACCTGATTCAGAAAGGAGGTCGCTGACCGATTTGGTAAAAACCGACTCGGTTGGAGTCGTTTAAAAACAAGTAATACATATGAATTCTTATACATTGTGAAATATTCTTCTTCTTGCTTGCTGCTTGCTTGCGTTCGTTGGCTGTGAACTCCAGCGTGAAGTCCTGTATGTCGGATGAAGACTTCATGTTGTCCAACATCAGTGCGATGTCATACCGGACTGAGGTTTGCATGAGTATCCGTAGTCCCATGTCTGGCTTATTGGTGAGCAGACTGATGGTTCATCGCCGTGCAGGCACATACTCTCCGACTTCGGAAGAATCAGCGATCCTGCTATGTTAGCCAGGACCCCAAAGGGACTTGTTGCCCAGGACACACGACTAGGACGTGTTAGTAGGTCTTGGCCAGTATAAAATCTGGCCCTGGTGCCTTGGAAACACCTCTGCCTCCTATTCTTCTTCTTCTTTCGCTCTTTATCCCTCATTGGGGCAAAGTTCCTCATCCAATTCACCAAGAGCTCTTTTATTCTTAGCTATCCCATGCAACTCCTCCCATGTCCTTCCAGCAGTATTCATTTCTGTTTGCACTTCTCTTCTCTACAAATAGTCGCAACTATTCAAATTACACCAGCTTTTATATATACACACACACACACACACACACACACACACACACACACACACACACACACACACACACACACACACACTAGCTGACCCGGCCCGGCGTCGCCAGGCACCTGGCGGGGAGCGTCTCATTTAATTCATATAAGTAGTCATTATACATTCAAATACATTTCTCTAAGCGCACAGAGTACGCGTTCGGCTCCTGCTCCCGTTCCCGTTGCTCGTCTGTTTCTGATGCTCCCGTTCTCGTTCCCGTTGCTCGTCTGTTTCTGAAGCTCGTAATGCCTTTTTCTTTCGTGTAAAAATTAAAAATTGATTGGGAGTGAGAACAGCATCTGTACAAAATTTCATCTCAATCGAATGGACCGTTCGGGAATGCATAAAGGACACACAAAGAAACAAACATTCTTTATATATATATATATATATATATATATATATATATATATATATATATATATATATATATATATATATATATATATATAGTAGAAGATAGTAGAAGATATGGAAATATGGTATATGGCCAAAATATTGGAAGAGAACTATCTTCATTTCAATAACTAACAAGGGCAACCTGAAACTACTGTACGTAAACTTACCAAGATATCACGAACACCCAATAAATGCTGGGTTGACTGCGGCGTATGCAACTAACTTTCTCTCCCAAAAAAAAAAAAATTTTTAAAGAATTTTAAAACTTTTAAATTTAAATCCGAATTTTTGTAATGGAAAAAAAAAAAGATGAGTTGAGAAATAAAGTTATTTAAAAAAATTTTTTTTAAAAATTTGCCTTTAAATTTTTTTACTTTTAAACCGGGCTTTTAAAATGAAAGATAATTTTTAAAAAACCATTTTTAAAATTTTAAAAGGAAAAATCAACTTATTTAAATTTACCAATTGCAGCCACAAAGAACCCCTTTTGGAAATATAATTTTACGTTAATCCTTAATTTTTAGGGCCCTTCCAAGTTGTTTTTTCTAAAAAAACTTTTTTAAAATTTTTTTTAAACTAGGTATTTGGGTTTGGGGAAGTGAAACCCCATCTGTTCAAAATTTGAAATTAAGGGAATAGCCTTGGGGAAAAGGAAAAAAGGGAACAAAAAACAAACACTTTAAACAACCATTTCTTAAACCACCAAAAACACACAAAAAACAAAAACCACAAAAAAAAAACCCAATTTAATAGGTTACAAAAAATACTCTTTGGTTCAATTTAATTTTCCAATTGTAAACAAATGCGGGGCTTTTAACCCCCAAATATTCCCTGGGGGGGTTCCAAAACTTTTGTTAGGCAAGGCATTTTAAATTTTCCCTCCCTTCAGGTTTGCCGGTCCCCGGGTGGAAGGGGACGGACCCCCGGGGTTCGTAAACCACTTACCCGCGTTCAATAAACAGTTTGGGCCGGCCACGGATTTGGGGGAGAAAGGCGTTAGGGGGCCCTAGTTTTTTTTGAAATGGAAATGGGGTTGCCGGTGTTAGAAACAAGGAAAACTCTAAACAAAAATTTTGAAAAAACCCAAAAAAAATTCGGGGTGTTAAAAGTCCAAAGGTTAAAAATAAAACGTTGAAAAGGTATGCCCTAAATTTTTTTAACAATTTAAAATTAAATGACATTGTAACCATGTCATATTATCTTTTACTGTTCACATATTATATTAAATGATATTGTAACTAGAACATATTGTATTTTATTTGTCACATATTGTATTAAACAATATTATAACCATGTCATATTACATTTCACTGTTCATATATTGTATTAAATGCGTGTGTAGCTAATTTACATATTGCATTAAATGATAGTGTAACTATGTTGATTCGAACACATAACCACCAGGTGGGTAGGCAAGAGTGTCAGCCACGGCATCACCACGGACTTCCACTTGTGGAAGGTTAGTTTAGTTTAGTTTAGTTTAGTCGATGGATCAACATCACGGCACACGGGTGCATCCCATATATGCTCCGTTCTCCTCCTAACTCAAACCTGAGTCTGGAGAAACTCAGCTCATTGCACGAACTCCGTAGCACCGGCGAGGATCCTGAAATATTTTGGGTAGATTTTTAACTCGAAATTTTGCCCGGGCAGTGCCGTTAGGCTACTCTTTTTCGATTTCCAACTGCCAAGGAATTTTTTACGTGCGCAACAATACACACGGGCGTCCGATCTCACTACCCAGAGACCAGTGGAAATTTTATTACTAGAAGTCCGAGAAAAAATCCCGGCCATCACCGGGCCATGAACCCGAGACCTCCAGCACTCGAGGCGGACACCATACCCCGAGGCCACGCAGCTCCTTCTTGTGGAAGTATTTATGTGCACTGAGAGTGATACCTTACAAAGCAGGTTTGTTTTTCTGCTTAGTTCCTATTTCAAGAGCAGTGCATCACACCTGGTAATGCGCTTCGAAGGTCAGTTTGTCCGATTTCGGCTTGCATTATAATAAGGTTTGCTTCGTCTAGACCAGTGGCTCTCATCCGGTGGGGAATTCCCCCCAGGGGGGAATTTTAGGGTTTTCCGGGGGGGGGGGGGGGGAAGTTAAGATTATTTCAAGATCGCGTTAATACAAGACCCGATTACTTGATATTGTTTTTCTCTTCATACTTTACGGTTCTGTACGTCTCACCCTTCTAAAATTCATTTTATAAAGTAAGTAGACCCACAAATCAAGTTTTATGTGGGTGCCTAGACTTGTTTTAGTATGTGCTATTAAATTTAATTTCCATTATTACGTATACTGTGTAAAGGGTGGGGGGATTTTTAGGTAGGAAATACGAAGAGGGGGGGGGGGATGACGTTCTGAAAATATGGTGAAAAGGGGGGGGGGGGCACGGGCCAAATTTTTAGGTAGGAAATACGAAAGGGGGGATGACGTTCTGAAAATATGGTGAAGGGCGGCACGGGCCAAAAAAGGTTGAGAACCACTGGTCTAGACACATTTTATTCAATGGTAAGTGGATCTATCTACCGGTGGATCGGTTTTTCTTTTGCCAGTTAAGGTGCCTTACAGCCTTCTCTTTGTGATTTTAAACTGCCGTGAGATTTTTAATGTGCACAATCTGGATAAAAGACACTTTGTTGTTCGTTCCTATCTGAGAAAGCGAGGTATCAGATCTCACTAGGAGGTCAGTATGGCCGAATGGATAAGAACACGCGTTCCGAAACTTCCGGTGTGCTGATGCCGAGGTAAGGGGTTCAATTCCTACATAGGACAGTTGGACTAAAATGTTGACATCTCCTCCTTGACTTGGGGAAGTAAATTACAAGTACCTCTGAAGTCGGAGTGGTTTCGCCTCATGGCGAGTGTCACTGGTATTAGGGAAATCTAATCTACACTCAATATCCAGTCCAGCACCAATAGAAGTAGTGTGCATGGACTACGCGTGAGTTCAAAGGGCGCGAGAGTGCCAGGGGGCTGGGCCAATGCTCGTTAATGATAATAATTAACAGTCAACAACAAAACGAATATCTTCTCACCTGTTTGAAAAATGCTCAAACGCGGCGAACGGAAATAACAACTGACGGAAACATCGTGAGAACTGAAGGACGGCATTTATTAATGCGCTGTAGAATCTTTCACTTGATCAAACTACTCGAAGAAAAATGAAGTGCCATTTAAGACATGGTCGGTCTTCATTCAAAAGCATCTAAGAACTAGTTTCCCAAAACAATTCTTAAAATCCTACGTCTCCAACTCCCAGCTATCTTCCTTCCACTTGTTCCATCGTTTCTGTTTCCATATAGTCTAGGTCCGTTACAGAATGAATCTCCGTTGCTACCTCATTCCTCGCCTCATAAACATTGCATCGTCCAGATCTTTCCCGCTCGCTTCTCCGCACGGAACTCCTTGAAAACCGAACCGCTTCTTCTCGCAGCTTCACAGCGTATCCCGTTGCTGTTCTATGACGCTATCCTGTTCCCCTTGGTTTCTCTCTCCTATTGCTGTCCACTCCAGTGTCTGTATGGGGAAAACCCTGTTCACCCTTTTGTATGTTTGGTGGCGCGTGCCGTGTCCTATGGTATGGCAGAGGGCCACAAAAATAGAGATCAGACCATAAGGTTCCAATGGTTCTTGGAAAGAATGGCTAGCTCTTCTCTGAGATCCAACCCTGTACCATCTGTGCCTGAGGCAGACACCATAACCTATCAGTAACGCATTTCCAGTCAAAACTAATTGAACCTGTAAACAAACAAGTGCACATGCCACAAGCAACTGTTAGTGACGTATACTGTATAAAGTTGGCCACGCTTGCAAGGAGTTTAAGTTGCTGAAGTCAAAGATATTTGTATGATGCTGACAGTCCAGCCTTAACTCGCTCACTGCTATCATTAATTAGCTTGAAAGACAACATTCCTTAAATTTTACGTAACATGGAGGAGAAAGATATACAATATGTCATCAGGACAGAAGTAAGTTACATATCCTTACCGGGACGTCAAATTAATTGTACATAACATGGAAGAGAAAAATATGCAATATGTCCTCAGTACACAGAAGTAAGTTACATATCCTTACCGGGACGTCAAATTAATTGTACATAACATGGAAGAGAAAAATATGCAATGTGTCCTACAAAGAGGCAACCAGAAACTTCTACAAAACGATAAGTGCAATGCGAACCAGAGGAGAACCCTTTGACCCAACTGAAATAATTAACAGCGAAAATGGAGAACCAATAAGTGAACAAAAATAAATCCTAATAAGATGGAAGCAGTATTTCGAACAACTTCTCAACATCCCATCAGATGTCACAGGAATTCAAGAGACCTACACAGATGTCACCGAAGAACTAGAACCAGACATACTAAAAGAAGAAATTATAGAAGCCATCAGATTAGCCCCATTGAACAAATCACCAGGACAGGATGAAATACCAAATGAACTAATTAAAGCAGCAAGGGAAGTAGGAACAGCTTGGCTACATAGACTATTCAACCATATTTGGGTAGAACAACAGACACCACGAGACTGGGGAAACGCCATAATTATCCCAATTTGGAAAAACAAAGGCAGCAAAAGAGATTGCACAAAATACAGAGGCATTTCACTGTAGAGTCATACTGGGAAAATATTTTGCAAAATTCTTGAAAAAAGATTACGAACTACTTTACAACCCCAGCTAAGCGAAACGCAGCTTGGATTTAGGAAAAACAAAGGATGCACAGACGCCATTTTTGCTCTTAGACAACTTATAGAAACATCAATCGAATTCAATGAAACACTCTACTTAGCCTTTGTCGACCAAGAAAAGGCATTTGATAGGGTAGATAGAAACAAGCTGTGGGAAGTTTATACAACAACAGTGAATGCATAGTGAGAGCAACTGGAGGACACTCAGAGCCCTTCACCATAAGATCTGGAGTACGACAAGGTTGTGTCCTGTCCCCTCTCTTGTTCATAACATATATAGACAACATATGTAAAGAAACCAGCCAAGCAGAGACAGCAAGAATACCGCATGTCGAGAACACAGAAGAAGAACCATCTGCAAATCTAACCATTAGAGAACTCCTGTTTGCGGACGACCAAGCACTAATAGCAAAATCAGAAGCTGAATTACAAGACCACATGAATAGTCTAAACGAAATGTGTAGGGAACATAACATGAAAATTAGCACAAGCAAAACAGAGGTAATGACTATAACTAAAGAAGAACAAACAGCAACAATTCACCTAAACGAACATCCCTTGAAACAAGTAAAGAGCTTCAAGTACCTAGGAAGTATAATATCATCAAATGGCAGATCAGAAGACGAGATCGAAAATAAGTGCAATAAGGCAAATCAACTCATTGGACAAATGGCACCAATACTAAAGAACAAACATGTATCAATAACTACTAAGAAAGCACTTTACAACACAATCTTCCTACCAACTCTGTGCTACCAATGCCAAACCTGGACAATGACAGAAAAAGAGAAAAGAAAAATCACAACAACAGAAATGAGGTTCCTGAGAAGAATACTCAACGTATCAAGAAGAGATAAGATCAGAAATGAAGAAATCAGGACTAAAGTGGGGGTTAAAGCTGCTCTAGATTTTATTAGAAAGCAGCAAGTCAAATGGTTTGGCCATGCAAGTAGGTTACCAGTCAACAGCATGCCACAACAAGCAATGATGTACAGACCAGATGGAAACAGAGGAAGAGGCCGACCACGTAAACGTTGGACGGAGGGAATAACAGAATCAATGGGAATGTCGATATACGAAGCCCATAACCGGGCACTCTCACGAAGTTTATACTTCACCTCGACACCGCAAGGTACAAGAGGAACATGATGAGATGAGATGAGATGAGAGGTGTCCTCAGTACACAGAAGTAAGTTACATATCCTTACCGGGACGTCAAATTTAACCCCAGTATATTTGGGTTGTTCGTGATTTCTTGGCAAGTTTACGTTCAGTAGTTTGTGATTGCTCTCTGAACGACCGACACTCATACCTCTGTACGAGAAATCAACGCAAGGTGGTCAGCTTCCACATAACCCGCAGCTTTGTATCGAACGCGGTATGCGTAATTACGAATTGCATTCGTAACCTCTTTACTACAGAGCCGGTACATAGAAAGTCTTTGTGGAGTTTAAAATTTGAAAACGTGTGTAGATTACCTGTTGTGTATGTGTAGATTACCTGATGTGCATGTGTAGGTTACCTGTTGTGTATGTGTAGGTTACTTGTTATGTATGTGTAGATTACCTGTTGTGTATGTGTAGATTACCTGTTGTGTATGTGTAGATTACCTGTTGTGTATGCGTAGATTACCTGTTGTGTATGTGTATATTACCTGTTGTGTATGTGTAGATTACCTTATGTGTATGTGTAGATTACCTGCTGTGTATGTGTAGGTTACTTGTTGTGTATGTGTAGATTACCTGTTGTGTATGTGTAGATTACCTGTTGTGCATGTGTAGATCATCTATTGTATATGTGTAGATTACCTGTTGTGCATGTGTAGATCATCTATTGTGTATGTGTAGATTACCTGTTGTGTATGGGATTAGCTGTTGTGTGTGTGTGTGTGTGTGTGTGTGTGTGTGTGTGTGTGTGTGTGGATTACCTGTTGCGTAACCTATTTTGTGTAGATTATCCGTTGTGTAACCATTAGCCATTGGGATGTCACACATAACAATGGTTAATAATATTTTTTTTTTGTTTTTGTTCGCATGTTTTGAACTCAAACGTATTCCACACACTTGCTATTACTTTTAGTGCGCTGGCCTAATTTTTGCGTATGGATTAGCTTTCATATTGGTCTAATCAGCCACTTTAGAATTAACAGATGGCGATATTATCCTCTACCGTAACGACAGTCAAACATCACAACACAGTATAGGTGAAGACTTCAGATCACTAACTCATCTACACTTTCTTTCGGCCAGTCCTTTGACGGAATTATTCATCCTGCTAGTGGACTTGATGACCAATATCCTCCGACAATGGCAGCATAAACGAGGTCGTGTGTGTACGTTGTCAGCTAGAAACAGTAAAGAATATGCCATAATGACAGCTACCTTCAAACATTTCAAAGGCTTAAAAATATACTCACACAACAGAACATTTCTAGTTTGTTTAGAATCGGATCCTCAGGTTGGTCTATGTCGCTACCGGTTTTTTTTTCAAATTTCCCGCGACACATCACATTCACATTTCTATCTATCTATCTATCTATCTATCTATCTATCTATCTATCTATCTATCTATCTATCTATCTATCTATCTATCTATCTATCTATCTATCTATCTATCTATCTATCTATCTATCTATCTATCTATCTATCTATCTATCTATCTATCTATCTATCTATCTATCTATCTATCTATCTGTCTATCTGTCTGTCTGTCTGTCTGTCTGTCTGTCTGTCTGTCTGTCTGTCTGTCTGTCTGTCTGTCTGTCTGTCTGTCTGTCTGTCTGTCTGTCTGTCTGTCTATCTATCTATCTATCTATCTATCTATCTATCTATCTTCCCGTGTGGGATACACCGCTTTAAACAGAGACATTGACTTGTATAGTCATTTATTAATTCTTTTGGATAACAGTTGGTTACTTAGCTTGTGAAGTAGTTTATTTCAGTTTAATTATTTGTTGTATGTTCTTTAATTCGTTTTGTTCCGTGTTTGCATTATATTCGTTGTTCTAATTAGTTATATCGTTATAATACTGTCATTTACTTATCGATTTGTATTAGTGATATTTTGTAAGTTAATGTAATTGTGATTTTTTATTATCTTGTATTTTTGCTTAACTTTGACTAATTTACACTTTCTTCGTGGATAAAATGTCTGTGAAGTGGCAACACTGGCTCAATAAGTCAGGAATACGCCTTGGACACTTAAACATTTGCAGCTTATTTAACAAGCTACCAGAGTTATCTTCTATTCTTAATCAAAATTTTCATTTATTCGGCCTTAGTGAAAGTAGGCTTAATGATAAAATTTCAGATGAGGACATCTCTATTAAAGGGTACAAAGTTTTTAGAAGGGATCCCTGTAGGAAACAAGAGACAGGCATAGTAACCTATGTTTCTAATTTACTAAATGCTCACCGTAGGCTAGACTTTGAAACTTGCGAAATAGAATGTATTTGGTTAGAGCTGAAACTTCAAAACCGCACACCCCTGATAATTGGCTACCTCTATCGAAATCCCAGTTCTGGACACGTCTGGTACGAAAACTTCACTACCATGATGGACGTTGTTTTCGCTTCCGGGAAGGAAATTATACTACTCGGAGACTTTAACATTGACACCAACAAATCCAACATAATATGGGGAAATATAATTGCATCATACAACTTCCAACAAATAGTACAACAAGCTACTAGAGTAACAAAGTCATCTTCAACAGTCATAGATCACATTTATGTAACTTGCTCAGACAACTATCATAGAATGCACCGTACCCAATTGTGCAATGAGCGATCACTACCCAATATGCTGCACGTGGTCTAAAAAAGGAATTAAAACTCCTAAACATAAACACATAAGTGTAAAATATAGAAGTTACAAAAATGTCAACCAAAACGCATTTTTACAGGACTTGCTCAATTCACCTCTAGACAATGTTTATCAGCTTTCTGACCCGGACGATGCTCTGGAATTCTGGATGAAAACCTTTATTGATGTTTTTGATAGACACGTGCCAGTCAAGGAAGTTCGAGTAAAACACCACGTCAAGCCACCTTGGATCACTCAGGAAATACTTGAAATTATGAGAGATAGAGATAAAGCACATAAAAAGCTGGATCTCAGTGCATACTGTACTCTTAGAAACAAAGTTCAATATACCATACGACGGGAAAAGAAAAATTACTTTAAGAACTTAGTAATGGATAAAACACATAGTAAGGATATATGGAAGGCAATTAACACCTTGACAAACAAGTATAACTTCCGCAATTCTTTACCATCAAATCATATTACATGCGACCAATTCAGTGATTTTTTTTCAAACTGACATAGACCAGATGAAGGCTTCAATACCTAATTCTCCTTGCAACTTATCTTTATTGTCATCGTTTTGGGAGAATAGATGCTCCCGCGATATTCTTTCCGACATACCGCTAATGACAATCACTGAAGTATTCACTTACCTCAGTAACCTAAAAAACACAACCTCATCTGGGTTAGATGGAATCAGCAACCGGATTCTCCGTTGTGCTGCGCCAGTGATCTGTATATCACTAACCTATGTATATAATCAGTGTCTCACCAAAGGCCACTTTCCATCAGCTCTCAAAATCGCCAAAGTGTACCCTCTTCTTAAATCTGGTTCATTAGACAATGGTCTCCCGAACAATTACAGACCCATTTCTTTATTATCATCACTATCTAAGCCACTAGAAAAACACATCCATAAAGTAACATTACAGTATTTAGTTCGCAACAAGCTTATTGTTGACAGCCAATCAGGATTTCGACCAAAATATTCTTGCCATACGGCCCTAACAAACATGATAGAAAATTGGCACCAGAATATAAACAACAACAGTCTATGTGGAACTGTGTTTATTGATTTCAAGAAAGCATTTGATATGATAGATCATCTTATTTTAATTAAAAAAACTTGAGACAATGAAAATTGACCCTAATGTAGTCACTCTAATATCATCTTTTCTATCAAACAGAAAGCAAGTAGTATCACATAATAAATCTCTGTCTCAAACCACTACCTTCAATATTGGAGTACCGCAAGGCTCTATTCTTGGCCCTCTACTATTTGCCATATATATTAACGACCTACCTTTGCATCTTTCGTCGTCCTGCGATCTATTTGCAGACGACTGTACAGTGTACACAAACGCTGAAAACTGTATTTTACTTGAGTCGTCTTTACAACAAGAATTAAATAATGTAGTTAGGTGGAGCTATTCAAACCGTATGCAAATTAACATCACTAAAACAAAATCAATGTTATTAACAACCAGACAAAGACTTCAGACTCTAAGCTCACACACAACACTTCAACTTCACATCGACAACATGCCAGTAGAAAGTGTAATTGAGCACAAAACATTAGGCCTAATCATTGATAGAAACCTAACCTTTAATTCCCACGTTCAAGTGCTCATTAAACAAACAGCGAAAAAAGTCTACCAACTCACCAAAATTAAAAACTTCCTTGATGAGGACACAAGGAAACTATTCTATACTTCTCATATACAGACACACTTTGACTACTGCTCTACGATCTGGGACGGTTGTTCTAATTCAAACACCAAGCGACTTTACTCACTCCAGAAACAGGCCATGAGTCTAATTTATAGCAAACATTTAACTGACAATCCTAGCCTGTATAAACGCCTTCAGTTACTACCACTTCGTAAACGCCTGCTTTTCAATAAAGCTAAACTAATTCACAAAATCCTGCATCGGAATGCCGCAAATTACCTTTGGCCATTGTTTAAATATAATGCTAGACACAGTAAACGTTTAAATATATTACACATTCCGAAGCCTAGGATTGACTTATACAAAACAACCTTAACGTACTCTGCAGCTCAGCTGTGGAACAATCTTCCACAAGAAATCAAAGACATCAGCAATCCCTTTTCATATAATCGCAAATTATTCGAACACTATCTCAATATGGATTACCTTCCCCCTTAATAATAGAGATAAGAATAATAATAACAAAACCCTAGTATAACAGCCAGTCCCCTTTTGGTAGGCCAGTATATTCCACATGGCTAACAACAAGTGTCAGACCATTATCTAATATTACTGTGTCGTGTAGTTTTGATGTTCGCATTTTGCCCATGCCTTTATAATGCATATCCTTTATATTGTTGTTGTTCTCTGTTAGCCTTGAATGATGTGTGAATGAAATAATGTATGAAAGAGAGTGATAGAAGGGCAGAATGTTAGACGGGCCTGCGTGCCCAATTCTTAACCCTTAGATCCTCCCCCCAGCATATGCATCAGCTTCCGGTGGCTAATAGTGCCAGTTCTGTGTTGGTTGACGAGGCGCCTTGTTTTCTCGATGTACCTCTCGCGTCTGGCCGTGCCGATTCTTACTCCTAAGTCTTTCATCCTGGACAGCGATGTGGATTCACTGACGTCAAAGTCCTCTGTTCTCGCCATATCTTTGAGGACGTTAATAACATCGGCATGATCCATGGGCTGGCCATCTACAGGGGGTGCAGAGCCAGCCAGTTTATCAGCTCGTTCATTTCCCTCGACTCCCGCATGTCACGGGACGAAGATGAAGGTGACTTTACGGACAACAGACTTCCGCAGCGATTCAGTCCACTGTCTACGTACAGATCCAGCTTCGACCTTCTGAATCATGCTCATTGAATCACTTAGTACACACACGTTGGTATAATGCTGTGATTCCAGCCATATGCAAGCCTGTGTAATCAATGGATTCTTGAAAGGTTCGGCCCGCTGAACGGGCTGTAAATGCCCACGCACTTCTCTGCTGCTTTACAACAGATCCATCTGTATAGATGAGCACTTCGGGGCTATCTGAGTGTTCATAGATGAGCGCGTTGACCTCTGCATTGACAGCGGCAGGGTTCTGCTCTCTGCACCGTCTGTCGAGTGTGATAATGCAGGAGAAAGTGCACTTAAAAGCTGGAGGCCCCGGCACCCATTCCTTGCCGGGGTTGATACTGGTAAGACTTGCAGACCTGTCTGACGACATCTTCCGCCCGACCCATCCATGATTTGCCCCTCTTTAGCCTGTCACCCTTTTCTCTGAATATAGCGTCCTGCAGAGGGTGCTGCTCATCTGCACTTATTTTTAAGTATGCACGAGCTCTCCAGATCTTGATCCTGTGTTCCATTGTCGGGAAGTCAAAGATGTATCTCATTGCTACACAGCTGGTGTCTCTCGTGCAGCCCAAAATGATGCGCATGGCTTCGTTTTGTACTTTTTCAAGTCTTCCAATCTGTGTAGGGCTGACTGTGAGGATGGCCAGGGCGTACTCGATGCGTGAAAGCACCAGTCCTTGGAACAGAAGTATCAGCAGTCTTTGCTCGATATTGGCAGTCGCCATGGCTCTCATTGCTGACAAACCTTTTCGAGCTTTCGGGACAGCTTCGTTCACACCGCGAGTGCAATATTTCCAGAAGCTCCTGTGGGGTCGTGGCTGAGGCTATGGAGTTCGTGCTCTGTGCGACACTCCCGACCAGCGGCGTTCCGTTCTGCAGGCAAACTGAGCCAGATAGGTCAACGCGCTGCTATGAAGTCAAAATTCTGGACTTAAGTACTTGATGGCTTATATTGTGACAAGACAATGCTGCTATACATCAAGATTAGTTCACAGCAGCTCTTAAGGACTCTTTAACTCACTTCGATTGACAAAGATAATTTGCAAGGAATAATCTTTATGTTGTGAAATGCTTTTACTTGGACTTTTCAACACTTAAAGCCCTTAATACATCTTTCATTTGCTGTTATTTAGGTTGTTAAAAAATTACACCCACTGACTTATTTCAGATTAGTTCCATGCACTTTGATGTAGCATTTTACTTTTACTTTACAATGTTTAGTCACGAACAACAGAAGATGTAGAAAAACCGAACCACGAAAGACGATCTAAGAAATTAATTTAGTCCGCAAGTGATCGATAACAGCCAAATGTGGATCACCAACACAAAGTAATGAGAAGTAGATTTGCTTGACCAGTGCCGTGCCCGCCATATTGACTGACTGAGCTGACAGGTTTAACATGTGGTTGAGATACTCCAACGGTTCAATTACAGGAGCAATAACACTCATAGAGGCATCGAAAGAGGGAACTGTGACCAGGGTGAAAGGCTGAGTTTCATCAGGCAGGCAGACAAGAAAGACGGTAAAGGTTGTTGACATTTCAGGATAAAATGTAGCAATTTAAAAAATTGAAAATAACGAGATTAAAGACAGATACGCACTTTAAAACCAGATAACATTTTCAGAGTTTTCAGAGAAAACCTGGGAGACTAATAAGAAAAGTAAATTTCTCAGTTACTAGATTTATACTCCACCAGAAGTGTTTATAAACACGTATAAGTGTGTTGTCACAGTGGCAAGGATAATGCTAACATTTAAGACATTGAAAAGGTTGTTTCTGATGAAAATGCAAAGAACACCACGATAGGCAGAAGAACGAATAATACAGCCCTACAATAAGCTAATGAAAACGGAAAATTGATTAGAAAAATTACATTTCATTAAGATATTTTCTGCACGCTATGAGAAGAAATCAACGGGAAAAACTTTGTGACCTGCAGATTTTCCGTCCTTCAAAATTTTGATTGCTTTACTAAATTATAATTTAAATTGTTTTTTACACTTAAGATCCAGGTCCACTTCATTAGGCGGGACTTCTGGAAGGTCTACTGGGATTGGCTTATTCAGAAGTTTCTTAACGAATTAAGATCAACTGTTCATTTTATCTGTAATGTTCTTGAGAACTTTCCCTTTACTATTTTTTTTAATCAGTCCGTTTGGTTGAATATATTTTTATGCTATTTTCGCTGTGATATAGTAAAGGTTTCTGGGGTTCCTTTCATTGTCCAGAAAGGTACAGCTTTACTGTGTTACTGTTCAGAACAGATATAATGTATAAAACAGTTAGTTGCATATCCGTTACAGGACGTTTGCAGTCAACACCAGCATATTTAGCTGTTGTTGATGTCTTGTCAGGTTTTACGTTCAGTAGTTTGTCATTGCTTTCTGAACGACCAGCACCCATACCTTTTCATAAAAAACCAGTGCAACGCGGTCTGCTGATAAATCACGCTCAGCTGTATTTCGAACGCGGGTGTACGGGATTATGAACCGCGTCCGTAATTCTTTCACCACAGAGACGGTCACAGATATAATGGCATGGCGATAATATAGACAATTGATGAACAACTGATCAAGTTGTGGGAATCAATCCAAGAGACATCTAAAGAAATCATCACCCTAAACATATAATTCTGATTTAATCAACAATGCAGAAAAGACTCACATTCCAGGCATCAACAAATGAAGGCCCTAAGAGGTAGGAAAACACGAAATACCACCAGATGTTAAAATCGAGGAATTATGGGTATTTCATTTTAATTCACCGCAAGCAAAGGAATTCCGGGAATTGCCGGGAAATCACGTGACAACAGGATGATTCCAAGGTGGGTGTAGGGTTTGTTTATATTAATTACAGATACAGACATGCCATTGATTTGGCAAGTAGAAGGCAAGCAAGTGCTATTATGTAATGTATTTATTGAAATAAAGAATCATATAAATCGAATGTGTTGTCGATCACTTGCGGTTGAGTGTGTGGTGGACTGCTAGACCAATCGATGGGTGCAGTAAATGTTTCTGGGCCCGAAGAGCCCTCACTGCCGTCGGAGTGCATATCCATATCTTGTGCTACTCGTCTTATCTTGTGTATATCCCATCTGTCTGCGTTCATCTTTGATAAATCGGGGGGGGGGGGGGGGGGGGAGAGAGAGAGAGAGAGAGAGAGAGAGAGAGAGAGAGAGAGAGAGAGAGAGAGAGTTTGTGAAGACTATGATATGCGGCTTTGGGTACATCTTGCTGCAAACACACTTATCGACCGACCACGAAGTGAATCCCGATATCCCTATTATGAAAATTGACGATCCCACCAGATCTAGATCAGTGCTAAAAATAACTACGCGGGTTGCTTGCGGTGAATTAAAAATGAAGTACCGAATTATGCGGTAATAATGGGGAAAACTAATAACCTCAACCCAAAGGAATAGTGAAATCCAC
>JACEFZ010028177.1:285000-335000 GCA_014155875.1 Cepaea nemoralis
TTCGTTTCTCCTCAGTCTTGCCAGTTTTCATCCAAGTTCTCTACTTTATTTCTTCTCATAATATGTTGAAAATCATTGTGACTGTCTGAGTCTAATTTCTGTAATCAGTTAACGGTTTTCATTTGTTTCTTGTAGGACTTCCTCGTGGGTGTTTATGTCTGTCAGTGGCATTCTTTGCATTTTCCTCAGAAATCACGTTTCCCCTGCCTCATTATCTCAAATAAATAAAAAGACAAAACACTCACAATTAACAAGCCGGTGTACTATTATAGTACGATAGACGTCTCAAAAAATATATGAAGAACCCATAAGACTCTTGGGTGAAATCGATGCCAGCTTGAATGGTTCGTGGACGATTGGAAATGAAACTTCTAGCTACTAATTAACAATGAGAATCGCAGAGTACATTGCTGCAGGGGATCGGGACGGTCCATTTTTACTGTAATTCTTCTAACTATAGGGCACGATTAATTCTCTGCGCGTTTTGAGAACGTCTGCTTGAGGGTTATTGTTTCTCTTCTAGTGCGTATGAATACATTAACACCCAATTCCTCCATAGACATCAATGGCGGCCAGCTGCAGGTCGTGACCTAATTAAGTAAGCTTCCTTGGGAATCTAGAGTCTCAAGAAGTTAAAATTGTTTAAAAAAATATCACATTTCTTTTCAAATATCCAACCTGCATCCTTCTACTTTGTTTTCAAAAATTTCAGTGATTTCCAAACACTTTATATTTTCACATATTTAAGTGACTTCCATTTCTGTATGTTTTCAAACATTTCACGGATATGCCTCTACATTATGTTTTCTATGTTGCTATTCTCCGCTGTCTCCTATACCCAGCACAAACAAACTGGGGTTAACTACACTAAATCCGTAAGAATGTTTGCTGATACGGATCATCGCCGCAACATCGTCCATGGTTTATGATTGCGTTACTATAAACTTGACCAAATACATTTCACATGACTTCTATTTTGTTCCCAACATCATCATTTCTCGGGTTCTTCTCAGAAGATCACTCCAATGATGGCCGGGTGAGAAATCTTTCAACTCTTGCAATTTCTTCAGCGCTGCCAAAGTTTCAACCTCAATGGTCTTTCCTGTCTGTCTCATGTGACGTTTCTTTAACGTCCTTTTGTTTCTTTCTTCTGAATTTTATCTTCCAGAATGTTCAGTAGTTGATCACAGCGTTGAATGGAATCCCCTAGAACCCTTTCTTCTTCGTCTTTGTCGCGTAGCTGGTCTGGAGCAGATCATGACTCGTCTAACCTCTCTGCTGTCTGATATAATGATGCAATTGTTGTTTACATTATTGTTTGTTGTCTAGCTGTTTAAGCGTTTGCACGTATATTGTTTCTTATTCTGCCTTTCTCGCCTAGGATTTTCTTAGAAAAACTTAACAGATTCAGTGCCCCAAAAAAGTAGGTTTCAGCCAAATACAAATCGATGGCGGAAAATGGGGAGTAGAGGTGCATCTCAGTTATGACTTAAAAGTTGTTAATATGGTAGCAGACGTGTTGTATTATATATACAATTAAAGAGGGTTGTATAGGGAAACTACTGTATTGATACTTTAACTATGATTTTATTTATAAGCCAGTGGCAGTTACGGGAAGTTTTAATAAGACGATTTATCATCCCATGGCATTAAATCAGTTAACTTCTGTATAATTTTTCAGAGTTAAAATTTGTTGAGTTGAGTCAAGAAAGCGCACCACAGCCCTCGAGAATTCCCATACATGCTTCGTCCTCATCTTCAACAGCCAGCGAAGAGTCCCAGTACTAGTGGCATCTTTAGTAGTCTGATTATGTGTCCGCCTGGCCGTTTCTCAAAGTTCAGAGTGTATATGCGATCCTCTGGACACCCCCTGCAGCACCGTTCCCTCCAGGCATGATGATCTATATGTTCTTCCGCACTATATACGCGATTCCAAAGGGCCCCGACAACGTTTTTGTTATCATGCACCAATACCCGCCAAGCGGTGTAAACCCAGCCAATCTGTCCGCCTGCTCATGTCCCACTCCACCAGCATACCCTGGGGGAATCCAGCATATAATTTCTGTTTTTGATTGGTGATTTGAAGCCTGTTAAGATAACAACTACCTAGCAAAACTTCTCGATACCTGCTTAACGTTGTTTTAATAACAACCAACCCGCTAAACATTTCTATAACGCTTTAAAAATTATTAAAATAAAAAACAAAAAAACAGTAACCAACCCACTTAACTTTTCTATAACTCTTTACAGATAAAACAACCACAACCGACTCGCTAAACTTTTCTATCTCTTTTCAGATAAAACAACAGTAACCAACCCGCTAAACATTTCTATAACTTTACAAAGTTAAGAAAATAATAATGATTTATCTGCGTAACTTCTTTAATAACTCTTAAGAATTGAAGAAAAAAAAAACAGCAACACCAAACAGTATGATGAATGTCCTTTTAATTGTTTAGGAGTATTTCGTGTGTGTGTGTGTGTGTGATTGTGTGTGTGTGCGTGCGTGTGTGTGTGTGTGTGCGCGAGGGAGAGAGTGTGTGTGTGTATGTGAGTGAGTGAGTGAGTGAGTGAGTGAGTGAGTGAGTGAGTGAGTGAGTGAGTGAGTGAGTGAGTGATGTGATTAGGTGGGTGGGCGGATGTGTGCATGTGTGCATGTGCGCCTGTTCGTTAGCTTTGACCTCAAGCGTAGGTCATAAATGTGCCACTGTACTGGACTAATGTTTGCTTGTGGATTAGCTTTCCCTTTTACCAGTGTCCCTCGTCATCCGGTGAATCCACTCCGACTTCTGGGGTACTTGTAATTTACGTCCCCGAGTCAAGGACGAGAAGTCAATATTTTAGTCCAAGAAATTACAAGTGCCCTGGGGAGTCGGAGTGGGCTCGCCTGATGACGGAGAACAATGGGAATAGGTCAAGCGAACACTCAGTTCAGTGAATCAGCTAGTGGTAGCACATGCTAGACCAGTGGTTCTCAACCGGTGGGGAATTCTCCAGTTCAGTGAATCAGCTAGTGGTAGCACATGCTAGACCAGTGGTTCTCAACCGGTGGGGAATTCTCCAGTTCAGTGAATCAGCTAGTGGTAGCACATGCTAGACCAGTGGTTCTCAACCGGTGGGGGAATTCCCCCCCCCTCCCCCAGGGGGGAATTTTAGGGTTTCCAGGGGGGGGGGGGGGGGGATGAAGATTATTTCAAGATTGCGTTAATACAAGAAACGATTACATGATATTGATTTTCTCTTCATACTTTACGGTTCTGTATGTCTCACCCTTCTAAAATTCATTTTATAAAGTAAATAGACCCACAAATCACGTTTTATATGGACGTCAAGACTTGTTTTAGTATGTGCTTCCATTATTACGTATACTGTGTAGGAGCGGGGGGGGGGGGATTTTAGGTAGGAAATACGAAAGGGGGTAATGACGTTCTGAAAATATGGTAAAGGGGGACACTGGCCAAATTTTTAGGTATGAAATACGAAATGGAGGGGGGGGGGGAATGATGTTCTGAAAATATGGTGAAGGGGGACACGGGCCAAAAAAGGTTGAGAATCCCTGTGCTAGAGGTAGTAGCGTGTGTGTGGACTACGCTTGAGTTCAAAGCGAGCGAACAAAACAACGATAACAACAACACCAACAAAGAACAAAAACAAATCAAAACAAATCTAAAATAACAACAACAAAAAATAACCCCAAAAAAACAAAACAACAACAACAACAAAATGGAGCAAAAAAAAAAAAAACACAACAACAACAAAGCAAAAAAAAAAAAAAAAAACAACAACAACAACAAAAGAACACACACACACACACACACACAAAAAGAGAAAAAAAAAAAACAAAAGATAAAGCAAAATCAAAACAAAAGAAGGAACGTAGAGGTTTACTTACTACAAGTCACAAACGGATCTGAAAACTGGAATGACTCAGTAACTCGCAGGAGGTGAAGTTTACACACAAGTTTATTCTTCAAGAAATGATTACAGGTAAATAATCTTGCCTGGGGTTATTTAATCTAAGTTGAAACAATCTACATATAGCGTTATAGTACATACACATCGTTCATCGTCATTATCACTATATTCCCTGCCGAATGGTGTAGGCGTTCATGTGTCTCTGCATATCTAGGTCCATATTTGACATGGATTATTCTGTTGTTATTCCGCATTGCCACCACCCTAAGCTATATCTATCCTCATTTCTCTCTGTCTTTGTCTTTTTTACTCCTGATAGTTCCAAAAAGTTAGTTTCATACCCATACAATACGTCGCATTCAACCCCAGTATTTTTATTGGCTGATGTGATTTATTAGACACGTTTATATTCAGTAGTTTGCCACAGCTTTCTCAATGACCGACGCTCATACCATTTTTAAAAATCAACGCAACGAAATCTGCTTCCAAATCGCCTGCAGTTGTTTTCCAACGTGGTATGCGGGGTTGCGAATCCCTGATAGTTCCTTTCGTTGTGGGTTTTTAGTCTCCCTCGCCACCAGGCTAACCCATTCCGACTTCTGAGGTACTTGTAATTTACGTTCCGAAGTCAAGGATGATAAATCAAAATTATAGTCCCGCTGACCGTGTAGGGAATGAACCCGATACTTCGGCATCAGCACACCGGAAGTTTAAAAGCATGCTCTCTTATTCATTCAGCTATGCTGATCTCTATTCGTTACGACATTCTCCACTGCCCCTCTTCTCATGACATGACCAAAGAACACTTTGTCTCTTTCTCATAGTTATGTGTAATGGTCTACTTTAATTAACCTTTTGCAGATACGCGGTGCAAATTATTCTGGCAGTCCGGTGTATTCACAACACTTGTCCTAGCCACCATGTCTCTGTTGCTTCCAAGCTCTTTCTAATTTGTTCGTTCGCATTCTAACATTTGCTTCCATACAGAGGGACATGTTCTAAATTCATTCATTCATTCATTCATTCATTCATTCATTCATTCATTCATTCATTCATTAAGTAACATGGGAAGCTCGCTCCCATAACAACCGTCCGGAAAAATTCTCGGTCATAAGCAAGATGTCCCGCATCCGATACACCCATCTGGAGATCATCCGCCACATCCTGCACCCATATTCTCTTTGGTCTTCCTGTTCCTGTCTGCCCAGGTATATACCCCTCCATGATTGTTGTCTCCACATTTCCATGGCGTTTCAAGTGTTCTATATAACATTCAAGTAAACTCTTTTTTGAGTGACATGTAATGACGGTGACATATCGTACATAAGAAACGTATCATTTTCTGAAACGATACATGATGTGGTTGCGAATTATTAGTAAATACTTGTTTTTAAACGTTATTCTGAAGCAGTTTGCTGCTGACCGTCTGTGATGTGATTGCACCATCACATATGGTAGGTCTGGTTGCACGGAGGAGTAGGTGGACCTTCCCCCTCCCCCTTTCGCAGGCGACGAGTCCAGGCGTCGAACCCGTGTCCTACCTTGCTCATAGCATTATCAGGCAGTTCGCTATCAACGTCGTTAACGCGACCACTGAAATATTAATACAGTTGTACACACTCTCTCAGAATCAATACAAAATAGTTCCATAACATCTATGCTACTGATCCTGAAATCTAATCACATACATTCGACGCGACAGCGCACAGGTAGTTTTTCGGAGAAATAAACCGGTAGGTACTGATTAGCATTCATAGAGAGAGAAGGCAGGATGTAGAGATCATACTGTAAACAAGACAATGGAAAAATGGAAAACTATTTGACACACAATTGATAGCTTTAATTGTTTTATGGCAATCCTACATCTTACATGAGTATTTATTTATTTTATTGGATGCTATTCAATATCCGAAGTTCATGTACAGAAGCTATTTTTTCCTTCTGTTTTCTTTACCACATCATCATCATCATCGTCATCGTCATCGTCATCATCATCATCATCATAACCACCACCACCACCACCATCATCATCGTCATCATCATCATCATCATCATCGTCGTCATCGTCGTCGTCTTCATCATCATCATCATCATCATCATCATCATAACCACCACCACCACCACCATCATCATCATCATCATCATCATCATCATCATCATCATCATCATCATCATCATCGTCGTCGTCGTCGTCATCATCATCATCATCATCGTCATCGTCGTCGTCGTCGTCGTCGTCATCATCATCATCATCATCATCATCATCATCGTCGTCGTCGTCATCATCATCATAGTCATCATCATCATCATCATCATCATCATCATCATCATCGTCATCGTTATCATCATCATCAAACATAATCATTATCATCATCATCATCATCATCATCATCATCAACATCATCAACATCATTATCATCGTCACGTAGCACGTCCATTGTACAACATCCCCCACCACAGCCTTCCAAAAAGACTCACCATCCTTCGCCAGTTTCCAGCACGTCTTCAATGCCCTGTGTCAGCAGTCGTGGTGGCCGACCCAGGCCTCTTCTCCCAATAGCCATACCTTTCATTACTGTTCTATCTAAACCCTGCACGTTTATAATCACTGCTTTGACTATCCACGTCTAATTTCTGTAATCAGTTTACGGTTTACATTTGTTTCTTGTAGGACTTGCTCATTAGTTATTTTGTCCGTCCATTGTATTCTTTGCATTATCCTCAGAAACCACAATTCCACCGACATTAGATGTTTTTCAGCATGTTTGTTCATTGTTAACGATTCAAATTCATACAAAAGTACAGGTTCTATCAATCAATCAATCAATCAGGTGCCGTCTCTCACCCTGACTGTACATTATGTCAGATTAAATTGATTTTCGTTCATTTCTTGATGTTATCTTCCCACTTGCCTCACATGTTCTATGCATCACATCAACAATATTTTTATCGTTGCAAATGACATCATTTTATTGGTCATTATGTTTTCCATCTTGCAAAAAAGACTACCTTCGCCATGGCGATTCTTGTTGTAATCTCTTCAAGGCAGCTCCACGTCAGATGTTATGACTGTTCAGAATCTCATGCTGTATAATTTTGTACCTTCTCTTCGCTCTTTGTAAACACACAAAATCATCATCATCATCATCATCATCATCATCATCATCATCATCATCATCATCATCATCATCATCATCATCATCATCAACCATGCAGCATATTCTTTGCAGAACGACTCTTGTGTAGGTTGCTGCACTTTAATGTTCTTTAGCTAACTTTCAGGCTATTCGGGAGTCGAATATAGAACAGCCCAAGCAAATCTCACAAGATGAAGTGTTCTCTGCAGCTTATCTTTGCCAGTCCAGGTAAGCGCAGCGGTTCTTACGAGCTACATCGAGCCAATCCTGATGTACAAAAGCGAATCATGGACAACTAGCAAACAAGTGAAGAATTATGTGGGGATGCGGAAATGTCGTTTTATAGAAGAATGGATGAGGAGAACACGGTGGACGGATAAAACAAATAATAAATATATCTTGAAATAAATTATTTAACCAAAAAAAAAAGAACTGGTTACTCGCATCAGAAGACAGTCTACATTCTTTGGGCATGCCATGAGAAGGGGAAAGTTGAGGTATGTCGTCACAGCGGGAAAGTTGGGGTATGTCGTCACAGCGGGAAAGTTAGGGTATGTCGTCACAGCGGGAAAGTTGGGGTATGTCGTCACAGCGGGAAAGTTGGGATATGTCGTCACAGCGGGAAAGTTGGGGTATGTCGTCACACCGGGAAAGTAGGAGGGCGAAGAGGCAGGGAGAGACCGAAAGAGAAGATGCCTGACAGTCTGACATCATGACATTACGTAAGGAATGTCAGTATCGGAATCATTGGCAACACACCATACAGAGGGCTGTGGGCAGACATATTCACCAAGCTACACGTCATACGCTATAGGAAAGTAAACTTTCAGAGTGGTTTCATCAGCCTTCTACAAATCGAGGTATGTCACCTGACTTGCTGTCATGGAACCCATAAAACTCAGGACACAACTGGCTAAAATGACGATAACTGGACTGCCCACTGCTACCACCAAAGTGCCAATCATCAGAGAGAGCAGGAACTGGGCCAGGAAGACCATGCTGCTAATGATGGCCACGTCCGTGCCCAAGCCGCGGATCTGCTTCACATCGTCTCCACTCCCGTCCCCTTGTGAAAACTGAAGAAATACAATAAATAAAATTGTGTTAGCTTCGTTTTATACACGTTTAAATGCAGTTAGAAAATATCATTCACGTTGCTATTATTTAAGGGGTCTGTCGAAGTCTAGTCAGCCTAGTGCGACGATCACTCCTATCGAAGTTTGCAGATCACCTGACTAGACCGAAGAAGATAGACAAAATGCTGACAAATTCACCAGGGGTCAACTACAAGAAAGCAACATCAGACGAAACAGAAGCCAACACTGACAGAAGAAGCTGCCTAAAAAAGATACACAGGGAAAACTTGCCGGCCAAAAAAATCCTCCAGCTGACGTTACAGGCATAGAATCTCCAACAAGACAAGCCAGCCAACACTGGCGCAAAGAAATAAACAAACTTACATCGCACAAGAACCACCAGTGCAATAACCGATGCCACATAGGCTGGTTGAGACAAGGTGGAAAGTTTCGTTTTTTTTTTCTCAAAATGGACTCGACTCGGGTACATATCATTGTCATTATAATTCGCTTTGTCATTTCGTGAAGAGTTGAGTCACGAGTGTATATGTGTGTTCATCATCGTGTGGTATGTTGATAAACGTGAGCGGTCATGGCTCGGCATCGCACTTAATAACTAGAATCTCGAATAAACCGTGAATTGTCTCGATGATCCCATGTGGCCAAGCCATTAAAATATTTATCTCTCTGTCTTCCCTTATTCTTTTCTCATAAATCCTGCTAGTTGTCATTAATGTTTCGAATTGATTTCTTCTTATAATATGCCCCCAAAAATATCTTAAATGTTTGAGTCTAAAGGCATTTTCCTCAAAAACCACATTGCCACTGCCATTAGATGTTTTTCAGCGTGTCTGCTCTTTGTCCATGTTTCACATTCAAACACAATTACAGGTTCTATGTAGCACTTCATCATTCTTGTTCTCGTTGCAAGTGACATATATTTTAATTGGTCAGTATCTTTCTCATCTTGCAAAAGGCAACCTTTGTCACATCGATTATTGTTCTAATCTCGTCAAGGAACCTCTCATCAGATGTTATAACTGTTCCGAGATAGTTGTACAGATTCACTTACTTAAGAATATTTCCATTTACCCGTATATTTCATTTGATATTTCTTCCTTCCTAGCGACGACCGTAATCTGTGTCTTCTTACAATTTAACTCTAACCCTAGTTGTTCACTATGTACAATAACCACATCAACTAAATGTTGCAGATCCTGTTCGTATTAATGTGGTTAAATAAGGCTATATTTGCGCTGTTGTAATTGCTCTTGTTGTATTTACATATGTAAGGCCATATCTGTGTCAGGACTCAGGACGCACCCAGGGTTCTTCATCAAGTATGGAATCTCCCAGCCTTGCAGAGACAACTTGCTGTGCAAGGTCACTTGAAACAGACGATGTTTCAATGGAAAGCATAATCATAACGTGCCATGCCGACAAGCGTGAGCGGTTTCGCCAGTTCACTCGATCACCAGAGTCGTGGATCATTTCTGTGTTCTTGTCTAGACCATGCCATATGGCCAAGCCATCCATGTATTTACTTCTTTGCCTTCCCCTTGTTCTCTTGCCCTCAATGTTACCAGTTGTCACCATGTTATCCAATTTATTTCTTCTCATAACGTGACACCCCCCCCCCCCCTTCCCCCCCCCCCCCCAAAAAAAAAAAAAACTGTGAATATCTACGTCTAATGACTATAATCAGTTTAGTATTTTCATTTGTGTCTTGAAGGACTTGTTCATTGGTTTTTCTGTCTGTCCATGGTATTCTTTGCACTTTCCTCAGAAACAACAATGGACATGATACAGCTTATAAACTTCAGCTAATTCATTCAGCTTTATATTGGCGGTTTGACTAGGTGGCGAAGGGGTTACAGACGCAATTCGTAATCTCTCATAGCGGGTTAGAAACACAGCTGCGGAAGATTTGGTCAGAAAACCGCCATGCGTTGGGTTTCATAAAATGGTTTGAGTGCCTGTCGTTCAGAAAGCAATGGCAAAATACTGAATGTAAAGTTAGCAAGAAATCATAAACAAGCAACACATTCTGGAGTCGATTGCTACGTTCTGTAAAGGATATGCAACTTTTTTATATTAGCGGTCGGCGTCTGTCTGTGGCTTAATGTTAGTGAACGCAGTTTCACACTTGCCCGGTATACTGGATCTAGTGTTCGGAATCACCCGAATGATTTGGGAGCATATCGCTTTGCGTTGGCTTTGATGGTATGAGTTTCAGCCATTCAGAAAGTAATGGCAAACTACTGAACGTAAAACATAGACTAATATTTCACTAACGAACAATAACTGCTGGGTTTGATTGTGACGTCGTGTAAAATGACATGCAACTAACGTTTACTGGCGATGATAGACAATACGACAATATAACCACGGATAGACACTACGACAATATAACCACCGACAGACACAAAGACAGTATAACCACCGACACACACTACGACAATATAACCACCGACAGACACTACGACAATATAACCACCGACAGACACTACGACAATACAACCACCGACACACACTACGACAATATAACCACCGACAGACACTACGACAATATAACCACCGACACACACTACGACAATATAACCACCGACACACACTACGACAATATAACCACCGACAGACACTACGACAATATAACCACCCACACACACTACGACAATATAACCACCGACAGACACAAAGACAATATAACCATCGACAGATATTACGACAATATAACCACCAACAGACACTACGACAATATAACCACCGACAGACACTACGACAATATAACCACCGACAGACACTACGACAATATAACCACCCACACACACTACGACAATATAACCACCGACAGACACAAAGACAATATAACCACCGACAGACAGTACGACAATATAACCACCGACAGACACTACGACAATATAACCACCGACAGACACTACGACAATATAACCACCCACACACACTACGACAATATAACCACCGACAGACACAAAGACAATATAACCACCGACAGACACTACGACAATATAACCACCGACAGACACTACGACAATATAACCACCGACACACACTACGACAATATAACCACCGACAGACACTACGACAATATAACCACCGACACACACTACGACAATATAACCACCGACAGACACTACGACAATATAACCACCGACAGACACTACGACAATATAACCACCGACAGACACTACGACAATATAACCACCGACAGACACTACGACAATATAACCACCGACAGACACTACGACAATATAACCACCGACAGAAACTACGACAATATAACCACCGACAGACACTACGACAATATAACCACCGACAGACACTACGACAATATAACCACCAACACACACTACGACAATATAACCACCGACAGACACTACGACAATATAATCACCGACAGACACTACGACAATATAACCACCGACAGACACAAAGACAATATAACCACCGACAGACAGTACGACAATATAACCACCGACACACACTACGACAATATAACCACCGACACACACTACGACAATATAACCACCGACAGACACTACGACAATATAACCACCGACACACACTACGACAATATAACCACCGACAGACACTACGACAATATAACCACCGACAGACACTACGACAATATAACCACCGACAGACACTACGACAATATAACCACCGACAGACACTATGACAATATAACCACCGACAGACACTACGACAATATAAACACCGACAGACACTACGACAATATAACCACCGACAGACACTACGACAATATAACCACCGACAGATATTACGACAATATAACCACCGACAGACACTACGACAATATAACCACCGACAGACAGTACGACAATATAACCACCGACAGACACTACGACAATATAACCACCGACAGACACTACGACAATATAACCACCGACAGACACTACGACAATATAACCACCGACAGACACTACGACAATATAACCACCGACAGATATTACGACAATATAACCACCGACAGACACTACGACAATACAACCACCGACAGACACTACGACAATATAACCACCGACAGACACTACGACAATATAACCACCGACAGACACTACGACAATATAACCACCGACAGACACTACGACAATATAATCACCGACAGACACTACGAAAATATAACCACCCACACACACTACGACAATATAACCACCGACAGACACTACGACAATATAACCACCGACAGATATTACGACAATATAACCACCGACAGATATTACGACAATATAACCACCGACAGACACTACGACAATATAACCACCGACAGACACTACGACAATATAACCACCGACAGAAACTACGACAATATAACCACCGACAGACACTACGACAATATAACCACCAACAGACACTACGACAATATAACCACCGACACACACTACGACAATATAACCACCGACAGACACTACGACAATATAATCACCGACAGACACTACGACAATATAACCACCGACACACACTACGACAATATAAACACCGACAGACACTACGACAATATAACCACCGACAGACACTACGACAGTATAACCACCGACAGAAACTACGACAATATAACCACCGACAGACACTACGACAATATAACCACCGACACACACTACGACAATATAAACACCGACAGACACTACGACAATATAACCACCGACAGACACTACGACAATATAACCACCGACAGATATTACGACAATATAACCACCGACAGACACTACGACAATATAACCACCGACATATATTACGACAATATAACCACCGACAGACACTACGACAATATAACCACCGACAGACACTACGACAATATAATCACCGACAGACACTACGACAATATAACCACCGACAGACGCTACGACAATTTAACCACCGACAGACACTACGACAATATAACCACCGACACACACTACGACAATATAACCACCGACACACACTACGACAATATAACCACCGACACACACTACGACAATATAACCACCGACAGACACTACGACAATATAACCACCGACACACACTACGACAATATAACCACCAACAGACACTACGACAATATAAACACCGACAGACACTACGACAATATAACCACCGACAGATATTACGACAATATAGCCACCGACAGACACTACGACAATATAACCACCGACACACACTACGACAATATAACCACCGACAGACACTACGACAATATAACCACCGACAGACACTACGACAATATAATCACCGACAGACACTACGACAATATAACCACCGACAGACACTATGACAATATAATCACCGACACACACTACGACAATATAACCACCGACAGACACTACGACAATATAACCACCGACACACACTACGACAATATAACCACCGACACACACTATGACAATATAACCACCGACATATATTACGACAATATAACCACCGACAGACTATTACGACAATATAACCACCACAGACACTACGACAATATAACCACCGACAGACACTACGACAATATAAACACCGACAGACACTACGACAATATAACCACCGACAGACACTACGACAGTATAACCACCGACAGACACTACGACAATATAACCACCGACAGACACTACGACAATATAACCACCGACAGACACTACGACAATATAACCACCGACAGACACTACGACAATATACCACCGACAGACACTACGACAATATAACCACCGACAGAATACGACAATATAACCACCGACAGACACTAGACAATATAACCACCGACAGACACTACGACAATATAACCACCGACAGACACTACGACAATATAACCACCGACAGACACTACGACAATATAACCACCGACAGACACTACGACAATATAACCACCGACAGAACTACGACAATAAACACCGACAGACACTACGACAATAAACCACCGACAGACACTAGACAATATAACCACCGACAACACTACGACAATATAACCACCGACAGACACTACGACAATATAACCACCGACAGACACTACGACAATATACTACCCGACAGACACTAGACAATATAATCCACCGACAACACTAGACAATATAACACCGACAGACACTACGACAATATAACCACCGACAGATATTACGACAATATAACCACGACAGACACTACGACAATATAACCACCGACAGGACACTACGACAATCATAACCACCGACGACAATATTACGACAATATAACCACCGACAGACACTACGACAATATAACCACCGACAGGACACTACGACAATATAATCCACCGACAGAACTACGACAATATAACCACCGACAGACACTACGGAACAATTTAACCACCGACAGACACTACGACAATATAACACCGACACACACTACGACAATATAACCACCGACACACACTACGACAATAACCACCGGACCACGACACTCCGGACAATATAATCCACGACAGACACTACGACAATATAACCACCGACAGACCACTACGACAATATAACCACCGACAGCACACTACGACAATATAACCACCGACAGACACTACGACAATATAACCACCGGACAGACACTACGACAATATAACCACCGACAGACACTACGACAATATAACCACCGACACACACTACGACAATATAACACGACAGACACTACGACAATATAAACACCGACAGACACTACGACAATATAACCACCGACAGATATTACGACAATATAGCCACCGACAGACACTACGACAATATAACCACCGACAGACACTACGACAATATAACCACCGACAGACACTACGACAATATAACCCACCGACAGACACTACGACAATATAATCACCGACAGACACTACGACAATATAACCACCGACAGACACTATGACAATATAATCACCGACACACACTACGACAATATAACCACCGACAGACACTACGACAATATAACCACCGACACACACTACGACAATATAACCACCGACACACACTATGACAATATAACCACCGACATATATTACGACAATATAACCACCGACAGATATTACGACAATATAACCACCGACAGACACTACGACAATATAACCACCGACAGACACTACGACAATATAACCACCGACAGACACTACGACAATATAACCACCGACAGACACTACGACAATATAACCATCGACAGAAACTACGACAATATAACCACCGACAGACACTACGACAATATAACCACCGACAGACACTACGACAATATGACCACCGACAGACACTACGACAATATGACCACCGACAGATATTACGACTATATAACCACCGACAGACACTACGACAATATAACCACCGACACACACTACGACAATATAACCACCGACAGACACTACGACAATATAACCACCGACAGACACTACGACAATATAACCACCGACAGACACTACGACAATACAACCACCGACAGACACTACGACAATATAACCACCGACAGATATTACGACACTATAACCACCGACAGACACTACGACAATATAACCACCGACACACACTACGACAATATAACCACCGACACACACTACGACAATACAACCACCGACAGACACTAGGACAATATAACCACCCACACACACTACGACAATATAACCACCGACAGACACTATGACAATACAACCACCGACACACACTACGACAATATAACCACCGACACACACTACGACAATATAACCACCGACAGACACTACGACAATATAACCACCGACAGACACTACGACAATATAACCACCGACAGACACTACGACAATATAACCACCGACAGACACTACGACAATATAACCACCGACACACACTACGACAATATAACCACCGACAGACACTACGACAATATAACCACCGACAGAAACTACGACAATATAACCACCGACAGACACTACGACAATATAACCACCGACAGACACTACGACAATATGACCACCGACAGACACTACGACAATATGACCACCGACAGATATTACGACAATATAACCACCGACAGACACTACGACAATATAACCACCGACAGACACTACGACAATATAACCACCGACAGACACTACGACAATATAACCACCGACAGATACTACGACAATACAACCACCGACAGACACTACGACAATACAACCACCGACAGACACTACGACAATACAACCACCGGCATGGTACACATTGGCAATATCCGGTTTTTGAGAATGTCCAGTGTGCAAAGATTTTGACTGTGATAACATAACATAATAACATAAGAAAATCAGCAAAATCAGAAGCTGCATTACAAGACCACATGAATGGTCTAAACGAAATGTGTAGGGAACATAACATGAAAATTAGCACAAGCAAAACAGAGGTAATGAATATAGCTAAAGAAGAACAAACAACAACAATTCACCTAAACGAACATCCCTTGAAACAAGTAAAGAGTTTCAAGTACCCAGGAAGTATAATATTATCAAGTGGCAGATCAGAAGACGAGATCGAAAATAGGCGCAATAAGGCAAATCAACTCATTGGACAAATGGCACCAATACTAAAGAACAAACATGTATCAATAACTACTAAGAATGCACTTTACAACACAATCTTCCTACCAACTCTATGCTACCAATGCCAAACCTGGATAATGACAGAAAAAGAGAAAAGAAAAATCACAACAACAGAAATGAGGTTCCTGAGAAGAATACTCAACGTGTCAAGAAGAGATAAGATCAGAAATGAAGAAATCAGGACTAAAGTGGGGTTAAAGCAGCAATAGATTTTATTAGAAAGCAGCAAGTCAAATGGTTTAACCATGCACGTAGGTTACCAGTCAACAGCATGCCACAACAAGCAATGATGTACAGACCAGATGGAAACAGAGGAAGAGGCCGACTACGTAAACGTTGGACGGAGGGAATAGCAGGGTCCATGGGAATATCGATATATGAAGCCCATAATCGGGCACTCTCACGATGTTTATACTTCACCTCGACACCGCAAGGTACAAGAGGAACATGATGAGATAAGAATATAATAACATTACATAACATGGCATAACATAATATAGCATAGCATAGTATAGCATAGCATACAGTAGCATAACATAGCATAGCATAGCGTAACGTAACATAATATAGCCACGTGAGAAAACCCGGGTCAATGAGGTCTTTCTGGTGACTGCCGAGTCCATCGACGATGAACTGTGGTTTTCGTGGATGAATTGTGTGTTGACATTCTGACGGCGGCATTATGCACAGTGTACCTGTGCGGCCTGTTGGATTGCCGAGACTCCCGTATATTCCACTTTTCACATTGGACAGTGGGGAGCATTTTGTGTGATATTCACTGGCACGGAAATAGAGCATGATGGGGATGATCCGTTGCCGTGAAGTTGGAACCTCGACTAACTAACATAATATAGCACGGTATAACATAACATAACAACATAACACAGCATAGCTTATCATAACATAACATAACATAACATAACAAAATAAAACAGCAACATAACGTAGGATAGCATAACATAACAAAGCATAAAAAAACTATAGCATAGCACAACATAGCATAAAATAACATAACGTAGCAACATAAAATAGCATGGCAAAACATAACATAGCATAGCAATGCGTAGCATAGCATAGCAGAGCATAGCATAAAATAACATATCATAGCAAATCGTAACATAATATAACATAGCATACCCAATATAACAACATAACATAATAGAGCATAACAAAACATAACATAACAACATAACATAACAACATAACATAACAGTATAGCACAACATAACATAACATAACATAACATAACACAGCACAGCATAGCAGAAGACAACATAGCATAGCGTAACATAACATAACATAGCATAGCATAACATAACAACATAGCATAACATAACATAACATAACATAACATAACATAACATACATAACATAACATAGCATAGCATAACATAACACAGCATAACATAACATAACATAAAAAAGCATAGCATAACATAACAAAATATAACAAGACATGCAGTCACAAGTTAAACGTCAGTTTTGATATCTGGTCAAGATTGAGGGGGAAATAACATATATAATTATGTCATAATTGAGGTAGAAAGGTTTATATTTGGAGTAGAACAGTTTATAAATTCGGTAGAACATTTTACCCTTGGAGTAGAAAGATATACACTTTGAGTGGAAAGGTTAACAATTGGGGTAGAAAGGTTTACAATTGATGTAGGAAGGTTAACAATTGGGTTAGGAAGGTTTACAGTTGGGGAAGGAAGGTTTACAAATGGGATAGGAAGGTTTACAAATCGGGTAGGGAGGTTAACAATGGGGATAGGAAGGTTAACAATTGGGGTAGGAAGGTTCACAATTGGAGTAGGTAGGTTTACAAATAGGGTAGAGAGGTAACAAATGGGGTAGGAAGGTTAACAATTGGGATATAATGGTTTGTACATGAAATAGAAAAGCTTAACGCAACAACCTCCAGGGACATACAGATCTACAAAAGAGGAGCATGTAAATAAATATATGTGTGTATGCATGGAGAACTAAGTATATTGTGGCAAGGGGACATTGCATAAAACCGTTGTTACAAAAAATTATCAATAAAAATAGTCAACTGAATACAGAAGGACCTACCAGACCCCGCGTGTGGTAATGGGCCACCAGAAGGTAGGGCATTGTGAAGAGTGTGGCGTACATGATCCCAGCAGTTGGCGAGAGAAGGATCACAGCCACCTCACTGCGAGACACAGCCATCCCAGCCATTCCGACAGTAAACACAAGCTGGCCCAGCATGTAGACCCTTTTAGCCCCTGAAGGATAAGTGACAGTTTTCAGATCGTGTGTATAATCTATATAGTTGTATGTGGGAGTGTTACGGGCTGGGTGTGAATCTATATAGATGTGTATGGGAGAGTCATGGCTGTTGTATCAAAGTTGACATATTGGGAATCATTGGAAGAATATCTGTAAGAATTGGTAAAGTAAACAAGGGAATTATGTTGAAGCGAATCTTCGCCTACCCATCATATCACTCACCGCACAGCACTCCTACCCACACAACACGCCAACACCGGAGACATTAGATACCCCACCAACCGACCCATCCTTTTCACACATCCCCACAACAAACTTTTCACCTGTTCCCCAACCAAAACACACTAGATCACGAATCCCGCCAACACACTCCCACGCCCACCCAGATACACATCCTAATACATATCCCACCCACACCTCCAACCCCCATCCCTAGCCAAACTCCATCGGAATATTGCCCCAACTACACACATACGCACCAACCCATCACATCGACATCCACCCACACATCCGAAACCATGCACACACATCCCCACCATTGAGCATCTGGAGCAACACACACATCTTTAATTATATGAATCCTGCTTCACACAACCCCACCATCCACAATACATCCTCCACCCACCCCACATGTTAACCCATCCCCCACCACACGAACCCCCCAAATGCACATCCCATAATATCCTACCACGCAATATTCCCAACCCAAGACGGAACCATACCTCACCAACATCACACACCCACATTTACCGGACTCATTGCTAATATCAAATAGGACATCATTGCCATATTCATAATGATGGACATGCACATATATCATATACAATGAACATACTTTTACAAATTATGGAGACATCGCTTGGACTATATAGATGTATGTGGGAGAGTCATTGGCTGTGTGATATCTATATAGATGTATATGGGAGAGTCATTGGCTGTGTGATATCTATATAGATGTATGTGGGAGAGTCATTGGCTGTAAGATATCTATATAGATGTATGTGGGAGAGTCATTGGCTGTAAGATATCTATATAGATGTATGTGGGAGAGTCATTGGCTGTGTGATATCTATATAGATGTATGTGGGAGAGTCATTGGCTGTGTGATATCTATATAGATGTATGTGGGAGAGTCATTGGCTGTGTGATATCTATATAGATGTATGTGGGAGAGTCATTGGCTGTGTGATATCTATATAGATGTATGTGGGAGAGTCATTGGCTGTAAGATATCTATATAGATGTATGTGGGAGAGTCATTGGCTGTAAGATATCTATATAGATGTATGTGGGAGAGTCATTGGCTGTGTGATATTTATATAGTTGTATGTGGGAGAGTCATTGGCTGTGTGATATCTATATAGATGTATATGGGAGAGTCATTGGCTGTGTGATATCTATATAGTTGTATGTGGGAGAGTCATTGGCTGTGTGTTATCTATATAGATGTATGTGGGAGAGTCATTGGCTGTGTTTTATCTATATAGATGTATGTGGGAGAGTCATTGGCTGTGTGATATCTATATAGTTGTATGTGGGAGAGTCACGGACTGTGTGTTACCTATATAGTTGTATGGGAGAGAGTCAAATCAAATCAAATCAAATCAACTTTATTTTAAAAGGGTCACAAATTGGGCACGCAGGCCCGTCTTACATTCGGCCCTTCCAATCACTCGGCTTTCGTTCGTCAAGAGCATTATGCATTTACATAGGAAGAAAAGTAAACATTGTGAAATGAATGTTGTAAACATAAACAAGGGAAATTATCATGTTGTGAGGCTCATCTTCCACCTACCCATACATCACACCACCCACACACACCCCACCTACCCACACACACACACACACACACACACACACACACACACACACACACCCCCAGGGACACATACATACCCCACCAACCGACCCATCCCCCACCCGCACATGCCCCACCCACACACACTGCCCTCACCTGTTCCCCCAACCAAAACATACTCGCCACCCACAAACATCCCCACCAACCCACACATCCCACGCCCACCCACATACACATCCTAACCCACACATCCTCTCCCCACCCAAACCTCCAACCACACATCCCCCAGCCACATATCCATCGACCATATATTCCCCACCCACGCACACCCCCCCCCCCACCAACCCACACATCGCACATCCACCCACACATCCCCAAACCATGCACACACATCCCCACCAACTGACATCTCCCTAGCCACACACACACACACATCTCCCTAACCATCTATACATCCCCAATCCACTCACACACACCCCACCATCCACACATACATCCTCCACCCACCCACACATGCCTTAACCCAATCCCCCACCACACACAACCCCCCAACCGCACATCACATACGTCCCCTACCACGCAATATTCCCAACCCACGCACCACACACACATATGCCTCACCAACACATCCCCACACCCACATACCACCACACATCCCCACCTACACACCACACACATATCCCCCACCACATACCACACAATATCCCCACCCACATCCATACAGATACCCTCACCCACCCCACATACCCCCACCCACACACCACAAAAATCTCCCACCCACACACATATCCCCAACCAACACACCACACACCTCTCCCCACCCACACACACATTCCCCACCCATCCACCAACACACACTCACTCACCCACACATCCTCCACTACGCACCCACACACCCCACACACCCATCCCCAACCAAATATCTCTCGATCACAATACCCCTACCCACGTACATCCTCCACCCACTCACGCATCCCACCCCGACACATACACATCCCTCACCCACCTACACATCCCTAAGCCACTCACACACCCCCACCCACACATTCCCAATCCACGCACACATCTCCCACCACACACCCCCACCACTCAAACATACTTTCCCCAACCACCACACATCCCCTACTCACCCACACACATCCCCCATCAATACACACACATCCCCCACACAACACACTATCCTCCACCCACACACATATCCTCACCCATACCACCACAAACATACCCCCACCGACACACCATGCACACATCCCACTCCAGCACACCGCACACATATCCCAATCCCACACACCATACACTTCTCCCCACCTGCCCTTGCATCCCCAATCCACTCACACAATCCCCTACCCACACAACCCCGCCACCCACACATACTTCCCCAAACCATCCACACATCTCCACCCACCCACACATATCCCCCACCCAAACACACATCCCCCGCACCCGTCCCATACACATATCCTCCACCCATACACACACCCCCACACCCATTCCCACACCCCTACTTTCACCCCCACACATCCATCCACACATCCCACCATCACCCACAAATATCACTACCCACCAACACCCACACACCCCAACCCATCCAAACGCATACCCCACCCACACATCCCCCACCCACACATATCCCCACACTCACACACATCCTCCACATCCTCACATCTAGACACATACAAAATGTCTCTATGTCTCAATGAGTCTGTGTCTAAAGCCTCAAAATGGACTATGTATATGCTATATAGTTATACTGCATAGAATCATGGATTGCGTATACTTTATATAGTTATAAACAATAGAGTATAATACTATTTATTTCAGTAATATAGACAAGATCTTACATTATTTATTCGGGTGAAACCTAATTACCAATGCCGAAAGCACTTCCCAAAAAATATAGTTCAGATGCCAATTTTGTAATAACTGCCACTTGATGATGCTGTTGACCAAAGCAAGGCATTGTTTTCAATTGTATCCGACTCGTGAGTCACTGGAATCAGCAAAGCGATTGGGGCTAATTTTTCTCTAATGGCATGATTGGATACATTGTGTAATCAGTGCCTTTTGGCTAAATGAAAATTAACAGTTTTTACAGGACGTTGCATTCATCTCCAGTGATTAGTGGTTGTTTGTGATATACTAGGAAATTTTACGTTCAGTAGTTTGCCGTTGCGTTCTGAACTCCTCACCCTCATGCCATGAATATCAACGCGAAGAGATCTGCCAGGAAATCATCTGTAGCTGGTTACGAACCCTTTACGCGGTTTGTTCGTGAAGTTTAACACCGCGTTCACTAAACTCTAAGGTACATACTCTGTCATAATAGAACAGAGAGGTTTGAGCCCTATAACAGACTGACACCTATCGGGGTTAAATTAGGTTAGAGACTTTCATCTTAACCTGTGACCGAAGAAGCATCTACACGGACATTGTGCTTCAGAGTTGTCCTTCGTGTTTTCCAGTTTGTTTATCCTCATAACGTAACAAACACTCTTGAGTGTCTACGCCTAATTTCTCGATTCAGTGTACAGTTTTCATGTTTTTCGTGTAGGACTTGCTCATTGGTTCTTCTGTCTGTCCATTGTTGTCTTTGCATTTTCCTCAAAGCCCACATTTCCACTGGCGCTAGATGTTTTTCAGGCAGACAGTTAGAGCAATGCTTTGCTGATCCGACAGCTTCTGAAGCTTGTCTTGTTCCATACGTGTTGGTGTTACCTTTCCTCTGGAGTAAACTAGGCAGGCCAAGAGAGGGATCATGCTGCATGGGCAACACATGGTCTCTAAATTCAGCCCAGACGTTGTGCTATAGAGAGGTATAACTCCATTTTACAAACTAGTGTCTGTTAAGACGACAAGATGCCAGCCAGTCAGATGTTTCTCAGCTTGTGTGCTTACTGTCAATATTTCAATTGGATATAACAGAATATGCTCTATGTTGCACTTTAACATCCCCCTGCAAAGACTTTACCAACAGGTAATGCTAAGACCGAGAGTTAAGTACAAATAAACAAATTTAAAACGACTGGTGTACCGTATGACTTACTGAAGCGTTGAACCAGCCTCTCTATCGTCAGGGAGTAGCATGCGCAGGACAGGGAGTACAAGGACATGCCCAGGGAGCCGAGCCGGACACCAGCGTCGTATCTTTTATGTAGGTCACTGCCAATGGGTGCCTGAGGATTGCCTCCGAAAACGGACTGACCTGTCAGAGTGATTGTAAACACACACACAGTTGAAATGTGTCTATCTATCTATCTATCTATCTATCTATCTATCTATCTATCTATCTATCTATCTATCTATCTATCTATCTATCTATCTATCTATCTATCTATCTATCTATCTGTCTATCTATCTATCTATCTATCTATCTATCTATCTATCTATCTACCTGTCTACCTGTCTATCTATCTATCTATCTATCTATCTATCTATCTATCTATCTATCTATCTATCTATCTATCTATCTATCTATCTATCTATCTATCTATCTAACTGTCTACCTGTCTATCTATCTATCTATCTATCTATCTATCTATCTATCTATCTATCTATCTATCTATCTATCTATCTATCTACCTACCTGTCTACCTGTCTACCTGTCTGTCTATCTATCTATCTATCTATCTATCTATCTATCTATCTATCTATCTATCTATCTATCTATCTATCTATCTAACTGTCTACCTGTCTACCTGTCTACCTGTCTACCTGTCTACCTGTCTACCTGTCTATCTATCTATCTATCTATCTATCTATCTATCTATCTATCTATCTATCTATCTACCTGTCTATCTATCTATCTATCTATCTATCTATCTATCTATCTATCTATCTATCTATCTATCTATCTATCTATCTATCTATCTATCTATCTATCTATCTATCTATCTATCTATCTATCTATCTAACTGTCTACCTGTCTACCTGTCTATCTATCTATCTATCTATCTATCTATCTATCTATCTATCGATCGATCGATCGATCGATCGATCAATCGATCGATCCATCCATCCATCCATCCATCCATCCATCCATCCATCCATCCATCCGTCAGTCCGTCAGCCCGTCCCTTCACCCTACCACCCGTCTACCCATTCATCCATTCACCCGTCCATCCATACATCCATTCACCCGCCCATCCATTCATCCATTCACCCGTCCACCGATTCGTCCATTCACCCACCCATCCATTCACCCGTCCATCCATACTTCCATTCACCCGTCCATCCATTCATCCATTTACCCGCCCATCCATCCATCCATTCACCCATTCACCCATCTATTCATCTATTCGCCCATCCATATATCTATTCATTCATCCATCCGTCTATTCATTCATCCATCCATCTATTCATCCATCCATCTATTCATCCATCCAACCATTCACTAATGTATTCATCCAATTATCCATCCATCTGTCTATCTGCCTGTTTTTATGGCTGTCTATGAAAATATAATTATAGCTGTAAAGACATTTCAATAATAAATGTCGTCTTAGTGTCTAACTGTCACGGAGTTGATTTAGTCGAACACGATCACTCACAACCTCAGATCTCGTCTAAACAAAACAAGAAACTGACACAACATACCCACAAAGTCAGTGAAGTACAGCGAATAGCAGACCAGGGACATCCAACACAGGAGGTTACACAGACACAGAGTCCACATCGACCTGGGCATCCTGACAATAGATCTTAAGTAGGTCTTGAGTGTCACATCCGTGGATACTTGGATCTTTTGTCCAGCATCCCCCATCGTCGGTATGCAGTTGTTGGTCTGGCTGGCGCTGTATTTAGCATACAGGTTAATTTCATCATTGGCTTGACTCTCTTGGGGAGAGAACACATTTCGGAATTTGAAGGAATCTTTCTGCGATGGCTCGGGTAGTTCGCGCGGGCATTGTACAGAATTCTCTATGGACTGTACAAGCAAGTTAGGATGGCCACCATTAAGTCCTTCTTGCGTGTTTAACATACGTGGGGTAGAATTATTTAATGCTGCCGATGAGATTCCATTACTCTGATGATGTGAAAAGCTGCTGTACACTTTCTTGTCAGGGTCGTTTATGCTTGGATAATTTTTGTTCAAAGATGTTGGAAAGATGAAACCGTCAACAATTGGTTGCCCTTTGGATTGCCCATCCATAATTCCTGCTTCCGTGATATCTGTTGTGTCCCTCGGTCTACTGGACAATGCATCAATTAACGCGGGGAATTTTCCTTGGTGATAGAACTCTGATCCGTTTGAGGAAACTGATGAAACGTTTCCTTTTGCAGAAAACGCGCCGTATGAAGATTTTACATCTTTCTCTAAAACAGCAGCTTCATTTACTTCGTTGTCATCCGGTGACGAGTCTTCGTTGGTAAATTTGCGATATTTGGAATTACCTACTTTTACTTTACTCACTTGCAAATCTTGTGGCAAACTCATTTGCGACAGAGGTATCTCTTTGAATGACGTCAGGGTTGATGCGACGCAAATAATGAATGCGAATAGAACAATGGAGAATACGACCCGGATGTGCCCGCCTAAAGCTTCTCCGAAGTTTGTGGAGTTCCAGTCTATACCACCCATGATGTAGCCAATGGAACCCCCAGCGCCGGCCATAACTGTGAAAGTCGTGAGGCCTGTGGGATGGTCATCGGGTACTGTGACGTCCAATAGATACGCCCTACATGGAGATTGACAAGCGTCACAGTTGAAGTCCAGCATTGCCACGCCCAAGATTGTGAATAAGATGCCTCTGAAATGTTCTGCAGAAAGAGTAAATGAAGCTGTTGTTGTAGAATTAATGAATATTTCTGTTTGGTTGAGCTGGGTTGATGGGGTAACACCATCCTTTAGCGAAGATGTTTCGTTGAAGGTATCCCCCAGCAGAAATCCTAGAGCTTCGCCGTTAGGCACAAGGGCCAAGCCTAAGATTATTCCCACAGACATGAACACGATGAACGGACGTCTTCTCCCGAATCTTGACTGACACCTGTCGCTGAGAGATCCCATAACCGGCACAAGAAAGAACCCCAAGGAACGGGCTCAGGCACCACGTTAAGGTCATGAGAGACGTTGGTACGCCCAGCTTCAGCAGAAATTGGGCTTACGAAGGCTGTTTCTGCAGCATAGCACAATTCTATCCCAGACACGGCTGCACTGATGCGTACAAGTTCAAGTTTAGTTTTCCTCAGTGGAGCTCCTGTGGTCGAGTCCTGTTTGTCCTTCTGAGCTATCAGTGCGGCGAGCCCTAACCCCACGTACTGAACGTACGGGTTGTTCTTGACCGTCTTCAAAGCTTGGAGTATTCCAGCATCCATTTATGCTATTCTTTCTGTAGGTCATACACTTATTGACTTGACTGTAAATGTTCACTCCTTATGAACTGACTTTTCTATGCCACCCACAGCATGGGATCTATGTTCCACTGTCGGAGTTCTGAATTAGAACGTATTGATTTAGATTCTTTGTGCAGAATATCTTCAAGTCTCGGAAGGGTGTTTGATTCGTTGGTGATACAGTATTTGGTAACTCATGTAGATGATTTGACTTTTTATTGTCACCAAACACGAAAATATTGATAGTCAATGCATGTTTCATGATAAGCATGTGTCTGCAGATGTGAATATGTTATCCGTTACTGTAGAGAAATTGATGTTTTGATGGTTACAGAACTGAAAATATTGATCTCTGACAAGCAAGAGTTGATTGTGTTGATACTGACAGCAAAAGAGTTGATTTTCTTTTGTCTACATTTCATGGAAGTGTAGTTAAGATGTGTGAGATATATTATCCCTTGATGTCATGAGAACTGAAACGTCTGCTTCGGTCTATTACAAGATTGAATTCTCTAATATTTTGGATTATTTGTAATCTTTAACGTCATTAGACACTATAAATATATTTGTCGGCGCAGATTTCATTCCGTGATGCAGTAGATGTGACAATCTCGCTCTGTATGCGATTGGATTATTTTATTTGATCAGATCTCACAGTATTGTTTTCTATAGAAAATATGAATGTTTGATCTCATTAAATAAATAGATATGTTTCGGAATAAGATATAATAGTTAAATGTCAAAGGAACTCAGAACATTACATTCATTTTGTCTCGATTGTACTCAGTATAGTTCATAACTTTACGCTTTTTGGAATATTTGACAATTTAATGTTGGTAGAACTCACAGTTGTGTAGAAGATGGGATTTTACGATATGATCAGATCTCACGACAACTATGCATTGTAGAATATATAACTTGAATGCCGGTAGAGATCACAATGTATACTTAATGTCGAAAATTATATTCTTTCTTTGATGTCTGACAACGAATTCACTACCTTGAACTCTGTAGATGTGATTTGTTGATATTTGCAGAACTCACAACGTTGATTTCTGTAGAATGTTTGACTCTTTGGTGTCACTAGAATTCACAATGTGTATTCCATGAAGAAGATTCGATTAATTTATGTTATCATAACTTATGATGTGTATTCTAGGTAGAAGATTTGATTCTTTGATGCCAACTGAACTCACAATGTGTCGTTTAATTGAAAGCTGATTCTTTGATGTCAGCAGAACTGGCAACGTCTATTCAATGTGGAAGATATGATGTTTTGATGTCAGCAGAACTCACAACGTGTGCTCAATACAGAAAATGTGATTCTTTGATGTATGTCAGCAGAAATCACAAGGTTGCTTTCTGTTGAAAAGGTGGCTCTATAATGACAAAATATTTTAAAATATAATTACATTCATTTCGAGATATGATTCGATGATGTTATAACATGCTATTAACGTCAGCTTCAATTTAAAATAACGTGATTTTTTTAAAACAGAAAACTGAACCAGACCTGTCATCAGATGCTGTATGACATATGATTTAACAACTTTTTGAGAGCTTAAACTCATTCGTGAACTTACCATTTTATGTAGGAACTTAATCCAATAATATCAAAAAACCAAAATTTTGCTGACGACAGGGTTAGGTGGTTGCATATTCTTCATAAACAGCCAATAAATGTTGGTGATTGCAACAAATGATTCGGTATCTTTGTATAATGCAGTAACACCATCAACTACCAGCACTGGTGCTACATCAAAGAAGAAGGGGGGTACGTGGTCTCGAGTGCTGGAGGTCCCGGGTTCAAGCCCCGGTGAGGACCGGCACTTTTTTTTTTCACGTGGACTTCTAGTAATAAAATTTCCTCTGGTCTCTGGGTAGTGAGATCAGACGCCCGTGTGTATTGTAGCGCACGTAAAATATCCCTTGCCAGTTGGAAATCGAAAAAGACTAGCTTAACGGCGCTGCCCGGACAAAATTTCGAGTTAAAAATCTACCCAAAGTATTTAAGGATCCTCGCCGGTGCTATGGAGTTCGTGCACTGAGCTGAACTTCTCCAGACTCAGGTTTGAGTTAGGAGGAGAATGGAGCACTCATGGGTTACACCCGTGTGCCGTGATGTTGATCCATCGACCAAACTAAACTAAGATCTGCTACGAGAGCAAGAAGACGCTCAACACAAAAAATAGATTGGCGACATCACAGACGATATACAACCACTGGAATGACACTATCCAATGCCACGCATTGGATATTGGAACGCCAACTATCCCTCCTCACGACGCTTGACGGCAAAAGTGGAAGATGATGATAATTATGATATTGATTGCAACGTCATGTAAAGAACCTACAACTAACCTATACCCCACAAAAAAGTCGGATACGGTTAAAATGTCCGGTAACCCAGATATAATTAGTGTCTTTTTTGGTTTGTAAATTGTATTTGTTAGCAGGAGATCCAAGCTCTCTTGTGTCGTGCAGAAGAAAGAAATACATTCTACATTACAGGAACAGTGAATTTGAGGCGTTTGAGCATCCGTTTATTTTTCAAAATATATTTTAATCATGTGTCAGCTACAGTTAATAATTATCAGTTCTTCGGGATAGTTGAGTATAAGTGAGAATCAATTATCATTTTAACGAGGGAAATTCTCGTTCACTATGACACTCAAAGAATCATATTTCTGTTAATGATAAATTATCAAGAAATAGTAGAGAGTGGGGTGTATTACAACAAAGGATTTAGTCTGAATAACAGGCAAACAGAAGTATTAGTTATTACAAAGAAAACGTGTATATCCAACTGCAGGATCAAAGTGAACAGAATCAATCTGAGGCAAGCTAATGTGTTTAAGTATTTTCGTGCTTTAATAACAGCAAGTGGAAGATGTATTGATGAAGTTAAATGTAGAATAGCCCAAGCAAAGACAGAATTTCAGTAGATGAATATTTTCTGCAATTTATCTTTGTCAATCGAGGTGAAGAAAATAGTTCTTATGAGCTGTATTGAGCCAATCCTAGTGTTGTACTAAAAGAAATCATGGACAATTAGAAGACAAGTGAGGACTCACGTGAAAGCTGTGGAAATGTGGAATTATAGAAGAAAGATAAAAACACTGTGGGCGTATAGAAAGAGCAATGAAGATATCTTGAAAGAAGTTAACTCAGTTAGAAAACTGGTTACTAGCATCATGGGAGGGTAATCTACATTCCTTGGGCATATCATGAGAAGAAGAAAGCTGGAGTATGCTGTCACTACGGGAAGTTTGGTGGGGAAGAGAGGCAAGGGAGACGAAGAGAGAAGATACTGGACAGTCTGATATCATGGTATGGAGGAACATCGGTATCAGAAATTAATGGAAGCACGAGAGACAGAAGGCTGTGTAAGGACATGATCACCGCCGCCGCACGCCATGGACCATAAGAAGAAGGGAAATATTTCAGCAATTTCTGTCAATTTTAGCTTGTTCAATAAGCTGTTTGTCGGGAGTTTGTGACTTAAAACTCGCTGATAAAAGTGAGTTGTAGAACACTGGAACTGAATCAGTATTTTACTTAATCTCAAACTGTAGAACACTGGAATTAAATCAGTATTTTACTTAATCTCAAACTGTAGTACACTGGAACTGAATCAGTATTTTACTTAATCTCAAACTGTAGAACACTGGAACTGAATCAGTATTTTACTTAATCTCAAACTGTAGAACCCCCTCTGCCGTGCGTCCACCTTGACGAGGTAGAGGGGCTTGCGCGTTCCAATGACCCCAAGAGCTATGCCGACGGGAGCACAGCTACTGGTAGGGTCTCCCATGTCGGACAGGTCAAGGGAGAGGGACCAGACCAGCGACGTACAAACCTGCTGCCTTGTAGGTAGACTGGGGACAGTCAAAGGCTAGGGAAAGCATCCCGAACAAATGCTTGTCGAAATCGGATGTACTGAGCCACAGGCTTGACAAAGAAGTGCAACGTAACTTTATCATTTCATGATGCCACAGATGAAAATTAATCGTTATGGTGCTAATCCCGTGAAGTCCCATCAGGCGGTGATAGTGCCGGGCCCCCTGCCTCGAGGGGGTCCACCCATGACTACTGGTGGTCACCTTCCCCTGTGCTGTGGAGTCAAGGCACAGAGGAGTAGGTTAAGAGCTATTGACCAAACACCCCGGACAATCAACATACTACAATGGAATGCAGAAGGAGTTTATAACAAGAAAGCCTCCCTAACACAGCGTCTTCATAAAGATAGAATAGATGTGGCATGCATTCAAGAGACACACCTCAACGCCAATCGCACATTTTCAGTTCAGGGATATCAGGCCACACGTTTCGACCGCGAAGGACACAAAGGAGGAGTTGTAATACTTACACGAAATACAATACCTTGCAGCGAAGTATCTGTGATCTCTGACAACCAAACGGAAATTATAGGTGTTGATATAATGATAAAGGACGTGAAAATAAGAATTTACAATCTGTATAGCCCGGCAGATAAGGATCTTACACTCTCAAACATGGAAATAACTGACACAAATTGCATTGTTGTCGGAGACTTTAATAGCCGTTCAGAAAGATGGGGATACCCAGATACTGACAAAAGAGGAGATGAAGTGGAGGACTGGGAAATAGACTCAAATCTCCATCTACTCAACAAAGCGGATGACACACCGAGCTTCTACTCCAGAAGATGGATTACCACTTCTACTCCAGACTTAGCTTTCTGCACAGGAGACATCCTCCACAAAATCGATCGCCATGTGCTTGACCAATTAGCAGGTAGTGACCACAGACCAATCAAGCTTGTAATAAATATGGAGTATGTTCCACAGGAGCAAAAGCCTTTGCCCCGTTGGAATTACAAACGAGCAGATTGGGACAGATTTGCCATACTAACAGACAAATATTGTGAAAACATAAATACACGATATGGCAACATGAAGCAAATGGTGGAAAGTCTAAACAGAGCAATAATACAGGCGGCCACTGAGTCTATTCCAAGAGGAGCGAGGAAAAATTACAAACCATACTGGACTGAAGAACTACAAATTTTGGAGGACAAAGTTGAAGATGCTAGGAAGACCGCAGAGAGAGAACAAACAACTGAAGCGAACATCTCTCTCAAAGCCATCTCAGCAAAATATAAAAGAACAGTAAATCAAACAACAAGAGATTGTTGGAGGAAAAAAACAGAAAACCTGAATTTTGACAGGGATGGAAACAAACTATGGAAACTAGTGAAAGCCATGAACAATGAAGGACCTAGAAACAAACAAATAACAATTAAACAAGGAAATGCCTTGCTTACAGGAAAAAAGGCTGCAAATGCACTAATGGAACACTATGTCAGTGCAAACCACATTGATATTACAGCCGAACAGAAGAAAGCAATCAAAGATAAACAGATACATCATAGATATACAGAGACAGCAGCAGAATATATGATGGCAAATCTAACAATGGAAGAAATGGAACAGGCAATGAATACTCTAAAAAAGAAGACATCACCAGGAAAGGATGGAATCACAAATGAAATGCTAATAGGACTAGGCACTAAGGCAAAAAAGAAACTACTAGCAGTCCTAAATTACAGCTGGAAGAGGGGAATAGTCCCACAGGCATGGAAGGAAGCTATACTAATACCAGTCCCAAAGAAAGGAAAAGACCTGGAAGAACCAAATGGCTATCGACCTATCAGTCTTCTTAGCTGTGTAGGAAAATTAATGGAACGCATTATCAATGGCAGGCTAACATGGCATCTGGAAGAAAACCAACTCTTAACACCTCACCAAGCAGGATTCAGAAAGTACAGATCCACTGAAGATCAAATAACCTATATAGCTCAGGAAATAGAGGATGCCTTCCAAGAGAAAAAGCACACACTAGCGGTCTGGATAGATTTAGAAAAAGCATTTGATAAAGTATGGAAGGAAGGACTGAAAGTAAAACTGCAAAAAATGCATGTTTGTGGGAAAATGTACAAATGGATCAGCCACTACCTTGAGAACAGAACTGCCAGGACAAAAGTACAAGGACAAACCAGCAAAATGATGCTGTTGGAGCAAAGTGTCCCCCAAGGAGGAGTTCTTTCACCAACATTATTCCTAGCATATATAAATGACATCACAGACAATTTTCCAGCCAGAGTACACACATCATCCTTTGCAGATGACCTAGCCATATGGACATCTGAAGAATATATTAGTACAGCTAACAGCAGAATACAGCAAGCCCTATTAGCGCTAGGGGACTGGTCAAAATCATGGCTAGTGAAGATAAGTGAGGAGAAAACAACATGCACAGTGTTCTCCCTCTCAACTAAAACTCAGCAACCTAAGCTGGTATTGAATGGAAAAATATTGCGCCATGAAGAAAATCCAAACTATCTAACAGTCACCTTTGATCGTCGCCTGACATGGAAGACACAGGTTGAGAAAAATCGAACAAGAGCAAGGCAAAGAATGGCAATCATGAAAAAGCTTGCTGGTACAACGTGGGGAGCAGATGAGAAAGTTCTCAAGAAGTTATATACTGGACGGGTGAGGCCAGTACTGGAATATGGCATTGCAGCTTGGGCAACAGCAGCTAAGTCAAACTTTAACAAAATAAGTAGAGTCCAAAATCAAGGAATGCGAATCATAACTGGAAGCCTGAAGACAACGCCTATTAATGAATTAGAAAAGATCACTTGTTTACAACCAATGCAGGATAGAAGAGATAGCAGAGCCCAGCAACAAGCTGAAAAATTTAGAAGATTGACAGACCACCCTATGTATAAAAGGTTTAGTGGTTTTGGAAAGGGAAGACTGAAGCGTAGCAACTTTGTAGAAACTGCAAAACGAAAGATTAGGGCAGATCCCATACTTAACATATCAACAGTCAAACCCATTTACAATGCAGACAAGTTCCCAGCTTGGAGACAGCAGCAACTGCCTGAGATGATAGAAAACATTCCTGGTATTGAGAAAAAGAACACTCAGCATGAAACCGAAAGAAGAGAAATAACCCTAAACTGCATAAAAGAACATTACCCAAGCAGCAATTGGACCCATGCATATACAGATGGATCAGCCAAAAATTCAGTAGAGAATGGAGGAGGAGGAATTCTCCTAAATTTAAAAAATGGAGTGAAAAAAACACATTCAGTGGCAACTGGAAAGTTCTCAAGTAACTTCAAAGAGGAGGCAGAGGCTCTGAAAACTGCAGCAGAAATGCTCTTGATGGAGGAAAATAAAGAGACGCAAATAGCTATCTTCACAGATGCAAAGTCAGCTGTCTCAATACTGAAGAGCAAAAACAGCACAGAACTAGCTGACCTAAGAGCAGCACTCCATGGTCTATGCCAGAAATCCAAAAAAGTTATAATACAGTGGATCCCATCACATTGCAGTATACCTGGAAATGAAGAGGCTGACAGACTGGCAAAAGAGGGCGGACGACTACCACAGCCTGACATAGACATAACCTATAATGAGGCAAAGAGGTTGATAAAAAGCACTTATAGAACCAAATGGGAATCAGAGCATCCAGGCCACCAGAAGGATGATGCATATTACAAACTCGACCGAAGAGAACAAGTAGCAATCTTCAGACTCCGCACAGGACATAACAGGCTGAAATACCACTTGTTCAACAAACTAAAGATAGGAGATACAGATGAATGTAATTGTGGAACTGGTAAAATGACAGCTAAACATTTGCTGCAAGAGTGCCCAATATATGCAGAACAGAGAAAGATATTTTGGCCCACACCTGCTTCATTCGAGGACAAGCTCTATGGAGATATCAACAAGCTCAAGTCGACTGCAGCTTACTTTAACTGTATTCAGGTTGACATTTAAATGTACATTAAGAAGTATTTAGACTGCCACACTTCATACCACAGGCATGTCGGTTACACAAGCCTCACAGAGGCATGAAATGGAATATTGCTTGGATAGCAAATCCATTACGTGGAAAGTCCTAATCGAAAGCTCGCTGTGTGGGCTTCATAACAGGTGGAAAAAGTGTCCTAGTGGCACAAAATGGAATATTGCTTGGATAGCAAATCCATTACGTGGAAAGTCCTAATCGAAAGCTCACTGCGTGGATGTCATCTGCAAACAGCATTCTTCTGGCTTCTGGAAGAACAGCCTATGGTGAACGGAAGGCCCAATATACGGAAGTGAGGCTAAGCAGCCATGTGCAGGACGTGACGATTCCTTGGGTGAGCCCAGTACCAGAGCGCTGTGTGTTGGCTCTGCAATTATGGAAGCCTCCTTGGATGGCGGGGAATGCCCATGGTCTGCCCCTGCCTTCCCTTGAGGGCCTACCAGGATGCCTTTGGCTGTTCTATATGGGCCAGCTGGAATGGGAGATAACACCGCAACAGTGAGAGTCTAACGTCCTAAGAAACCCCTCGGGAAGGTTAACCCGGTCAACAAATGCCCGCAGAAGTCGGATGTGTCGGCCTAACGGCGCAAGAACGCAGCTCTGCTGTAAACAGGCACAACGCAATCACGTCCGGAAAAAAACTCCGGATGAACGAAGAAGAAACTGTAGAACATTGGAATTAAATCAGTATTTTACTTAATCTCAAACTGTAGAACACTGGCATTAAATCAGTACTTTACTTAATCTCAAACTGTAGAACACTGGAATTAAATCAGTATTTTACTTAATCTCAAACTGTAGAACATTGGAATTAAATCCGTATTTTACTTAATATCAAACTGTAGAACACTGGAATTAAATCCGTATTTTACTTAATATCAAACTGTAGAACACTGGAATTAAATCAGTATTTTACTTAATCTGAAACTGTAGAACACTGGAATTAAATCAGTATTTGAGCAGATCTCTGCAACATAGTCCCGCAGAGATGGTACTTTGGCACCGGGTCACAAGAGCAGTCTCTACACCAGCCCAGCTCCGATATATCTAAACCCATCTCCCGGGCTTAGACGACCTGGGTCAGTGCAGGATTTACGTATGAGCTACACAAGCTATAGCCTAGGGCCCCCAAGAAAGTGGGGGCCCCAAAAAATATTGTCCGAGTGGGCAATTGTCATATATGTAAATATGACATAGAATATCTGGACTTATAAAGGGCCCCATATTTCAAATAGCTTAGGGCCTTATCAAGTCTAAATCCGGCACTGACCTGGGCGACAACGCATCGGACTTCCGAGTTAAGGCTCAGTCTCCCAGTCGGCCCTTTGGGGGAAGGGATTACGAAGTCGATTCACAATCCAGCTTACTGCGTTCAAAACAACTGCGGGGGATTTGGAAGCTGAGCCAATTGTACTGGTTTTCATGCAATGGTATGAATGCCGGTTGTTCATTTAAAAAAAAATAAAAATGGCAAACTACTGAACATAAACTTGCCAAGAGATCACAAATAGCCAAAGAATAACGGGGTTGACTATCAGGTCCTGTAAAGGTTATGTAACTAAAAAAAGAGTGTCAACTACCAGAGCAACTCTAAGTGGAGTTTGGTAGATTTGAGATGATGTTGGGTTAAATCACATGGCGCAAGGTAGACAAATAATTAAAGCATAAAGTTGTTATTTTAATTTTTTCCTTTCTAACCAGTTTTTAAAGTATATCTCTCCATCCCAGGCAGTTGTTACTTCAACTCTTTCCATTTTAAGCAGTTCTTGTTCTCTCTCTCTCTCTCTCTCTCTCTCTCTCTCTCTCTCTCTCTCTCTCTCTCTCTCTCTCTCTCTCTCTCTCTCTCTCTCTCTCTCTCTCTCTCTCTCTCTCTTTCTCTCTCTCTCAGGAAGTTGTTGCTTTAACTCTTTCCAGAACTGTATACAAGGCAGAGCGCAAAACAGCCCCTCTCAGTTTTCTTGAAGTAGAATACCAAGAGGACCTCTGGATCTGAATCTACACACATGGGTCCGCTCAAAATGCTGTTAGAAATGGAGGAGCGCTCGTGTATGTAAAATACCCAACTAATACTAGGGACATGTCCAGAGTACCAACAGGAAAGTACTGCCATACAATCTCACTGTGGAGTACCCGGAAATGAGAGAGCTGGTCGACTAGCTAAGGAAGGTGCAACAGACGAGCAGCCTGGTGTACCTGGCAATTACCACAAAAAGAAAAACCACCAGCACCAACACCAGCACAAGACGATTACTGTTAAATAGAAAGGCCAGAACAAATCATTATTCTGTGTCTCAGAATAGGACACACTCTATTATGCAACCACGTGTATACAAAATTCAAGATAGGCGAATCAGCCACGTGCACAAATGGATTATCGCCGCAAACAGCAGATTACGAGGAGAAGTCAATAAGTAAGTCACAAATGGCTGTTAAAAAATAACTAAATATGATAACAACTTGAAACCAGTTTATTTGTATACATACATTGTTACTTTATTTTTCAAACTAATTTCCACCAACATTGATGCACTTATCCCATCGTTTTATCAGTCCTCCCAAACCGGCTGCACAGAACTGCGTGCTCTGTTTTCTAAACCACGTTTTCATTTCACATTCAACTTCGGCGTCATTCACAAAATGTCTCCCTCCAAGGTGGGTTTTCAGTGGACCAAAAAGGTGGAAATCGCTAGCGGCTAAGTCAGGGCTGTTAGGTGGATGTTCCAGAACTTCCCACCTTAGCTGGTTAATTTTCTCCTGAGCTAATCGAGCCGTATGTGGTCTGGTATTGTCATGAAGAAGCAACACTCCTCTAGTCAGCAGTCCTGGACGTTTTCTTCGAATTGCATCAGGAAGCATCGATATAATCTCACAGTACGATTCAGAATTCACATTGTCACCTTTCTTCTTGAAATTGGTTAAAAGCACTTATTGACAATCCCAGAACACTGTCAGCATAAACCTTCCCTGCTGATGGCGTAACTTTGAATTTTTAGGCAGAAGGCGAAAAAGGATGTTTTCTACCCAGCTATGCACCGCTTTACGGGACAAACATTTGTCAGCATAAACAGGAAGCATTTCCTTATGAATGTCCTTTGCAGGCAGTCCTATTGCCCACAAAAAAAAAAAAAAAAAGCACAACAGCACGTTGCGCTTTGGTTGTACACTCCGTAAGTACAGTCGCCATTTTGTTTATGCGATGCGCATGCGCATGAGACACCTAGTGCCACCTGACGAACGGGAATATAAAGTTCGATGTTGCTGTCACCTAATGACACCTGTAGAAAACACCAACTACATTTACCTGCCATCAAACATAACTGTGTGACTTATTTATTGACTCGCCCTCGTATATACTGTCCAAAATACGACATATCTAGACAAACCTTCTGGTCTTGAGAAATAACAATGGAAGATAAACACCATGGACCACTGAGTGGACTGAAAGAAAGACAGCGAAGATCATACAAGAGAAAACATTGCAGATATAGACACATGTCAAGCAAACGAAATAAAAAAGAATAAATCTTCCCTTCCTTCTGTGGTGAAGGTGTTACACATTCAATTCGCAATCCCGCATACTGCGTTCGAAGCACAACTGCGTTAGTTTCCATATAATGGTATGAGTGCCCGGTCGTTTATAAAGCAATGACAAACTACTGAACGTAAACTTGCCAAGAAATCACAAACAGCACCCCCCAAAATGCTAGGATTGACTGCTACGTCCTTTAAAGGATGTGCAACTAACTGAACTCTTCTGTTACTTAAGCTATTTCTTTCCACAGACAGTTGTTATTTTAACTCTTTCCATACCGAGCGGTTGTTGCTTTAACTCTTTGTGACCCTTGTGGTTTTTACTTTAATCTGTTGCACCCCAGGCAATTGTTAAATTAACTCTTTCCATCCCAGGCAGTTGTAAAGTTATCTCAATTTGTCCCATACAATTGTAATTTTAATGTTTATGTTATGTCCTGTGAATTTTTACTTTAACTATTTCTTTCTCAAGCATTTGTTACTTTAACTTGTTATATTTCAGACATGTATTACTTTAATCCTTAACATTCCGGACAGTTTACGCGCCATCTCTCTCAATCCCAAGTAGTTGTGATTTAAAGCGATGCGTAATTATCTACAAAAGAGTTAATATGCTGACACCATAAAACAGACAGAGTTGAAAACAATTTTGAGATAGTATGTTAAGCTAGCAATTGTCAAGTAATGAAACATTCAGACAAGTTTATCATGTATGGGGTCACCAATCAATGTATGGTGACGTTCTTGACTAAAAGTTAATTGCATGTCCTTTACGGACGTAGCAGTCAATCCCAGCATGTTTTGGCTGTTTGTGATTCCTGGGCAAGTTTACGTCTAGTAGTTTGCCATTGCTTTCTGAACGACCGGCACCGATACCATTTCATAAAAAAAATCAACGCAGCTGTGTTTTGAGCGCGGTATGCGGAATTACGAACTGCGTGTTTAACGTGTTTAACGCCTTCGCCAGGGAGCGAGCGACTTTCTTGATACACAAACCTAATGCTGTAAATCGTGTTTTTTCCCCAGCAGATGACAGCAATGTTTTCATTTCTTCCTCTCCTTCATCTCCTCATCTTATTCCTCTTGTACGTTGCTGTGTCGAGATGAAGTATAAACATCGTGAGAGTGCCCGTTTATGGGCTTCATGTATCGAGATTCCCACGGACTCTGTTATTCCCTTTGTCAAGTGTTTACATGGTCGACCTCTACTTCTGCTTCCATATGGTCTGAACATCATTGCTTGTTGTGGTATACTGTCAGTTGGTAGCCTAGTTATGTGGCAGAAGCATTCCATTTGATGTCTTCTTCTTCTTTTTTCGTTCGCTTGAAATATGTCTATAACTGCAATGTTGTCTCTTGTATGAATCTAACAGTATTTTTTAGTTCACTTAGTGGTCCATAGTTTCTCTTCCACTGTTGTCTCTCTAGGCCAGAAGGTTCGCCTGGATATGTTGTAGTTTGGGCAGTCCTGGAGTATTTGCTGTGTTCACTATGACGTAATAATTGTGTATTTATTTTAACATCTAGTGCTGGGCAATCCTTGTGGCCACTGAAATAGTTGCATGTCCCTTAACAGTCGTTGAAATTAACCCCAGCATGTATTGCTGTTTGTGATTTACGTTGCAATTTTACGTTCCGTAGTTCAAACCGCTATGGCAAACTACTGCTTGCCTAGAATATCAGCCTGAAGTTGAATGCAACTTCCTGTAAAGGACAAGCAATTTGTGTTCAGTTTCTCATGTCGTTCTGAACGACCGACGCTAAAACCGTGAAAATCAACGCAAAGCGATCTGCTCCCAAAATAGCCTGCGACAGATTTCGAACCCTGGGCCAGGTATATCAGGGTATTGTAAAACTGCGTTCACTGACCCCGGAGCCACTGCCGTCGACATAATGTGAGCACAAGTTTATGGACATAGACCGGCGCTCTATAACAGTAGGCGCTCTCCGTGGTGATGTGGTTACAGCACCTGCCTCTAGCTTCGAAGATTGGGGGTTCGATTCCGGGCCACGTCGTTCGGTTCACGAGTGCAAATGTATCTGAGACTCCTGAGGGTCGTCGCTGAAGCTACTGAGTTCATGCTTTCGTCGTCGCTTTTAGCAGGACGCCCTGCGGGAAAGTGAACGAGCCATATAGGATACAATGAAGTCGACCATCTGGCCTTTTAAAACCTTCTTTTCTCTCTAGCAGAGGAGTTACAGACTTGCCAAAGTAGTCTCTTTATTCATCGAAAGGAAGCTCCCAGCTGCACCCCTGTGCGGAAGTGGTCTCATAATTCATTTAAAGGAAGCTCCCAACTGCACCCCTGTGCGGAACGGTAGTGTAGTGGATAGACGGTAGTGTAGTAGCTAGATGGTAATGTAGTGGCTAGACGGTACTGTAGTGGCTAGATGGTAATGTAGTGGCCGGACGGTAGTGTAGTGGCTAGAAGGTAGTGTAGTGGCTAGACGATAGTGGCTAGACGGTAGAGTAGTGACTAGACGGTAGTGTAATGGCTAGACGTTAGTGTAGTGGCTAGATGGTAGCTTAGTGTCTAGATGGTAGTGTAGTGGCTAGACGGTAGTGTAGTGGTTAGACGGTAGAGTAGTAGCTAGATGGTAGTGTAGTGGTTAGACGGTAGAGTAGTAGCTAGATGGTAGTGTAGTGGTTAGACGGTAGAGTAGTAGCTAGATGGTAGTGTAGTGGTTAGACGGTAGAGTAGTAGCTAGATGGTAGTGTAGTGGTTAGACGGTAGAGTAGTGGCTAGACGGTAGTGTAGTGGTTAGACAGTAGAGTAGTAGCTAGATGGTAGTGTAGTGGTTAGACGGTAGAGTAGTAGCTAGATGGTAGTGTAGTGGTTAGACGGTAGAGTAGTAGCTAGATGGTAGTGTAGTGGTTAGACGGTAGAGTAGTGGCTAGACGGTAGTGTAGTGGTTAGACGGTAGAGTAGTAGCTAGATGGTAGTGTAGTGGTTAGACGGTAGAGTAGTAGCTAGATGGTAGTGTAGTGGTTAGACGGTAGAGTAGTAGCTAGATGGTAGTGTAGTGGTTAGACGGTAGAGTAGTAGCTAGATGGTAGTGTAGTGGCGAGACGGTAGAGTAGTGGCTAGACGGTAGTGTAGTGGTTAGACAGTAGAGTAGTAGCTAGATGGTAGTGTAGTGGTTAGACGGTAGAGTAGTAGCTAGATGGTAGTGGTAGTGGTTAGACGGTAGAGTAGTAGCTAGATGGTAGTGTAGTGGCGAGACGGTAGAGTAGTGGCTAGACGGTAGCCTAGTGGCTAGACGGTAATGTAGTGGCTCGACGGTAATGTAGTGGCTAGACGTTAGTGCAGGGGCCCTAGACTGTAATGTAGTGGCTAGATGGTAGTGTAGTGGCTAGACGTTAGTGCAGTGGCTAGACGGTAATGTAGTGGCTAGATGGTAGTGTAGTGGCTAGACGGTAATGTAGTGGAGACGTTAGTAGAATGGCAGACGGTAATGTAGTGGCTAGATGGTAGTGTAGTGGCTATATGGTATTTTAGTGGCTAGGCGTTAGTGCAGTAGCTAGACGGTAAGTAGGGCTGAGTGGTGTATGTGGCTAGACGGTAGAGTAGTGGTAGAGGGTAGGTAGTGGCTAGAGTTGTAGAGTGGCATGGAGTGTAGTGGCAAGAGGTAGGTAGGCTATAGTAGTGTAGTGGCTGGCGAGGTAGTGGCTAGACGGTAAGTGGCTAGACGGTAGTGTAGTGGCTAGACGTGGTAGAGTAGTGGCAGATGGTATGTATTTGGGTAGATGGTAGAGTAGTGGTAGAGTGGTAGACGGTAGGAGTAGTGTGGTAGTAAGTGGTGGACGTGTTAGTGTAGTGTGGTTAGACGTAGAGTAGTAGCTAATGGTATGTAGTGGTTAGAGGTAGATGTAGTTTAGAGGTAGTGTGTGGTTAGACGGTAGAGTAGTAGGCTAGAGTAGTGTAGTGGCTAGATGGTAGTGTTGGCTAGACGGGAGAGTGGAGTGGTAGAGTAGAGGTAGGGTAGAGTAGTGGCTAGACGGTAGTTAGTTGTAGACGGTAGAGTAGTAGCTAGATGGTAGTGTAGTGGCTAGACGGTAGAGTAGTAGCTAGATGGAGTGTAGTGGTAGACGGTGTGATAGTAGATGGTGGTAGTGGCTAGGACGGTAGAGTAGTGGCTAGACGGTAGTGTAGTGGTTAGACGGTAAGTAGTGCTAGACGGTAGTTAGTGGCTAGACGGTAGTGTAGTGGCTAGAGGGTTAGTGCTAGATGGTAGTGTGGATAGCCGAGTGGCTAGACGGTAAATGTAGTGGCTCGACGGTAATGTAGTGGTCTACGTTAGTGCAGTGGCTAGACGGTAATGTAGTGGCTAGATGTAGTGTAGTGGCTAGACGTTAGTGCAGTGGCTAGACGGTAATGTATTGGCTAGATGGTAGTGTAGTGGCTAGACCGGTAATGTAGTGTCTAGACGTTAGTAGAATGGCTAGACGGTAATGTAGTGGCTAGATGGTAGTGTAGTGGCTATATGGTATTTTAGTGGCTAGGCGTTAGTGCAGTAGCTAGACGGTAATGTAGTGGCTAGATGGTTGTAATAGTGCTAGACGGTAGAGTAGTGGCTAGACGGTAGTGTAGTGGCTAGACGTTGTAGAGTAGTGGCTAGATGGTAGTGTAGTGGCAAGATGGTAGTGTAGTGGCTATATGTTAGTGTAGTGGCTAGATGGTAGACTAGTGCTAGATGGTAGTGTAGTGCGAGACGGTAGTGTAGTGGCTAGACGTGGTAGAGTAGTGGCTAGATGGTAGTGTAGTGGCTAGATGGTAGAGTAGTGGCTAGATGGTAGAGTAGTGGCTAGATGGTAGAGTAGTAGCTAGATGGTAGTGTAGTGGTTAGACAGTAGTGTAGTGGTTAGACGGTAGAGTAGTAGCTAGATGGTAGTGTAGTGGTTAGACGGTAGAGTAGTAGCTAGATGGTAGTGTAGTGGTTAGACGGTAGAGTAGTAGCTAGATGGTAGTGTAGTGGCGAGACGGTAGAGTAGTGGCTAGACGGTAGTGTAGTGGTTAGACGGTAGAGTAGTAGCTAGATGGTAGTGTAGTGGCTAGACGGTAGTGTAGTGGTTAGACGGTAGAGTAGTAGCTAGATGGTAGTGTAGTGGTTAGACGGTAGAGTAGTAGCTAGATGGTAGTGTAGTGGTTAGACGGTAGAGTAGTAGCTAGATGGTAGTGTAGTGGCGAGACGGTAGAGTAGTGGCTAGACGGTAGTGTAGTGGTTAGACGGTAGAGTAGTAGCTAGATGGTAGTGTAGTGGCTAGACGGTAGTGTAGTGGTTAGACGGTAGAGTAGTAGCTAGATGGTAGTGTAGTGGTTAGACGGTAGAGTAGTAGCTAGATGGTAGTGTAGTGGCGAGACGGTAGAGTAGTGGCTAGACGGTAGCGTAGTGGCTAGGCGTGGTAGAGTAGTGGCTAGATGGTAGTGTAGTGGCTAGATGGTAGTTTAGTAGCTAGATGGTAGTCTATTAGCTAGATGGTAGTGTAGTGGCGAGACGGTAGAGTAGTGGCTAGACGGTAGTGTAGTGGTTAGACGGTAGAGTAGTAGCTAGATGGTAGTGTAGTGGTTAGACGGTAGAGTAGTAGCTAGATGGTAGTGTAGTGGTTAGACGGTAGAGTAGTAGCTAGATGGTAGTGTAGTGGTTAGACGGTAGAGTAGTAGCTAGATGGTAGTGTAGTGGTTAGACGGTAGAATAGTAGCTAGATGGTAGTGTAGTGGCGAGACGGTAGAGTAGTGGCTAGACGGTAGCGTAGTGGCTAGGCGTGGTAGAGTAGTGGCTAGATGGTAGTGTAGTGGCTAGATGGTAGTTTAGTAGCTAGATGGTAGTCTATTAGCTAGATGGTAGAGTAGTGGCTAGAAGATAGTGTAGTGGCTAGATGGTAGTGTATTAGCTAGAAGGTAGAGTAGTGGCTAGATGGTAGAGTAGTGGCTAGACGGTAGAGTAGTGGCGAGACGGTAATGTAGTTGCTAGACGGTAGCGTAGTGGCTATACGTTAGTGTAGTGGCTAGACGGTAGCCTAGTAGCTAGACGGTAGTGTAGTGGCTAGACGGTAGTGTAGTGGCTAGATGGTAGTGTAGTGGCTAGACGTTAGTGTAGTGGCTAGACGTTAGTGTAGTGGCTAGACGGTAATGTAGTGGCGAGACGGTAGTCTAGTGGCTAGACGGTAATGTAGTGGCTAGATGGTAGTGTAGTGGCTAGATGGTAGTGTAGTGGCTAGACGATAGTCTAGTGGCTAGACGGTAGTCTAGTGGCTAGATGGTAATGTAGTGGCTAGATGGTAGTGTAGTGGCTAGACGGTAGCCTAGTGGCTAGACGGTAATGTAGTGGCTCGACGGTAATGTAGTGGCTAGACGTTAGTGCAGTGGCTAGACTGTAATGTAGTGGCTAGATGGTAGTGTAGTGGCTAGACGTTAGTGCAGTGGCTAGACGGTAATGTAGTGGCTAGATGGTAGTGTAGTGGCTAGACGGTAATGTAGTGGCTAGACGTTAGTAGAATGGCTAGACGGTAATGTAGTGGCTAGATGGTAGTGTAGTGGCTATATGGTATTTTAGTGGCTAGACGTTAGTGCAGTAGCTAGACGGTAATGTAGTGGCTAGATGGTTGTATAGTGGCTAGACGGTAGAGTAGTGGCTAGACGGTAGTGTAGTGGCTATACGTTGTAGAGTAGTGGCTAGATGGTAGTGTAGTGGCAAGATGGTAGTGTAGTGGCTATATGTTAGTGTAGTGGCTAGATGGTAGACTAGTGGCTAGATGGTAGTGTAGTGGCGAGACGGTAGTGTAGTGGCTAGACGTGGTAGAGTAGTGGCTAGATGGTAGTGTAGTGGCTAGATGGTAGAGTAGTGGCTAGATGGTAGAGTAGTGGCTAGATGGTAGAGTAGTGGCTAATGGTAGTGTAGTGACTAGATGGTAGAGTAGTGGCTAGATGGTAGTGTGGTGGCTAGATGATAGTGTAGTGGCTAGACGGTAGAGTAGTGGTTAGACTGTAATGTAGTGGCTAGACGGTAATGTAGTGGCTAGACAGTAGTCTAGTGGCTAGACGGTAGTCTAGTGGCTAGATGGTAGTGTAGTGGCTAGACGGTAATGTAGTGGCTAGACGGTATTGTAGTGACTAGACGTTAATGTAGTGGCTAGACGGTAATGTAGTGGCTAGACGGTAGAGTAGTGGCTAGATGGTAGTGTAGTGGCTAGACGGTAATGTAGTGGCTAGATGGTAGTGTAGTGGCTGGACGTAATGTAGTTGCTAGATGGTAGTGTAGTGGCTAGATTGTACTGTAGTGGCTAGATGGTAGTGTAGTGGCTAGATGGTAGTGTAGTGGCTAGACGGTAGTCTAGTGGCTAGACGCTCGCCTACCAACCCAGTGATCATGGGTTCGATCCGTTTCGGGTCGGACGCGATTTTTGAAAATGTTCATGTGCTTCCATGTCAACCCAGCGTAAACGGGGTACCAGGAAAAGTCTTGGGAGGTAAATGCGATCGGATTGACTCTGACCACATCACTCACTGAGTGCGGAATCGTCTATTAAAAATATAAGTCCAGCACCATTTCCCCAAAACGCCTTACAGCGTCCTATACATTATTAAAAGGGCCCTGTACATTCCTAGCAATAATAGCATTATTTATTAGCTTATAGTAACAAACTATAACATTACCTCACGGCAGAAAACAGTTTACACGTATCAACAGCCTGACTTCTGATAACTCTCCCAGGAATCAGACACACGGCAGACGTCTTTTGCCATCTGAGAATCCCTAGCTCGGGTTGGTATCGGTGAAACCGCAGCGCACACTCAATCACTCGCAGTTGCCGCGGATTAGTGGAATCGATGAGATCTGTATGAATGCAGAATGAGTCCATCTGGCAAATACACCGTCTAATTGGGGCGGAAGTGTTGGTGTGGACGCCTGCTAGGGGATAAGGACTGTCTCACTGGCCTGGTATCACACACGGCGCTTGTCACTGTGAGAATCGGCTTAGTCCTGGCTCAGCCTTCGCGATGTCTTCTGGGGCTGATTATGTTGGCCGTCCAGGTCTGTACACATGAATTTGACCGTCCATTTTTAGTGGGGAATGATTTGGCCGTCCAGTTCAGGGAAAACAATTGTGTAGTCCAGTTTTTTTTTTTAAACGAGTATTGTAGTTCGCCTAGGTAATTTGTAATGCTTCATTGTTTATATTCTTTTCTCAAACACATTACATTTTTATCTGGTGAATATCACCCGAACTTAAGAATGAGAAGTCTAGAAAAGACGAAAAACAACAACCAGAGTAACAAAAATAAGAACAAAAAGCACAAGAAGTAAATATGTAAGTGAGGATAATAGTAATAGTACCACTAATATTTGTAAAAGTTTGAATAACGAAGACACAAACAATAGATTGCACGATTTATTGCCTGGCATATTTCGCTGCATTATCGTCAGGTACATACTGCAGAAATCACACAATTTACGTGAATTAATTAGATAAATCCTTCAAACTGAAATATACACATGTTCGCACAGTAATGTCGATTGTCTACCACGGTAATTTTAAACTGACTAACATGTCTTTCTGCTTACACAAGGACGGCTTACGAAGGTTGATTAGTATAGCTTCAGCAAACTTTAACAATCGACTACTTTGTGTGTTGAACAACACACGGAAGGCACTGTCTCTTTCAACCACGTGGCCACTCTCGAGCACATGTCTCCCGACCGATGAAGCCAGACTTTTCCGGTGTGTCTAGGCAGGCAAAGACAATTTTATTCACACTTTAACCATTTCCAAATGGCAACTGGGGGAAATAAATTGCCCGCCCTCCTTATCGGAAGCTGCGTTTTCTGTAATTTCATTATGCCACGCCACTCACTCGGGTCCGTGTAAATAATTGTTCCGGGTCTGTTAGAATTAAGTCCGCGCGGTCTTGGATTAGACCAGTGTGAGATATGACAAAAGAGCGGACAAGAAAATGAGATGTTGCTATAACACTGTGTGTTGATCTGTGTGCGGGAGATGAAGTATTTTGTATTGTCTCCCCCAGTGAGTGAACTCGTCCTAACCAAATAAGGGGGGGGGGGGGAAGCGTAGAAAAGAGTGGGGTCTTAACTTAAACAATGTCATCTTCATCATCATTATCATCGTCATCATTATCATCATCGTCGTCATCATCATCATCATCATCATCATCATCATCATCATCATCACCGTATTCATCATCATCATCATCATGCAACAAGTGCACTGCAGTAACGTGGTCTCTCCGCGGCTCTGTGTATACTAGATCTTTCACCAGTTGATATGTGGTTTTTGAGGGAAATGCTGTTGTTCATTCACTTGGATTGGTGTGTGTTTGTTGTGTTTGTGTGTGCTGACGAAGGCTTTGAACGCAACGTCCATTTTAATACTTGTAACCGTGTTACAGTACAGCTTTATGTCTACTTCTTCGCTTTGTTTTTTGTTGTTGTTTAATTAAATTTATGGTGATTCATTCACAGATTAAGAAGGACGGACAGAAACATGAATCAGGCAGTCTTTACATAAACAACTGAAGACCGTAGACTGAATAAGAAAATTAAACGTTGATAGACACGATTGTTGACACGTTATATGCAACAATAAAATTGGCATGTTAATGACCAACAGAAAACTTAATTGGAAAAGAGCCGGGAAAACAAAAAGAAATTAATATATGAAACCCTTGGCCACACGGAATAATCGAGACAAGAACACAGAGCTGATCCAAGATGATGATCGTATGAGATGGCGAATCATGACCGCCCACTTATGGCACAACATGATGATTATGACAGTGGGGGGGGGGGGGGTGGGTGAGTGCAAAGAAGGAGGAAGAGGAGTAAAAGCGAACGTAAATATTTTTTACGGTTTGTTGACATTATTTCTTCATTTAGAACCAACTAAAAATATGATCAACTTCGGCGTTGTTTTATTTATTTTAGTGCCGCAATTGATTTTCTAATGTTGATTTTATTATTTCCATTGATTATTCCCTTAACGTCATTATTCCACCATCGCTTGCCGAGACACGAGCGTTCTGTCCGCACTGATTTCAATTCAAAGTGCCGAGACTTCTGCAAGATCAAATATGCAGTATGCGCCGTTAGTTTATCTGGCAAATTGTTCAGATGGTGACTACTGTTGCCCGGATTAAGTTAATGTATCCCACAAATAGCTCAGATAGTGACTTTTGTTGCCCGAATAAAATTCGTTTTTTTCTGACAAACAAATAGAGAACTGAAAAACCTGACCATGTTTGCGTAATCTATTGTGTTCTGTTCTGAAGCACAGAGAAACCTAACTATGGGGCGGTTGAAAAGAAACAGTTTTAACCAAAAGGCCAAACGACTCTGTAGAAAAATAACAGATCTGCCTGCAGTTTATATCCCCCTGAAAACTACCAAAGAATGAACTTCACGGAAGATGAACTTCGTGGAGAGAGGAGCATAGACTACCACTGCAAATCCAGAAAATGGGAAAGTTATATTCGACAAGAAAGAACAAAACAGTGTACGCGGCAGAACAGCCATTCTCAGTTACCATGATGTATTATACCCACAGGACATCTGGGTCCAAGTCTACACAGACGAGTTAGCATACAATCTTCTTCTTCTTCAGCATTCCGAAGCCATTGAGTTCTTTGCTGCAAATACATATCTGTCCTCCATTCGGTCTCTCTGGTGGACCTTCTCTTGCCAGTCGTTGATTCCAGTGCTTGTAGGGTCTGTATGTATATTATCTCTCCACCGCCTTCTTGGTCTACCTCGGGGGTCTACGGTCATTTATTTCCTGAGTGTAAGCGAGTTTTGTTTCCCTATTATCTTCCATTCTTTCTATATGCCCCAGCCATTGTAGTCTATTAGCCTTCATGATACCAGTGATTAGCGGGGACTTAAACAAATCATAAATGTCTTTGTTACTTCTTCTTTTCCACTCTCCACTTTGTGTATCCCTAATGGGTCCAAAGATGCGTCTTAAAATTTTGTTCTCAAAGGTTTGTAACAAGGCTTCGTCTCCTTTCGTTGTACTCCCAGGTTCAGAGCCATACAGCACAACTGGGTCTGATCAGTGTTTTGTATATTGTGATTTGGTGTTACGAGATAGCGCCTTTGATTTTAGTAGATGTTGTAGTGCATAGTATATCTTATTTCCAGAGTTGATTCTAGTTTGTATTTCTTCCCTTATGATGTTGGAGCAGTTGAAGATTGTACCCAGGTATTTGTATGTTTCCGTTCTTTTAATGGTCATATTATCTATTTGTATGTGGCCAGAGTTTTTAGCCATTCCGTCTCTTTAAATTACCATATATTCTGTCTTATCTTGGTTGATAACCAGCCCCATCTGTTGGGCTTTTTCCTTTAAGTGAGTCAATATTTCTAATGTCTTTTGTTCACTTTGCCCTATAATATCTATATCATCTGCATAACCAAGCAGCTTGGATGTTCCTCCAATATCACATTCCTCCTTTACCTTCCTTACAACTTTCTCTAGAGCCAGATTGAAGAGTAGCGGCGATAGTGCATCACCCTGTTTCAAGCCAGATGTTATTTGGAAGTTAGCATACAAT